>CAVLGL010000088.1:29157650-29702650 GCA_963668995.1 Parnassius mnemosyne
TATATCCGTGTTTTCAGGCCATGAAAAACTGTTACAATATCATTAGAATACGAAGGTAAATTTTCCCACTATCTATTAGGTTATAGTAGCTCAGGTGGGAATTCGGGCGGTACCGAAACCAGATGTCTCCAGTCCGATTAATCTTTTTCAAGTTTTTTCTTTTGTGAGAAAGACTATTATTGGGAGCCCTTTTGGGAAAAAAATGAACGAGTTTTAAAAAAAAGAATACGGTAGTAATTACATTAGTAAACAAACCGACATATTTTTATCCTATTGGCGATGTTTCTGTACAAAGATAAAAGTCAAATCAATAACTCTTTATCGATAATCAACTTAAACATAAACTGAAAAATATGACTGCCTGACATCTATTGGCGAGTAATATTATTAAATAATATTAAAAAATAATACTATTATTTTTTAATTGAAATATAATTTCCCAAATAAAATACCGAGCATAGCTCGGTCATCCTGGTACTTACTTATTAATAAGTCTTCCCACTTATTGCCGGTCCTCAGCCACCTGCGTCCTGCTCTACTCTCTGTATCAATTAGAATGTGTAATTTTAAAGTGCGCAATTTAATATCCAGGATTTATTTATATTTCAGGATTCAAAATGCGTGCAGTCGTTGCCTTCTGCCTTATCATTGTGATCTATTGCCTGATCTCTCCAAATGAAGCCAACTATCGGAAACCACCTTTCAATGGATCTATTTTTGGAAAGCGAGGAAATATCGGTAATAATTTAATCCATCAATTATGAAATTTTTTACTGATGATAGGTACTACGAAGCTTATTATGATCATAGATATTGAGTATATTCAGTATCCCTGAATTTAATTAATATCATTCATAATTAATATTATTTCGTAAAAAAACTTCATTTCTCATAGATCCCATCTCCTGTGTCAGTATCCCTCGGACATCACTTACGACATCCAATCCACGTATAATACGACAAAAATTACGCCATAACTAAAAATTTTTGGTAACATTCGGACAATACCATGCTTAAAATTATTGTGCTTGTGTTTTTCAAAGACCAGCGGTAATTCGATCGATTCGAGATAATGAGATCGCTTTTTATTTTTAACATGAAATTTTTTCAAGCTCTTCTCTCTTTTCTGCTCTTCTGTAAATGTACACATTCTAAAAATTACCTTTTCCTTTATTAACAGTTTTATAAAATATGATAAGTTAATGTCGTAACTAAAATGTATCGTGATTTGATGATTATTCATATGAGTAGCATATATTATTCATTTATATATTATATTAAATATATATATATATTTATTTTATAGAATTAGGTTGACAAACAAGCATACAGTCCACCTGATGGTAAGAGGATGCTGTGGGACATAGACATCTACATATATCCTTAATTAAGAATCAAAATACAGATGATGTCACCCTTGAGTGCTAAGATGGAATCGCTAAGATGGCCTCGTTTCAAATAAAAAGGTTCCTCTACACTCATCATACGAAACACAGCAGCATTGCTAGCTTGGCTGCTTGGCTCTACTACGTACAATGTAAAATTGCTGTTTTATTTGCTTATTTACCTCGTGCTCGCTCGGTAAAAATAGTGAAGAAACCTACATATCTGAGAAATAAATTATTTGAGGGACATTTCATGTAGAGTCCACAAACACATTGGAACAGCGCGGCGAACAGGGAACTATAAATAATAACTCTAAAACACGCTCACGCGCAAGAAAGTCGTAAACACAGATTACTGGGTCGTAAATGGACTGTCACTTGAATTTTTAAAACCTTTACTAAAAATTAATATTGTTTACCTTTCAGAATATGATACATCTGAAAAAGCTATGACGGCGTTGTGTGAAATTGCATCACAGACCTGCCAAACCTGGTTCCAGAACTTAGAGAATAAAAAGTAAAATTATTATTGTAAATTCCAAAATCTAGTAATGACAAAAAATTGCCTTTGAATCTTATAATAATATGTTTCAGAGAAGTGAATAAATTTTGAAGACATTAAACGACATATAATCAATATCAGATTTCATTTATTCCTTGTAGTTAAATTATACTATTTAGTTTGTTATATTATTTATATATAACAAACTAAATAGTATAATTTGTAATATTATATATATTATATTATTTAGTTAAATTATATTTAAATTAAGACTGTAACTGCGTGGCATATTATCATCTCTGCTGCAGCGCGCTATATTGACTATCCAACTACAATCCAAGCATAAATCATACTCTCCACGAAAGAGAAAAATCCAAAAGAATTTTTTTTTAGTTCAATCACAGAATAAATAATAGTATAAGAAGTTCAATATAGGTTCCAAATAATACTCCTTCAAAGTTATTCTTATGTTTAATTTGACTAGTGGTTCGATAAATACCACTGCCCTGGAAAGGACCAGCAGGAAACCAAGCCGGACATTTTTGGACGTGGGACTAGAGAACAACGCTCAATGTATATCAACGCTGCTATAGATTGAGGGTTGTTTGTCTTAAGCTAGACTTGTAACAAATAGTATATTCGGCCACACTGAATACCGAATATTTTGCGGGCTTGTTGGCCGAATAGCCGAATATTAGAAAAAGTATTCGAGCGGGAAAATAGTAGTGTTTATTCAGAGGAGTAAATAAACCACTGCCTGAAAATATAGAAAAATTTGCCTTTCTCCTTTTTATAATGTTAATTCAAGTGCATAGACATTTATTTCATTGTTTTTTTTTTTTGTTAATTTTGCAAGTTTATTATGTAACTATGACTAATGATTACAAGAAAAATACATTATTATAAAATAAATCAATATTTTCATTTTACCAATACTAACAAACATTTTACTCAAGTATTCGGTATTCGGTCGAATAACATAAGAGTAACCGAATAGGCCGAATACCGAATAATAGCCGACTATTCGTTGCAAGTCTAGTCTTAACTCTTAACCCTTCGACCATTACATACATACCTTGTGCTACATACAATACAATAGGTTTCTTTCTAAAGGCTGTTTCTAACTATATGCGATATAACCTTTTTTGTGATCATTCCTAAATCAAGTGTTCGAAGCGAAATTAAACACTAGGGGCCGGTTAGCGTTCTTCCCGTACTGGCTAAATTTTTTGAGCCCCTCATATGTCCTTGATCCTTGTTGCACCCTAAAGGTATAAAATAGATGATGAAGTTTCTAATGTTAGGCTATTTAGACGATATTCCAGTTGTTACCTTGAACTTTTAATATACAGTAGTTCAATCCAAAGGAAAAAAACAGTTAAAAAGACTTCAAAAATTAAAAAGAATATAATTTAAAATTAAAAAAAATTGTAAAACCGACTTCAATATTGATTATTAAGCATAACTAAAAAACTATTGGTCAGACCTTAACCAAACTTATAGGGAACTACATGAGAAGCACCAGCTATCAAATATAAAAAGAATCTTCGAAATTGGTCCACCCAGAAAAAAGTTATGAGGTAACACACATTAAAAAAAGCATACTGTCGAATTGAGTACCTCCTCCTTTTTGATGTCGGTAGAAATATCATTTCTACTTATTAGCTTCTAAGTTGAAGTTTAATTCTTTGAAGAATTTTGTATTAGCATTGTCTCTTAGTATTTCCACATCTTTTAAGTTTTTAGAAGACGGTTCTGTTAGCAAATAATACAATTTAGGTTACATTATATCACTTTTATTTGATCCGTTCATAAGTTACAACTAATTGTCGTATAAATAATCACTTTTACTTATTAATTTCACTACACAACACAAAAACACTAAAGCCTCTTATAGTTTGAACACCTTATAACCGAATGAATCCAGCTATGGCCGTGACAGCCATTTTTATATTTTCTTTAAGGAGTCAAATCAGTTCGGATTTGACTCCTTAAAGAATCTCCTTAATTA
The DNA here is from genome assembly GCA_963668995.1 of Parnassius mnemosyne. Lineage (NCBI taxonomy): Eukaryota > Metazoa > Arthropoda > Insecta > Lepidoptera > Papilionidae > Parnassius > Parnassius mnemosyne. The sequence goes on from CAVLGL010000088.1 coordinate 29,161,549, forward strand.
CAATAAAAATCTTACCGGAAATTCAAAGATACAAAAGTGGAAATACGATTTACATTTATCAAAGTTAGATGTATGTTTCACCAGACAATTACATTAAAATTAGGGTCATTCAGTATATGTTTAATTGTTATTTATAAATAATTGCTAACAATCGGCCTTTCCTGACATTTTCACGTCCCGTAAAAGGAAAATAGAAAATGTATTATCATATTAAGTTAGTATTATTTGTAATATTACCGTTTATTTTATTTTAAATTTATGAAATTACATCGCAAATGATATTGAAGCCCCATTCATGTCTTCAATATTCACATGCAATGAGACCCCTTCATGTTCTCAACAGACAAGGAATAGGTAAGGAAGGAATACTGAAGCCCCATTCATGGCTTCAATATTCACATGCAATGAGACCACTTCATGTTCTCAACAGGCAAGATATAGGTAAGGAAGGAATACTGAAGCCCCATTCATGGCTTCAATAATCACCTGCATGAGACCCTTTTCATGTTTTCAACAGGCAAGAAATAGGTAAGGAAAAAATTCTGAAGCCCTTCTTCCTTTTTTCATGTCTTCAATATTCATTTTCCTAATAAATTATTATACACATCTATATAATACACTATGTTAAATAAAAATAATATGCTTTCTTTTTTTTATAAACAAATATCAGGATTGTTTTTACAGCTAAAATTGTTTAAATAGTAAATTATTTTATCTACCAGTAAATCAAAAATAAAGGAAGAAAGTGAGCATGAGTAACACGAATAACAAATTATTTGTAAACATATACTTATTTATTCATCGGTATTACTACTAGAACTTTGAGTATCCGACTCATAGCTTCGTAGATAAACCAACCAAGGATGAATTTTATCAACTGAAAATATACCACTAAAACGTCTACCCTTGCGTGATATAGGTGTATCTTCGACTACATATTATCTATCGTTATCAAGAATCTTATATATACGATAAAGACTGCGAACGTTAGAAATTAATTTTCTGCTTTTGCCTGTTGAAGGAATCTCTCTCTCTCTCTCTCCCTATTTTAACCAAATCACCTAGAAAGAACTTCTGCTTCTTATCAAACTGCTCCTTTTGTTTTGTTTGGTGAATTTTAATTCGTTGCGATATTTCATTCCTAATACTGTCAATATTATTAGTATTTTGTGCATTTTCATTATTGGAATCATTTAAGACATTAATCTGTACCAAGAACCGTTGGTTCCATTGTTTTATTCGTTGTACTATTTAATCAACACTGAATGTCACTTACATATTCGTCTCATAAATGTTTATATCGTTCTATTTGCCCAGTAGCACGAGGAGTGGCAACAGCATTCAGCACGTGCTTGATACCTAACGAGTCTAAATATTCATTGAACCGTTTAAATGTAAATGAGGTTCCTCTAGCGGAAATGAGTCTTCTTGTGACGCCAAAAGTGTGAAAATAATTTAGAACATCCAAAAGTGGACGCTTCATTAACCTTTTTTTTTTTCATCAATATTAAATGAAATTTATAATTAAAACAATAAATAACTTTTAAACGGTGTCGAGTTCAATAACAAAAATCAATAAGGATCCTCCTTCGAACATATGGAATCTTATTTAATACTGTATATATTATCTCAACCTATTAGCTTACACTTCTATTAAGCGAGAAGACTCACGACGCACGGACGAACTAACGTCAGTCCATTTTTTTCATTTACGTTTTTTTTTGTTATGTAATCTAAAGTGAATCAATTAGAAAATAAACTAATTCTATAATTCAATGTCTGTAGATATTGTAACGTTAATAATAATATGGATTTGATGTCTAGCTAAAAGTATAAGAACGATTTTATGTAGCGAAATTCAGATATGGCCACATATCGATAGTAGAGCACTTTCTCATGTTGTGAGGCATGCAATAATGCTTTATTGCTCTGATGGAATTAATTGTTTTTGTACTTTTTTTACTGGTATTAGGATAATAAATTTAATGAATGCATCAATTATTAGTAACAAATAATAGTTTTTCTTTTTACTGCGCACAAAGAGCCCTATATGACCAATATGGATAGTTTCAAATGGTCTATTAGCTTTCGGTATTAAATGCAATTGTCCAGCTATCTTACCAGCTGGGTTTTTGCTGTGAGCACATTCTAGACAAGAATTTACGTAACTTTTTTGTTCTAATAGATTACTTTATTGAAAAAGAAAAACACTGTCTAAATTTGTTTAAAACATTTAGTAATTTAATTATATCATTATGGTCCAAGTTTTTATCTATATTTAACATTGATATTTCTACTAATGTAACAGGCGAAACAAAATTATGTTTAATTTTATTTACATAAATACTCTGATCATTTTGTAAACTTGAACCAGCAGCATATTTTTTGTTAGATAATATAAAGTTGAAGATACACATTTAATCACTACGCGTCCCTGACCATTGTGTAGTTCTATGACACTCTGAATGACTTCGTATTCACGTTTAGGTAATTGACAACTACTAGCTTCTACAAATAACTGCCCCTTGTACCTTGGGGATGAGTAGACATATTTCATTATAATCAAAAGCAACTGACGTAGATTCAGCAACGTACAGCAAACCCTTAGCTACTTTTTGTGCATCTCTTGAAACGATTTTTATGATATCCCTATTTTCAAAGACAACTGTGTGATTTTGCTTTTTGAAGTAAACGTTTGTCTCAGCAATAACGGGGCTCTTAGTAACTCAAATGCCACGACGTAAACTTGTACCGTAGCCTTAACAAGATCCACTTCAATTTCGACTTCGCACGTACCGCAATATTACACTAACTAGACATGCTGCAGCTATATTAATAGTATAATTGTACCACGAATGGGTCGGCTCGATCGGGGAAGGGTAAAATGGCAGCTAGCTACTTTTTGTGCATCTCTTGAAATCATTTTTATGCTATCCCTATTTTTATAGACAACTGTGTGATTTTGCCAAGTATACGTTTGTCTCAGCAATAACGGGACTCTTAGTAACTCATACGCCACAACGTAAACTTGCACCGTAGCCTTAACAAGATCCACTTCAATTTCAACTTCGCACGTACCGCAATATTTCACTAACTAGACTTTTAGCAACAGATTTTTTGGTAGAGCCATGCTGCAGCTATATTAATAGTATAATTGTAGCACGAATGGGTCGGCTCGACCGGGGAAGGACCACGCTCTCACAGAATACCAGCGTAAAATGGCAGCTTGACACTGCTGTGTTTCGTATGGTGAGTGTAGAGAACCGGAGCCCCATTTTACTGGAAAAGAGGCGTTACATCTTAGTCCTCACGGTTAACGACGCATCTGCATTTTAATTCTTTATTAAGGATAAATGTAGATGTCTATGGGTCACAGCAACCACTTACCATCAGGTGGACTATGTGCTCGTTTGTTACCCTTATTCTATAAAAAAAATATAGCATAGAAAAACTCAATCAGAAATCTATATACAGAATATCATAAATTCAATATGTTATAGATTTATTATATTGCAATATTATTAGCAAATAATACAATTTAGGTTACATTATATCACTTTTATTTGATCTGTTCATAAGTTACAACGCTCTCTTGAAGAACTACAGACCGATTTCCCTTCTGAGCCGCGTCTACGTGCTGTTTTCGAGAGACATTACGAATCGTCTCGCACTTCCAGCCTCCCGAACAAGCCGGTTATCGAAAAGGCTTTAGTACCATAGACCACATACATACCCTGCGGCAGATTGTACAGAAGACAGAGGAGTATAATCTGCCACTTTGCCTTTCGTATGTGGACTATGAGAAAGCCTTTGATTCCGTCGAAATTTGGGCGGTGCTACAGTCCCTTCAGCGGTGCCAAGTTGACTGTCGGTATATCGAAGTGCTGAAGTGTTTGTACAGTAGAGCTACGATGGCTATCCGAGTACAGAATCAGAGTACGAAACCTATCCAACTGCAGAGAGGTATAAGACAGGGTGACGTTACATCCCCGAAACTCTTCACCGCTGCATTGGAAGACGTTTTCAAGCTACTGGACTGGAAAGGATACGGTATTAACATCAATGGCTAGTACATCACTCACCTTCGATTTGCCGACGATATAGTCCTTATGGCAGACTCGCTGGAGGACCTAAGCTATATGCTCAATGACCTCAATAGTGTTTCCCAACGGATAGGTCTTAAGATGAACATGGACAAAACAAAAATCATGCTTAACGTCCATGTCACACCTATGCCGGTAGTTGTTGTATGTTTACCTGGGACAAATAGTCCGACTAGGTAAGTCCAACTTCGACCGAGAGGTCATGCGACGGATTCAACTCGGCTGAGCAGCGTTTGGGAAACTACGACACATCTTCTTGTTAGACATACCTCAAAACCTGAAAACGAAATTGTACAACCAGTGCGTGTTGCCAGTGATATCTTACGGATCTGAGACGTGGTCCTTCGCTGCTGGCGGTATGAGGAAGCTCAAGGTCGCTCAGCGAGCTATGGAGAGGGCCGAGCTATGGAGAGGGCTATGCTTGGAGTTTCTCTGCGTGATAAACTTAGGAATGAGGATATCCGCAGTAGAACCAGAGTAACCGACATAGCCCAACGGATTAGTAAGCTGAAGTGGCAGTGAGCCTGCCATATAGCTCGAAGAACCGACAACCGATGGGGAAGAAAGGTTCTTGAGTGGCAGCCTCGTACCAGTAGGCGAAGTGTAGGGCGACCCCCCACGAGATGGAGTGACGACCTGGTAAGACATGCAGGAAGTCGATGGATGCAGGTGGCTCAGGACCGTGCTTTGTGGCATTCCTTGGGGGAGGCCTATGTTCAGCAGTGGACTTATGAAAGGCTGTAATGATGATGATGATGAGTTCTTATTTATTTTTTAAGTTAGTTTTATAATTTTGTATCTTATATTATAATATACTTGAATTTTTTACACTCTGTTTTTTTTTTATTAAACAGTTGAGCTAATGTTGTGCCGCTTTGCCGTGTGTATTCGATAGTAATGTTTAGGTACATTAATATTATGTAATTTGTAATTCAATTAAATAAATATTCATCAACAATATTTTAATAATTTTAATTTTCTCTTTGAGTTCCCTAACGTCCCCTAAAGCCTTTATACGGTTCGGTCACTAAAAGATAAATATATGCTCACTTATAATTTTGTGAGGGCGAAAGGATATAAGTTTCTTGAGGACATAGATTACTCTTAATGTACTTACTAAAACGTCTGGTGAACTATTTAACCTACTATTGCACTGAGTGACCTCTTAATACTCGTGTGTTCACACATCATGCCGGCATACCGCTTGCAACTGTATAAAGCGCAGGTTCGGCCTCACATGGAACACTGTTCTCATCTCTGGACCGGGGCACCCCAGTGTCAGTTCCTTCCACTTGACCGCATTCAGCGAAAAGCAGCTCAAATCGTTGACGACCGAGTTCTTTCTGATCGTTGATCTCGATGTTGCATCCGTTTGCATCTTCTATTACATTTGCCACGGGGAGTGCTCTGAGGAATTGTTAGGATTAATTCCAGACGCCTAATTCCACGAACGCACATCGCGACAAAACTCACGATACCATCCACACCCACTGCAGCTGCGTGGTGGTCCATCACTGTACGATTTACTGTTACGACTACTTTGTCTTCGTTCGAATAGTTTACCACCAGCGATTTTTTTGGTTCGTTACGAGTGAGAGACCTTTTTAAAGCCGACTTTTTAAGAAACGACTCCTTTTTAAAAGCCCGGCAAATTCCCCTGGTGTTGCCGTAGTTCATGGGTGGCGGCCGACACCAACCATCAGGTGAACCGCATGCTCGTTTGCACTTTCTTCTATGAAAAAAAAAACATACCGCTGTTCATAAAAGTTCATTTCTGTGTAATGTACTTTTTTAATATAGAATACTACTTGTGTAATATAGAATTGGGTTAACAAACGAGCACACAGTCCACCTGATGGTATGTGGATGCTGTGGCTCATAGACGTTTCAAAATCCAGATGACCTGAGGACTACGATCGAATGCTTCGTTTCTAGTAAAAAGGTTCCCTGCACTCAACATACGAAACACAGCAGCATTAAGCTTTTATTTTACGCTGGTATTCAGTGAAAGAGTGGTGCTTCCCCGGTCGAGCCGACCCTTTCGTGCTACAACTATTATAGCTGTAGCGTGGCTCTACCACGCGTGTAGTCCACAGAGATAGTATAAACACCGCGCGATAGTAGTGAAAGTGTTTAGGCGCTTCTTTAGTTTTATGTTGAGAGTTGCGCTCATTATCATAGGTTGAGGCGGTGCACTTGCGCCGCTATTTTAGTCTGTAGGTATTTTACTACGCATCACCCACCCGCTGAACTCACCCTGACTTCTAAGTGAAGGTCTTTTCGTACAAATACTTTCCACATTCTATTTGTAAATTAGTATATTAACCTAATACAAATGAGAGGAGACCTGTGCTCAGCAGCGGCACGCATAATCGTGCATGTATGTACATATTAGGCTGTTACATTTTTATGTAAGCTCATAAAAAATATTATGTTGAAAGTAAAATGCTATTTTAAGTTCTACAAAAACATGGGATCTAGAAGTTCCAGACCGACACGGTATTGAGAAATCAAAACTAAGGCCTGCTGAATGTAATTTATAAGCCATAATTTCCTTTGTTTGTACTAATGTATTGTAATTATAAAAAATATATTAACGAATATGTTAAAGTAATGCAGGTAGCAATTACATATTTTATGTTTTAACAAGTTCGCGGTCCTCTTAAGACGCCTTCCATGGATCGTTTATCGCTTAATTTTTGTACAAAACGAAAAAAAGAGTAAATACATGTATGTGTATATTATTTATTATATTTTTATTATGACTATTTTACATATTTGATATACAAAAATTATTACAGTCATAACATTTAATTTTCGTGTCATAAAAAGATATTTAGGGAACTGTGAAATAATAATTTATTTTTTATTTTCTAAAGCCTGGAACCACGCTTGACAAGTGTCGGATGCGATCTCGCACAACGCCGACATAGCTTTTCCAGTCGTGTCATATTCTGAAAGAAAGCAAATACTTTACATGTACATCATCATGATCAGCTCATAAAATTCCACTGGAACATGGGACTCTCCGATATCAGGGAGGATTTGCTTTACACATACGCTTGATAAGCAGATTGACGATCGCAGTACCACCAAGCATTTGGCACCTTCGACGCTGTTTCCTATCGCCGGTCTGTATCACACAAAAATCAATAATGGTACCCACTCCATAGTTTTATAAGCCGGAGTTTTTTTTGTCTCACACCAAAACAACAAATAATCTTCGGTAAATTATCGCCAATGTATTTGTTGCACTATGACTCGTTTGATAAGTTATTCAGCATGAAATCTTATTTTTTTTTGAAATTACCTTTTTATTATTTTTATTAATTATTATTTTTATTACCTTTTTATTAATTATTATTTTTTAAAAATTACCTTTAAACGAGCAATTCCTGTATTTATCTGAATCGGATTCTCGGAAACGGCTCCAACGATTTTCATGATATTTAGTATGCAGGGGGTTTCGGGGGCGATAAATCGATCTAGCTAAGATTCATTTTTAGAAAATGTCGCTTTATCCGTGTTTTCAGGCCATGAAAAACTGTTACAATATCATTAGAATACGAAGGTAAATTTTCCCACTATCTATTAGGTTATAGAAGCTCAGGTGGGAATTCGGGCGGTATCGAAACCAGAAGACCCCGGTTTGAGTCCAGATGTCTCCAGTCCGATAATCTTTTTTCCCTTTCTTTTTCAAGTTCTTTCTTTTGTGAGAAAGACTATTATTGGGAGCCCTTTTGGGGAAGAAATGAACGAGTTTTAAAAAAAAGAATACGGTAGTAATTACATTAGTAAACAAACCGACATATTTTTATCCTATTGGCGATGTTTCGGTACAAAGATAAAAGTCAAATCAATAACTCTTTATCGATAATCAACTTAAAAATAAACTGAAAAATATGACTGCCTGACATCTATTGGCGAGTAATATTATTAAATAATATTAAAAAATAATACTATTATTTTTTAATTGAAATATAATTTCCCAAATAAAATACCGAGCATAGCTCGGTCATCCTGGTACTTACTTATTAATAAGTCTTCCCACTTATTGCCGGTCCTCAGCCACCTGCGTCCTGCTCTACTCTCTGTATCAATTAGAATGTGTAATTTTAAAGTGCGCAATTTAATATCCAGGATTTATTTATATTTCAGGATTCAAAATGCGTGCAGTCGTTGCCTTCTGCCTTATCATTGTGATCTATTGCCTGATCTCTCCAAATGAAGCCAACTATCGGAAACCACCTTTCAATGGATCTATTTTTGGAAAGCGAGGAAATATCGGTAATAATTTAATCCATCAATTATGAATTTTTTTACTGATGATAGGTACTACGAAGCTTATTATGATCATAGATATTGAGTATATTCAGTATCCGTGAATTTAATTAATATCATTCATAATTAATATTATTTCGTAAAAAAACTTCATTTCTCATAGATCCCATCTCCTGTGTCAGTATCCCTCGGACATCACTTACGACATCCAATCCACGTATAATACGACAAAAATTACGCCATAACTAAAAATTTTTGGTATAATTCGGACAATACCATGCTTAAAATTATTGTGCTTGTGTTTTTCAAAGACCAGCGGTAATTCGATCGATTCGAGATAATGAGATCGCTTTTTATTTTTAACATGAAATTTTTTCAAGCTCTTCTCTCTTTTCTGCTCTTCTGTAAATGTACACATTCTAAAAATTACCTTTTCCTTTATTAACAGTTTTATAAAATATGATAAGTTAATGTCGTAACTAAAATGTATCGTGATTTGATGATTATTCATATGAGTAGCATATATTATTCATTTATATATTATATTAAATATATATATATATATTTATTTTATAGAATTAGGTTGACAAACAAGCATACAGTCCACCTGATGGTAAGAGGATGCTGTGGGACATAGACATCTACATATATCCTTAATTAAGAATCAAAATACAGATGATGTCACCCTTGAGTGCTAAGATGGAATCGCTAAGATGGCCTCGTTTCAAATAAAAAGGTTCCTCTACACTCATCATACGAAACACAGCAGCATTGCTAGCTTGGCTGCTTGGCTCTACTACGTACAATGTAAAATTGCTGTTTTATTTGCTTATTTACCTCGTGCTCGCTCGGTAAAAATAGTGAAGAAACCTACATATCCGAGAAATAAATTATTTGAGGGACATTTCATGTAGAGTCCACAAACACATTGGAACAGCGCGGCGAACAGGGAACTATAAATATAACTCTAAAACACGCTCACGCGCAAGAAAGTCGTAAACACAGATTACTGGGTCGTAAATGGACTGTCACTTTAATTTTTAAAACCTTTACTAAAAATTAATATTGTTTACCTTTCAGAATATGATACATCTGAAAAAGCTATGACGGCGTTGTGTGAAATTGCATCAGAGACCTGCCAAACCTGGTTCCAGAACTTAGAGAATAAAAAGTAAAATTATTATTGTAAATTCCAAAATCTAGTAATGACAAAAAATTGCCTTTGAATCTTATAATAATATGTTTCAGAGAAGTGAATAAATTTTGAAGACATTAAACGACATATAATCAATATCAGATTTCATTTATTCCTTGTAGTTAAATTATACTATTTAGTTTGTTATATTATTTATATATAACAAACTAAATAGTATAATTTATAATATTATATATATTATATTATTTAGTTAAATTATATTTAAATTAAGACTGTAACTGCGTGGCATATTATCATCTCTGCTGCAGCGCGCTATATTGACTATCCAACTACAATCCAAGCATAAATCATAATCTCCACGAAAGAGAAAAATCCAAAAGAATTTTTTTTTAGTTCAATCACAGAATAAATAATAGTATAAGAAGTTCAATATAGGTTCCAAATAATACTCCTTCAAAGTTATTCTTATGTTTAATTTGACTAGTGGTTCGATAAATACCACTGCCCTGGAAAGGACCAGCAGGAAACCAAGCCGGACATTTTTGGACGTGGGACTAGAGAACAACGCTCAATGTATATCAACGCTGCTATAGATTGAGGGTTGTTTGTCTTAAGCTAGACTTGTAACAAATAGTATATTCGGCCACACTGAATACCGAATATTTTGCGGGCTTGTTGGCCGAATAGCCGAATATTAGAAAAAGTATTCGACCGGGAAAATAGTAGTGTTTATTCAGAGGAGTAAATAAACCACTGCCTGAAAATATAGAAAAATTTGCCTTTCTCCTTTTTATAATGTTAATTCAAGTGCATAGACATTTATTTCATTGTTTTTTTTTTGTTAATTTTGCAAGTTTATTATGTAACTATGACTAATGATTACAAGAAAAATACATTATTATAAAATAAATCAATATTTTCATTTTACCAATACTAACAAACATTTTACTCAAGTATTCGGTATTCGGTCGAATAACATAAGAGTAACCGAATAGGCCGAATACTGAATAATAGCCGACTATTCGTTGCAAGTCTAGTCTTAACTCTTAACCCTTCGACCATTACATACATACCTTGTGCCACATACAATACAATAGGTTTCTTTCTAAAGGCTGTTTCTAACTATATGCGATATAACCTTTTTTGTGATCATTCCTAAATCAAGTGTTCGAAGCGAAATTAAACACTAGCGGCCAGTTAGCGTTCTTCACGTACTGGCTAAATTTTTTGAGCCCCTCATATGTCCTTGATCCTTGTTGCACCCTAAAGGTATAAAATAGATGATGAAGTTTCTAATGTTAGGCTATTTAGACGATATTCCAGTTGTTACCTTGAACTGTTAATATACAGTAGTTCAATCCAAAGGAAAAAAACAGTTAAAAAGACTTCAAAAATTAAAAAGAATATAATTTAAAATTAAAAAAAATTGTAAAACCGACTTCAATATTGATTATTAAGCATAACTAAAAATCTATTGGTCAGACCTTAATCAAACTTATAGGGAACTACATGAGAAGCACCAGCTATCAAATAAAAAAAGAATCTTCGAAATTGGTCCACCCAGAAAAAAGTTATGAGGTAACACACATTAAAAAAAGCATACTGTCGAATTGAGTACCTCCTCCTTTTTGATGTCGGTAGAAATATCATTTCTACTTATTAGCTTCTAAGTTGAAGTTTAATTCTTTGAAGAATTTTGTATTAGCATTGTCTCTTAGTATTTCCACATCTTTTAAGTTTTTAGAAGACGGTTCTGTTAGCAAATAATACAATTTAGGTTACATTATATCACTTTTATTTGATCCGTTCATAAGTTACAACTAATTGTCGTATAAATAATCACTTTTACTTATTAATTTCACTACACAACACAAAAACACTAAAGTCTCTTATAGTTTGAACACCTTATAACCGAATGAATCCAGCTATGGCCGTGACAGCCATTTTTATATTTTCTTTAAGGAGTCAAATCCGAACTATTACAATAAAAATCTTACCGGAAATTCAAAGATACAAAAGTGGAAATACGATTTACATTTATCAAAGTTAGATGTATGTTTCACCAGACAATTACATTAAAATTAGGGTCATTCAGTATATGTTTAATTGTTATTTATAAATAATTGCTAACAATCGGCCTTTCCTGACATTTTCACGTCCCGTAAAAGGAAAATAGAAAATGTATTATCATATTAAGTTAGTATTATTTGTAATATTACCGTTTATTTTATTTTAAATTTATGAAATTACATCGCAAATGATATTGAAGCCCCATTCATGTCTTCAATATACACCTGTATGAGACCCCTTCATGTTCTCAACAGACAAGGAATAGGTAAGGAAGGAATACTGAAGCCCCATTCATGGCTTCAATATTCACATGCAATGAGACCACTTCATGTTCTCAACAGGCAAGATATAGTTAAGGAAGGAATACTGAAGCCCCATTCATGGCTTCAATAATCACCTGCATGAGACCCTTTTCATGTTTTCAACAGGCAAGAAATAGGTAAGGAAAAAATTCTGAAGCCCTTCTTCCTTTTTTCATGTCTTCAATATTCATTTTCCTAATAAATTATTATACACATCTATATAATACACTATGTTAAATAAAAATAATATGCTTTCTTTTTTTTATAAACAAATATCAGGATTGTTTTTACAGCTAAAATTGTTTAAATAGTAAATTATTTTATCTACCAGTAAATCAAAAATAAAGGAAGAAAGTGAGCATGAGTAACACGAATAACAAATTATTTGTAAACATATACTTATTTATTCATCGGTATTACTACTTGAACTTTGAGTATCCGACTCATAGCTTCGTAGATAAACCAACCAAGGATGAATTTTATCAACTGAAAATATACCACTAAAACGTCTACCCTTGCGTGATATAGGTGTATCTTCGACTACATATTATCTATCGTTATCAAGAATCTTATATATACGATAAAGACTGCGAACGTTAGAAATTAATTTTCTGCTTTTGCCTGTTGAAGGAACTCTCTCTCTCTCTCTCTCTCTCTCTCTCTCCCTATTTTAACCAAATCACCTAGAAAGAACTTCTGCTTCTTATCAAAATGCTCCTTTTGTTTTGTTTGGTCAATTTTAATTCGTTGCGATAATTCATTCCTAATACTGTCAATATTATTAGTATTTTGTGCATTTTCATTATTGGAATCATTTAAGACATTAATCTGTACCAAGAACCGTTGGTTCCATTGTTTTATTCGTTGTATTATTTAATCCCCACTGAATGTCACTTACATATTCGTCTCATAAATGTTTATATCGTTCTATTTGCCCAGTAGCACGAGGAGTGGCAACAGCATTCAGCACGTGCTTGATACCTAACGAGTCTAAATATTCATTGAGCCGTTTAAATGTAAATGAGGTTCCTCTAGCGGAAATGAGTCTTCTTGGGACGCCAAAAGTGTGAAAATAATTTAGAACATCCAAAAGTGCATGCTTCATGAGCGTTTTTTTTTTTTTTGCATCAATATTAAATGAAATTTATAATGAAAACAATAAATAACTTTTAAACGATGTCGAGTTCAATAACAAAAATCAATAGGGATCATCCTTAGAATATATGGAATCTTATTTAATACTGTATATATTATCTCAACCTATTAGCTTACACTTCTATTAAGCGAGAAGACTCACGACGCACGGACGAACTAACGTCAGTCCATTTTTTTCATTTACGTTTTTTTTTGTTATGTAATCTAAAGTGAATCAATTAGAAAATAAACTAATTCTATAATTCAATGTCTGTAGATATTGTAACGTTAATAATAATATGGATTTGATGTCTAGCTAAAAGTATAAGAACGATTTTATGTAGCGAAATTCAGATATGGCCACATATCGATAGTAGAGCACTTTCTCATGCTGTGAGGCATGCAATAATGCTTTATTGCTCTGATGGAATTAATTGTTTTTGTACTTTTTTTACTGGTATTAGGATAATAAATTTAATGAATGCATCAATTATTAGTAACAAATAATAGTTTTTCTTTTTACTGCGCACAAAGAGCCCTATATGACCAATATGGATAGTTTCAAATGGTCTATTAGCTTTCGGTATTAAATGCAATTGTCCAGCTATCTTACCAGCTGGGTTTTTGCTGTGAGCACATTCTAGACAAGAATTTACGTAACTTTTTTGTTCTAATAGATTACTTTATTGAAAAAGAAAAACACTGTCTAAATTTGTTTAAAACATTTAGTAATTTAATTATATCATTATGGTCCAAGTTTTTATCTATATTTAACATTGATATTTCTACTAATGTAACAGGCGAAACAAAATTATGTTTAATTTTATTTACATAAATACTCTGATCATTTTGTAAACTTGAACCAGCAGCATATTTTTTGTTAGATAATATAAAGTTGAAGATACACATTTAATCACTACGCGTCCCTGACCATTGTGTAGTTCTATGACACTCTGAATGACTTCGTATTCACGTTTAGGTAATTGACAACTACTAGCTTCTACAAATAACTGCCCCTTGTACCTTGGGGATGAGTAGACATATTTCATTATAATCAAAAGCAACTGACGTAGATTCAGCAACGTACAGCAAACCCTTAGCTACTTTTTGTGCATCTCTTGAAACGATTTTTATGATATCCCTATTTTCAAAGACAACTGTGTGATTTTGCTTTTTGAAGTAAACGTTTGTCTCAGCAATAACGGGGCTCTTAGTAACTCAAATGCCACGACGTAAACTTGTACCGTAGCCTTAACAAGATCCACTTCAATTTCGACTTCGCACGTACCGCAATATTACACTAACTAGACATGCTGCAGCTATATTAATAGTATAATTGTACCACGAATGGGTCGGCTCGATCGGGGAAGGGTAAAATGGCAGCTTGACACTGCTGTGTTTCGTATGGTGAGTGTAGAGAACCGGAGCCCCATTTTACTGGAAAAGAGGCGTTACATCTTAGTCCTCAAGGTTAACGACGCATCTGCATTTTAATTCTTTATTAAGGATAAATGTAGATGTCTATGGGTCACAGCACCACTTACCATTAGGTGGACTATGTGCTCGTTTGTTTATACCCTTATTCTATAAAAAAATATTGCATAGCAAAACTCAATCAGAAATCTATATACAGAATATCATATATTCAATATGTTATAGATTTATTATATTGCAATATTATTAGAAAATAATACAATTTAGGTTACATTATATCACTTTTATTTGATCCGTTCATAAGGTACAACGCTCTCTTGAAGAACTATAGACTGATATCCCTTCTGAGCCGCGTCTACGTGCTGTTTTCGAGAGACATTACGAATCGTCTCGCACGCAGACTTGACGACTTCCAGCCTCCCGAACAAGCCGGTTATCGAAAAGGCTTTAGTAACATAGACCACATACATACCCTGCGGCAGATTGTACAGAAGACAGAGGAGTATAATCTGCCACTTTGCCTTGCGTATGTGGACTATGAGAAAGCCTTTGATTCCGTCGAAATTTGGGCGGTGCTGCAGTCCCTTCAGCGGTGCCAAGTTGACTGTCGGTATATCAAAGTGCTGAAGTGTTTGTACAGTAGAGCTACGATGGCTATCCGAGTACAGAACCAGAGTACGAAACCTATCCAACTGCAGAGAGGTATAAGACAGGGTGACGTTACATCCCCGAAACTCTTCACCGCTGCATTGGAAGACGTTTTCAAGCTACTGGACTGGAAAGGATACGGTATTAACATCAATGGCTAGTACATCACTCACCTTCGATTTGCCAACGATATAGTCCTTATGGCAGACTCGCTGGAGGACCTAAGCACTATGCTCAATGACCTCAATAGTGTTTCCCAACGGATAGGTCTTAAGATGAACTGGACAAATCAAAAATCATGCTTAACGTCCATGTCACACCTATGCCGGTAGTTGTTGGGAACACTAAGCTCGAAGTTGTTGATGAGTATGTTTACCTGGGACAAATAGTCCGACTAGGTAAGTCCAACTTCGACCGAGAGGTCAATCGACGGATTCAACTCGGCTGAGCAGCGTTCGGGAAACTACGACACATATTCTCGTTAGACGTACCTCAAAACCTGAAAACGAAATTTTACAACCAGTGCGTGTTGCCAGTGATAATATAGCTCGAAGAACCGACAACCGATGGGGAAGAAAGGTTCTTGAGTGGCAGCCTCGTACCGGTAGGCGAAGTGTAGGGCGACCCCCCACGAGATGGAGTGACGACCTGGTAAGACATGCAGGAAGTCTATGGATGCAGGTGGCTCAGGACCGTGCTTTGTGGCATTCCTTGGGGGAGGCCTATGTTCAGCAGTGGACTTATGAAATACTGTAATGATGATGATGATGAGTTCTTATTTATTTTTTTAAGTTAGTTTTGTAATTTTGTATCTTATATTAGGTATAATATACTTGAATTTTTTACTCTGTTTTTTTTTTATTAAACAGTTGAGCTAATGTTGTGCCGCTTTACCGTGTGTATTCGATAGTAATGTTTAGGTACATTAATATTATGTAATTTGGAATTCAATTAAATAAATATTCATCAACAATATTTTAATAATTTTAATTTTCTCTTTGAGTTCCCTAACGTCCTCTAAAGCCTTTATACGGTTCGGTCACTAAAAGATAAATATATGCTCACTTATAATTTTGTGAGGGCGAAAGGATATAAGTTTCTTGAGGACAGAGATTACACTTAATGTACTTACTAAAACGTCTGGTGAACTATTTAACCTACTATTGCACTGAGTGAACTCATGATACTAGTGTGTCCACACATCTTGCTGGCATACCGCTTGCAACTGCACAAAGCACAGGTTCGGCCTCACATGGAACACTGTTCTCATCTCTGGACCGGGGCACCCCAGTGTCAGTTCCTTCCACTTGACCGCATTCAGCGAAAAGCAGCTCAAATCGTTGACGACCGAGTTCTTTCTGATCGTTGATCTCGATGTTGCATCCGTTTGCATCTTCTATTACATTTGCCACGGGGAGTGCTCTGAGGAATTGTTAGGATTAATTCCAGACGCCTAATTCCACGAACGCACATCGCGACAAAACTCACGATACCATCCACACCCACTGCAGCTGCGTGGTGGTCCATCCCTGTACGATTTACTGTTACGACTACTTTGTCTTCGTTCGAATAGTTTACCACCAGCGATTTTTTCGGTTCGTTACGAGTGAGAGACCTTTTTAAAGCCGACTTTTTAAGAAACGACTCCTTTTTAAAAGCCCGGCAAATTCCCCTGGTGTTGCCGTAGTTCATGGGTGGCTGTCGACACCAACCATCAGGTGAACCGCATGCTCGTTTGCACTTTCTTCTATGAAAAAAAAAACATACCGCTGTTCATAAAAGTTCATTTCTGTGTAATGTACTTTTTTAATATAGAATACTACTTGTGTAATATAGAATTGGGTTAACAAACGAGCACACAGTCCACCTGATGGTATGTGGATGCTGTGGCTCATGACTACTAACAGTGGTAGAGCCACGCGGCAGGTTTTGCTGTCGCACGGATGGGCCGGCTCGAACCGGGGTGGTACCACGACCTCACAGAAAACCTTTTTTACTTTACATTTTGATTTGTAAGAGAGGATAGATGTAGATGTCTATGGGCCGCAGCAACCACTTACCATCAGGTGGACTGTGTGCTCGTATGTCACCCTTATCCTATAAAAAAAAAAGTTTCAAAATCCAGATGACCTGAGGACTACGATGGAATGCTTCGTTTCTAGTAAAAAGGGTCTCCGGTTCTCTGCACTCAACATACGAAACACAGCAGCATTAAGCTTTTATTTTACGCTGGTATTCAGTGAAAGAGTGGTGCTTCCCCGGTCGAGCCGACCCTTTCGTGCTACAACTATTATAGCTGTAGCGTGGCTCTACCACGCGTGTAGTCCACAGAGATAGTATAAACACCGCGCGATAGTAGTGAAAGTGTTTAGGCGTTTCTTTAGTTTTACGGGCGGTTGAGTTATGTTGAGAGTTGCGCTCATTATCATAGGTTGAGGCGGTGCACTTGCGCCGCTATTTTAGTCTGTAGGTATTTTACTACGCATCACCCACCCGCTGAACTCACCCTGACTTATAAGTGAAGGTCTTTTCGTACAAATACTTTCCACATTCTATTTGTAAATTAGTATATTAACCTAATACAAATGAGAGGAGACCTGTGCTCAGCAGCGGCACGCATAATCGTGCATGTATGTACATATTAGGCTGTCACATTTTTATGTAAGCTCATAAAAAATATTATGTTGAAAGTAAAATGCTATTTATTTTATTAGGAAGATGCTGATGTACATCTCTTGATTTGTTTGCCTCTGTCGGCTCTTATGATATCCACGAGATGATATGGGGTAGTGGATATCCTTACGCCTTCGCTATACGGTACATCATCATGATCAGCTCAAAAAATTCCACTGGAACATGGAACTCTCCGATATCAGGGAGGATTGCCTTACACATACGCTTGATAAGCAGGTTGACAATCGCAGTACCACCAAGCATTTGGCACCTTCGACGCTGTTTCCTATCGCCGGTCTGTATCACACAAAAATCAATAATGGTACCCACTCCATAGTTTTATAAACCGGAGTTTTTTTGTCTCACACCAAAACAACAAATAATCTTCGGTAAATTATCGCCTATGTATTTGTTGCACTATGACTCGTTTGATAAGTTATTCAGCATGAAATCTATTAGCTTTAAACGAGCAATTCTTGTATTTATCGGAATCGGAATCTCGGAAACGGCTCCAACGATTTTCATGATATTTAATATGCAGGGGGTTTCGGGGGCGATAAATCGATCTAGCTAAGATTCATTTTTAGAAAATGTCGCTTTATCCGTGTTTTCAGGCCATGAAAAACTGTTACAATATCATTAGAATACGAAGGTAAATTTTCCCACTATCTATTAGGTTATAGTAGCTCAGGTGGGAATTCGGGCGGTACCGAAACTAGATGTCTCCAGTCCAATTAATCTTTTTTAAGTTTTTACTTTTGTGAGAAAGACTATTATTGGGAGCCCTTTTGGGAAAAAAATGAACGAGTTTTAAAAAAAAGAATACGGTAGTAATTACATTAGTAAAGAAACCGACATATTTTTATCCTATTGGCGATGTTTCTGTACAAAGATAAAAGTCAAATCAATAACTCTTTATCGATAATCAACTTAAACATAAACTGAAAAATATGACTGCCTGAGGTCTATTGGCGAGTAATATTATTAAATAATATTAAAAAATAATACTATTATTTTATAATTGAAATATAATTTCCCAAAAAAAAAAAATACCGAGCATGGCTCGGTCATCCTGGTACTTATTAATAAGTCTCCCCACGTATTGCCGGTCTTCAGCCACCTGCGTCCTGCTCTACTCTCTGTATCAATTAGAATGTGTAATTTTAAAGTGCGCAATTTAATATCCAGGATTTATTTATATTTCAGGATTCAAAATGCGTGCAGTCGTTGCCTTCTGCCTTATCATTGTGATCTATTGCCTGATCTCTCCAAATGAAGCCAACTATCGGAAACCACCTTTCAATGGATCTATTTTTGGAAAGCGAGGAAATATCGGTAATAATTTAATCCATCAATTATGAATTTTTTACTGATGATAGGTACTACGAAGCTTATTATGATCATAGATATTGAGTATATTCAGTATCCCTGAATTTAATTAATATCATTCATAATTAATATTATTTCGTAAAAAAACTTCATTTTTCATAGATCCCATCTCCTGTGTCAGTATCCCTCGGACATCACTTACGACATCCAATCCACGTATAATACGACAAAAATTACGCCATAACTAAAAATTTTTGGTAAAATTCGGACAATACCATGCTTAAAATTATTGTGCTTGTGTTTTTCAAAGACCAGCGGTAATTCGATCGATTCGAGATAATGAGATCGCTTTTTATTTTTAACATGAAATTTTTTCAAGCTCTTCTCTCTTTTCTGCTCTTCTGTAAATGTACACATTCTAAAAATTACCTTTTCCTTTATTAACAGTTTTATAAAATATGATAAGTTAATGTCGCAACTAAAATGTATCGTGATTTGATGATTATTCATATGAGTAGCATATATTATTCATTTATATATTATATTAAATATATATATATTTTTATTTTATAGAATTAGGTTGACAAACAAGCATACAGTCCACCTGATGGTAAGAGGATGCTGTGGGACATAGACATCTACATATATCCTTAATTAAGAATCAAAATACAGATGATGTCTCCCTTGAGTGCTAAGATGGAATCGCTAAGATGGCCTCGTTTCAAATAAAAAGGTTCCTCTACACTCATCATACGAAACACAGCAGCATTGCTAGCTTGGCTGCTTGGCTCTACTACGTACAATGTAAAATTGCTGTTTTATTTGCTTATTTACCTCGTGCTTGCTCGGTAAAAATAGTGAAGAAACCTACATATCTGAGAAATAAATTATTTGAGGAACATTTCATGTAGAGTCCACAAACACATTGGAACAGCGCGGCGAACAGGGAACTATAAATAATAACTCTAAAACACGCTCACGCGCAAGAAAGTCGTAAACACAGATTACTGGGTCGTAAATGGACTGTCACTTTAATTTTTAAAACCTTTACTAAAAATTAATATTGTTTACCTTTCAGAATATGATACATCTGAAAAAGCTATGACGGCGTTGTGTGAAATTGCATCAGAGACCTGCCAAACCTGGTTCCAGAACTTAGAGAATAAAAAGTAAAATTATTATTGTAAATTCCAAAATCTAGTAATGACAAAAATTGCCTTTGAATCTTATAATAATATGTTTCAGAGAAGTGAATAAATTTTGAAGACATTAAATGACATATAATCAATATCAGATTTCATTTATTCCTTGTAGTTAAATTATACTATTTAGTTTGTTATATTATTTATATATAACAAACTAAATAGTATAATTTATAATATTATATATATTATATTATTTAGTTAAATTATATTTAAATTAAGACTGTAACTGCGTGGCATATTATCATCTCTGCTGCAGCGCGCTATATTGACTATCCAATTACAATCCAAGCATAAATCATAATCTCCACGAAAGAGAAAAATCCAAAAGAATTTTTTTTAGTTCAATCACAGAATAAATAATAGTATAAGAAGTTCAATATAGGTTCCAAATAATACTCCTTCAAAGTTATTCTTATGTTTAATTTGACTAGTGGTTCGATAAATACCACTGCCCTGGAAAGGACCAGCAGGAAACCAAGCCGGACATTTTTGGACGTGGGACTAGAGAACAACGCTCAATGTATATCAACGCTGCTATAGATTGAGGGTTGTTTGTCTTAAGCTAGACTTGTAACAAATAGTATATTCGGCCACACTGAATACCGAATATTTTGCGGGCTTGTTGGCCGAATAGCCGAATATTAGAAAAAGTATTCGACCGGGAAAATAGTAGTGTTTATTCAGAGGAGTAAATAAACCACTGCCTGAAAATATAGAAAAATTTGCCTTTCTCCTTTTTATAATGTTAATTCAAGTGCATAGACATTTATTTCATTGTTTTTTTTTGTTAATTTTGCAAGTTTATTATGTAACTATGACTAATGATTACAAGAAAAATACATTATTATAAAATAAATCAATATTTTCATTTTACCAATACTAACAAACATTTTACTCAAGTATTCGGTATTCGGTCGAATAACATAAGAGTAACCGAATAGGCCGAATACTGAATAATAGCCGACTATTCGTTGCAAGTCTAGTCTTAACTCTTAACCCTTCGACCACTACATACATACCTTGTGCTACATACAATACAATAGGTTTCTTTCTAAAGGCTGTTTCTAACTATATGCGATATAACCTTTTTTGTGATCATTCCTAAATCAAGTGTTCGAAGCGAAATTAAACACTAGCGGCCAGTTAGCGTTCTTCCCGTACTGGCTAAATTTTTTAAGCCCCTCATATGTCCTTGATCCTTGCTGCACCCTAAAGGTATAAAATAGATGATGAAGTTTCTAATGTTAGGCTATTTAGACGATATTCCAGTTGTTACCTTGAACTTTTAATATACAGTAGTTCAATCCAAAGGAAAAAAACAGTTTAAAAGACTTCAAAAATTAAAAAGAATATAATTTAAAATTAAAAAAAATTGTAAAACCGACTTCAATATTGATTATTAAGCATAACTAAAAAACTATTGGTCAGACCTTAATTAAACTTATAGGGAACTACATGAGAAGCACCAGCTATCAAATAAAAAAAGAATCTTCGAAATTGGTCCACCCAGAAAAAAGTTATGAGGTAACACACATTAAAAAAAGCATACTGTCGAATTGAGTACCTCCTCCTTCTTGATGTCGGTAGAAATATCATTTCTACTTATTAGCTTCTAAGTTGAAGTTTAATTCTTTGAAGAATTTTGTATTAGCATTGTCTCTTAGTATTTCCACATCTTTTAAGTTTTTAGAAGACGGTTCTGTTAGCAAATAATACAATTTAGGTTACATTATATCACTTTGATCCGTTCATAAGTTACAACTAATTGTCGTATAAATAATCACTTTTACTTATTAATTTCACTACACAACACAAAAACACTAAAGTCTCTTATAGTTTGAACACCTTATAACCGAATGAATCCAGCTATGGCCGTGACAGCATTTTTATATTTTCTTTAAGGAGTCAAATCCGAACTATTACAATAAAAATCTTACCGGAAATTCAAAGATACAAAAGTGGAAATACGATTTACATTTATCAAAGTTAGATGTATGTTTCACCAGACAATTACATTAAAATTAGGGTCATTCAGTATATGTTTAATTGTTATTTATAAATAATTGCTAACAATCGGCCTTTCCTGACATTTTCACGTCCCGTAAAAGGAAAATAGAAAATGTATTATCATATTAAGTTAGTATTATTTGTAATATTACCGTTTATTTTATTTTAAATTTATGAAATTACATCGCAAACGGTATTGAAGCTCCATTCATGTCTTCAATATACACCTGTATGAGACCTCTTCATGTTCTCAACCGACAAGGAATAGGTAAGGAAGGAATACTGAAGCCCCATTCATGGCTTCAATATTCACATGCAATGAGACCACTTCATGTTCTCAACAGGCAAGATATAGGTAAGGAAGGAATACTGAAGCCCCATTCATGGCTTCAATAATCACCTGCATGAGACCCTTTTCATGTTTTCAACAGTCAAGAAATAGGTAAGGAAAAAATTCTGAAGCCCTTCTTCCTTTTTTCATGTCTTCAATATTCATTTTCCTAATAAATTTTTATACATATCTATATAATACACTATGTTAAATAAAAATAATATGCTTTCTTTTTTTTATAAACAAATATCAGGATTGTTTTTACAGCTAAAATTGTTTAAATAGTAAATTATTTTATCTACCAGTAAATCAAAAAAAAAGGAAGAAAGTGAGCATGAGTAACACGAACAACAAATTATTGGTAAACATATACTTATTTATTCATCGGTATTACTACTTGAACTTTGAGTATCCGACTCATAGCTTCGTAGATAAACCAACCAAGGATGAATTTTATCAACTGAAAATATACCACTAAAACGTCTACCCTTGCGTGATATAGGTGTATCTTCGACTACATATTATCTATCGTTATCAAGAACCTTATATATACGATAAGGACTGCGAACGTTAGAAATTAATTTTCTGCTTTTGCCTGTTGAAGGAACTCTCTCTCTCTCTCTCTCTCTCACCCTCTCTCTCTCTATTTTAACCAAATCACCTAGAAAGAACTTCTGCTTCTTATCAAAATGCTCCTTTTGTTTTGTTTGGTCAATTTTAATTCGTTGCGATATTTCATTCCTAATACTGTCTATTCTATTCTATTCTTTATTCGTTGTACTATTTAATCCCCACTGAATGTCACTTACATATTCGTCTCATAAATGTTTATATCGTTCTATTTGCCCAGTAGCACGAGGAGTGGCAACAGCATTCATCACGTGCTTGATACCTAACGAGTCTAAATATTCATTGAACCGTTTAAATGTAAATGAGGTTCCTCTAGTGGAAATGAGTCTTCTTGGGACGCCAAAAGTGTGAAAATAATTTAGAACATCCAAAAGTGCATGCTTCATGAGCGTTTTTTTTTTGCATCAATATTAAATGAAATTTATAATGAAAACAATAAATAACTTTTAAACGGTGTCGAGTTCAATAACAAAAATCAATAAGGATCCTCCTTCGAACATATGGAATCTTATTTAATACTGTATATATTATCTCAACCTATTAGCTTACACTTCTATTAAGCGAGAAGACTCACGACGCACGGACGAACTAACGTCAGTCCATTTTTTTCATTTACGTTTTTTTTTGTTATGTAATCTAAAGTGAATCAATTAGAAAATAAACTAATCCTATAATTCAATGTCTGTAGATATTGTAACGTTAATAATAATATGGATTTGATGTCTAGTTAAAAGTATAAGAACGATTTTATGTAGCGAAATTGAGATATGGCCACATATCGAGAGTAGAGCACTTTCTCATGTTGTGAGGCCTGCAATAATGCTTTATTGCTGTGATGGAATTAATTGTTTTTGTACTTTTTTTACTGGTATTAGGATAATAAATTTAATGAATGCATCAATTATTAGTAACAAATAATAGTTTTTCTTTTTACTGCGCACAAAGAGCCCTAAATGACCATATGGTTAGTATCAAATGGTCTATTAGCTTTCGGTATTGAATGCAATTCTCCAGCTATCTTACCAGCTGGGTTTTTGCTGTGAGCACATTCTAGACAAGAATTTACGTAACTTTTTTGTTCTAATAGATTACTTTATTGAAAAAGGAAAACACTGTCTAAATTTGTTTAAAACATTTAGTAATTTAATTATATCATTATGGTCCAAGTTTTTATCTATATTTAACATTGATATTTCTACTAATGTAACAGGTGAAACAATGTTATGTTTAATTTTATTTACATAAATACTCTGATCATTTTGTAAACTTGAACCAGCAGCATATTTTTTGTTAGATAATATAAAGTTGAAGATACACATTTAATCACTACGCATCCCTGACCATTGTGTAGTTCTATGACACTCTGAATGACTTCGTGTTCACGTTTAGGTAATTGACAACTACTAGCTTCTACAAATAACTGCCCCTTGTACCTTGGGGATGAGTAGACATATTTCATTATAATCAAAAGCAACTGACGTAGATTCAGCAACGTACAGCAAACCCTTAGCTACTTTTTGTGCATCTCTTGAAACGATTTTTATGATATCCCTATTTTCAAAGACAACTGTGTGATTTTGCTTTTTGAAGTAAACGTTTGTCTCAGCAATAACGGGGCTCTTAGTAACTCATATGCCACAACGTAAACTTGCACCGTAGCCTTAACAAGATCCACTTCAATTTCGACTTCGCACGTACCGCAATATTACACTAACTAGACATGCTGCAGCTATATTAATAGTATAATTGTACCACGAATGGGTCGGCTCGATCGGGGAAGGTTAAAATGGCAGCTTGACACTGCTGTGTTTCGTATGGTGAGTGTAGAGAACCGGAGCCCCATTTTACTGGAAAAGAGGCGTTCCATCTTAGTCCTCAAGGTTAACGACGCATCTGCATTTCAATTCTTTATTGAGAATAAATGTAGATGTCTATGGGTCACAGCAACCACTTACCATCAGGTGGACTATGTGCTCGTTTGTTACCCTTATTCTATAAAAAGAAATATAGCATAGAAAAACTCAATCAGAAATCTATATACAGAATATCATAAATTCAATATGTTATAGATTTATTATATTGCAATATTATTAGCAAATAATACAATTTAGGTTACATTATATCACTTTTATTTGATCTGTTCATAAGTTACAACGCTCTCTTGAAGAACTACAGACCGATTTCCCTTCTGAGCCGCGTCTACGTGCTGTTTTCGAGAGACATTACGAATCGTCTCGCACTTCCAGCCTCCCGAACAAGCCGGTTATCGAAAAGGCTTTAGTACCATAGACCACATACATACCCTGCGGCAGATTGTACAGAAGACAGAGGAGTATAATCTGCCACTTTGCCTTTCGTATGTGGACTATGAGAAAGCCTTTGATTCCGTCGAAATTTGGGCGGTGCTGCAGTCCCTTCAGCGGTGCCAAGTTGACTGTCGGTATATCGAAGTGCTGAAGTGTTTGTACAGTAGAGCTACGATGGCTATCCGAGTACAGAATCAGAGTACGAAACCTATCCAACTGCAGAGAGGTATAAGACAGGGTGACGTTACATCCCCGAAACTCTTCACCGCTGCATTGGAAGACGTTTTCAAGCTACTGGACTGGAAAGGATACGGTATTAACATCAATGGCTAGTACATCACTCACCTTCGATTTGCCGACGATATAGTCCTTATGGCAGACTCGCTGGAGGACCTAAGCTATATGCTCAATGACCTCAATAGTGTTTCCCAACGGATAGGTCTTAAGATGAACATGGACAAAACAAAAATCATGCTTAACGTCCATGTCACACCTATGCCGGTAGTTGTTGTATGTTTACCTGGGACAAATAGTCCGACTAGGTAAGTCCAACTTCGACCGAGAGGTCATTCGACGGATTCAACTCGGCTGAGCAGCGTTCGGGAAACTACGACACATCTTCTTGTTAGACATACCTCAAAACCTGAAAACGAAATTGTACAACCAGTGCGTGTTGCCAGTGATATCTTACGGATCTGAGACGTGGTCCTTCGCTGCTGGCGGTATGAGGAAGCTCAAGGTCGCTCAGCGAGCTATGGAGAGGGCCGAGCTATGGAGAGGGCTATGCTCGGAGTTTCTCTGCGTGATAAACTTAGGAATGAGGATATCCGCAGTAGAACCAGAGTAACCGACATAGCCCAACGGATTAGTAAGCTGAAGTGGCAGTGAGCCTGCCATATAGCTCGAAGAACCGACAACCGATGGGGAAGAAAGGTTCTTGAGTGGCAGCCTCGTACCAGTAGGCGAAGTGTAGGGCGTCCCCCCACGAGATGGAGTGACGACCTGGTAAGACATGCAGGAAGTCGATGGATGCAGGTGGCTCAGGACCGTGCTTTGTGGCATTCTTTGGGGGAGGCCTATGTTCAGCAGTGGACTTATGAAAGGCTGTAATGATGATGATGATGAGTTCTTATTTATTTTTTAAGTTAGTTTTATAATTTTGTATCTTATATTATAATATACTTGAATTTTTTACACTCTGTTTTTTTTTTTATTAAACAGTTGAGCTAATGTTGTGCCGCTTTGCCGTGTGTATTCGATAGTAATGTTTAGGTACATTAATATTATGTAATTTGTAATTCAATTAAATAAATATTCATCAACAATATTTTAATAATTTTAATTTTCTCTTTGAGTTCCCTAACGTCCCCTAAAGCCTTTATACGGTTCGGTCACTAAAAGATAAATATATGCTCACTTATAATTTTGTGAGGGCGAAAGGATATAAGTTTCTTGAGGACAGAGATTACACTTAATGTACTTACTAAAACGTCTGGTGAACTATTTAACCTACTATTGCACTGAGTGAACTCATGATACTAGTGTGTCCACACATCTTGCTGGCATACCGCTTGCAACTGCACAAAGCACAGGTTCGGCCTCACATGGAACACTGTTCTCATCTCTGGACCGGGGCACCCCAGTGTCAGTTCCTTCCACTTGACCGCATTCAGCGAAAAGCAGCTCAAATCGTTGACGACCGAGTTCTTTCTGATCGTTGATCTCGATGTTGCATCCGTTTGCATCTTCTATTACATTTGCCACGGGGAGTGCTCTGAGGAATTGTTAGGATTAATTCCAGACGCCTAATTCCACGAACGCACATCGCGACAAAACTCACGATACCATCCACACCCACTGCAGCTGCGTGGTGGTCCATCACTGTACGATTTACTGTTACGACTACTTTGTCTTCGTTCGAATAGTTTACCACCAGCGATTTTTTCGGTTCGTTACGAGTGAGAGACCTTTTTAAAGCCGACTTTTTAAGAAACGACTCCTTTTTAAAAGCCCGGCAAACTCCCCTGGTGTTGCCGTAGTTCATGGGTGGCGGCCGACACCAACCATCAGGTGAACCGCATGCTCGTTTGCACTTTCTTCTATGAAAAAAAACATACCGCTGTTCATAAAAGTTCATTTCTGTGTAATGTACTTTTTTAATATAGAATACTACTTGTGTAATATAGAATTGGGTTAACAAACGAGCACACAGTCCACCTGATGGTATGTGGATGCTGTGGCTCATAGACGTTTCAAAATCCAGATGACCTGAGGACTACGATCAAATGCTTCGTTTCTAGTAAAAAGGTTCCCTGCACTCAACATACGAAACACAGCAGCATTAAGCTTTTATTTTACGCTGGTATTCAGTGAAAGAGTGGTGCTTCCCCGGTCGAGCCGACCCTTTCGTGCTACAACTATTATAGCTGTAGCGTGGCTCTACCACGCGTGTAGTCCACAGAGATAGTATAAACACCGCGCGATAGTAGTGAAAGTGTTTAGGCGCTTCTTTAGTTTTATGTTGAGAGTTGCGCTCATTATCATAGGTTGAGGCGGTGCACTTGCGCCGCTATTTAACTCTGTAGGTATTTTACTACGCATCACCCACCCGCTGAACTCACCCTGACTTCTAAGTGAAGGTCTTTTCGTACAAATACTTTCCACATTCTATTTGTAAATTAGTATATTAACCTAATACAAATGAGAGGAGACCTGTGCTCAGCAGCGGCACGCATAATCGTGCATGTATGTACATATTAGGCTGTTACATTTTTATGTAAGCTCATAAAAAATATTATGTTGAAAGTAAAATGCTATTTTAAGTTCTACAAAAACATGGGATCTAGAAGTTCCAGACCGACATGGTATTGAGAAATCAAAACTAAGGCCTGCTGAATGTAATTTATAAGC
This sequence comes from Parnassius mnemosyne, assembly GCA_963668995.1. Lineage (NCBI taxonomy): Eukaryota > Metazoa > Arthropoda > Insecta > Lepidoptera > Papilionidae > Parnassius > Parnassius mnemosyne. Next base: position 29,190,068 of record CAVLGL010000088.1, read on the forward strand.
CACAATTTCCTTTGTTTGTACTAGTGTATTGTAATTATAAAAAATATATTAACGAATATATTAAAGTAATGCAGGTAGCAATTACATATTTTATGTTTTAAAAAGTTCGCGGTCCTCTTAAGACGCCTTCCATGGATCGTTTATCGCTTAATTTTTGTACAAAACGAAAAAAAGAGTAAATACATGTATGTGTATATTATTTATTATATTTTTATTATGACTATTTTACATATTTGATATACAAAAATTATTACAGTCATAACATTTAATTTTCGTGTCATAAAAAGATATTTAGGGAACTGTGACATAATAATTTATTTTTTATTTTCTAAAGCCTGGAACCACGCTTGACAAGTGTCGGATGCGATCTCGCACAACGCCGACATAGCTTTTCCAGTCGTGTCATATTCTGAAAGAAAGCAAATACTTTTGTTGAGAAAAAATACTAGTACATTTAATAACGAATTTGGTGTGTGACGGCTGTGTCGTCGCGCCACAAGAGAAACACATCGAAGCCTAAATCGCGCTAACAAAGTTCCGAAGTTAAAGCAAGATATATAGAATAGCTCCGAACTACCACTCGGAGCGTTGGCCGCTCCCTGGGCAGAAGAACACCTTGCACGGCGGGAGATCTCCCCTTTTCCTTCCACCGGCTACAGGTGTGTTTGTTTACATAGAAAAATTGGTACAAAGGTGAACTTAATGTCGAAAAGGCATTCTCTGCCAGCTAACCTTATACGAAATATGAAATAATTATATGAAATACATCAGAGACTGTAAAAATAATACTTTTCTCAAAGAAATGAAGTGATATACAAACTCGCAGTCCATCTGAAGATAAGTGCCGACTCCAGTCCATGGACACCTGCAGCCAACCTCTAACAAAGAAAGCTATAGATATTCTGTCACCTCTGAGGACTGAGATGTAATGCCTCAACACTTGTAGGTACACTCTTTCTCTATAACTTTCAGACTATAAAACAGCAGTGCAAGCACTACTATTTAGCGGCAATTATAAAAGAAATTATACTATTAAAATTATAAAATTATAAAAGAAGAAGAAGAATTAGGCCCGTATTAATAAACGGTACTCAACGACGAACTTAAGTGCGTAATCATTTGATACGCCCTCAATACGATATTAGCATCTCAAGATCCTTGCTAATTAATAAACACATAAAAACAATATCCCAAAACGCTGTACTTAGGAATACTGTTCTGTGACTTGCACTCAAGTACACACACTTGAGAGTCGAGTTTCGTTTATTAATGAGTGTGGCACTCAGCTGATATCGTAGACCTAAACCGTATCTTTAGATATGTTTATTGATAAGATTATAACCTCAAGATTGTACTCAAGTGCGTGTACTTAAGCTGAGTAAAGTTTATTAATACGGGCCTTAGTTAATTAAGAGAGTAATTATGGGCAGAAAAGCAGTCCTACCAAATAGCACTTATTTTAATCCCCATAACATTAAAACCGAACCAGGTACAACAGCGGATGTTCCGCTACTTGATGGCAAAATAGGTTGAAGATGAGTACGCACCCAGACGGACCTTTAGGTAGATAAAGAAGCCCTACCGTCTAGTGTAGTGTGACCACTTGAAATAGAATCAATTACTTCCATAAGACAATGGAGAATTTTCGAGATATTGCGGCATAAATTGATAAAATATTATATCATACGAAGGATACATCAACTACGCAACGCTAGAGCCAAAAAAGCCTCTCCAAATTTTTGTATTTATCTTAAAATTAATCGGTAAAGGTTTTCTATAATCTTTAAGTGTTATTTAAAATTGAATAAAACATTTAAATGTATTTTAGTACATTGTGTCCCTACCCTTGACAAGTTTATGCAGATTACCTTTATTTTTAGAACTTTCAAAGCTGAAGGCTTCGTTATTTTTTTAATCAAAGGTAAAGTAAAGTAAAGTTGCAGCCTATTTACGTCCAACTGCTGGGCACAGGCCTCCTCTCATTTTTGAGAGGGTTTTAGGGCAAAGAATTGTCCACCGCGCTGCACTAATGCGTGTTGACCATAATATAGCTGCAGCAGGGCTCTACCACGTAAAACATAAAAAAAATATTAACTATGGCATCGCAATATATTTATGAGAATGTAATGTATGTGCATTAAAACATAAATAGCTTTAATAAGAATAAGGATGTGCATACTTTAAACACTAGGAATAAACATAAGCTCGTAATGCCAGTTACTAGACTCCACAGAATCAGTAATTCATTTATGGGGCAATGTATACGCTTTTACAACAAAATCCTAGAATATATTCAAAGGTTGTCAATAAACAAGTTTAAAAGTATTATTAAAAAAGGGTTATTATAATATCAAGGAATACATGAATGAAAATAACCCCTGGGAATAAGATGATCGCCACCATGCTGGTTCTATGAAAAATCTGTAAAAACGAAGTTATTGTTAAGTGAAATATGTTTGAAAAAAAAGTCTCGCTGGGTTTCTTGCTGGTTCTTCCCAGGACTGGGGTGTTTTCAGAACCAGTGGTAAATAAGAAATGACTTTCAATAAGTATTATGTAATAATCAATATTGAATAAAAAATTATTCTATTCTATTCTATTCTATTCTATTATATTAGCGTATCTAAGCTCCCTACGACTGCCAATACAACGCTATCGAGCTTATTTGGGCTTGTTACACGCTTTTCCTTTACGGCAATGCTTGCGCTTAACTGTAGGGATCCGACTAGGAGCGGCGATCTGTCAACATCATCAGTGCCCTTGTGGTAACGGCGTCAATGACCTTAGGTAAGGCTTTACGAACTTTCATGTAAGAAAAGTGCAGGTAGGTAGGTTGTCTCGTCACGGTTCTCTGAACGACGTTATCCGAAGAACTCTTGTCTCTATATTTGTTCTCTCGATTTTAAAGCCTTGTAGAATACTTAGAGACATGGCAAGAGAACCGACGGTATGACTTTACTCCCTTGAAAGAGGTAAAGCCCTGGTGTAGGATGTTACGTGCTTAGACAATTTAGCAATTTCTCATCGCAGGAGTACCTCGCTTAGTGCAATGAGATAGGTGTAATCAGAGGCGACTGAACTTAGTAAGTGGCCCAAGTATAAATATTTGACAGCTACTTATTCGTGCCTATTGCTGTAGAGGCTATCGATCCGTGAGGGCCACATGCGGTAAAGTTCTCGGAATTGTATTTCGCTCAAAGGGTGAGCGAAGCTCTTAATTTTGTAGAAATTGCTTTCTTAAACACACTATAATCACATTGATAATAAACCTTATTAGATTGGACTGTTATTCTCCCATTGGGTGCACGCAGAAATTATTTTAATATTATCTCGTAACTCTGAGCTCTTCAAATAAAATGTTATTATAAAAATAAATAATACTGACGATTAATTTAATTTTACTGCCAGTCACGTCGCAGTATATAAGCTGAGAGAAAAAAGGACTGGACATCAGACTCGTCTTGAAGCTTCAGTGTTGACGTCGAGGGCTAAAAGGAATTTCTAAGGTAAAAAGATTTTGAATTATCATTCATATACTCATCATTATCACCTCTACCGTTACAGCCTATTAAAGTCCACTGCTGAATATAGCATAGGCTTCCTCCATGGAATGTCTCGTGGGGGTGATATTTGCCGCGCTTGGCGGGCGGGTTAGCAACCGCTGTTTTTTATTTTAGCGTTATTAGGAAGATGCTGATGTACATCTCTTGATTTGTTTGCCTCTGTCGGCTCTTATGATATCCACGAGATGATATGGGGTAGTGGATATCCTTACGCCTTGGCTATACGGTACATCATCATGATCAGCTCATAAAATTCCACTGGAACATGGGACTCTCCGATATCAGGGAGGATTTGCTTTACACATACGCTTGATAAGCAGGTTGACGATCGCAGTACCACCAAGCATTTGGCACCTTCGACGCTGTTTCCTATCGCCGGTCTGTATCACACAAAAATCAATAATGGTACCCACTCCATAGTTTTATAAACCGGAGTTTTTTTTGTCTCACACCAAAACAACAAATAATCTTCGGTAAATTATCGCCAATGTATTTGTTGCACTATGACTCGTTTGATAAGTTATTCAGCATGAAATCTTAATTTTTTTTGAAATTACCTTTTTATTATTTTTATTAATTATTATTTTTATTACCTTTTTATTAATTATTATTTTTTTTAAATTACCTTTAAACGAGCAATTCTTGTATTTATCTGAATCGGATTCTCGGAAACGGCTCCAACGATTTTCATGATATTTAGTATGCAGGGGGTTTCGGGGGCGATAAATCGATCTAGCTAAGATTCATTTTTAGAAAATGTCGCTTTATCCGTGTTTTCAGGCCATGAAAAACTGTTACAATATCATTAGAATACGAAGGTAAATTTTCCCACTATCTATTAGGTTATAGAAGCTCAGGTGGGAATTCTGGCGGTATCGAAACCAGAAGACCCCGGTTTGAGTCCAGATGTCTCCAGTCCGATAATCTTTTTTCCCTTTCTTTTTCAAGTTCTTTCTTTTGTGAGAAAGACTATTATTGGGAGCCCTTTTGGGGAAGAAATGAACGAGTTTTAAAAAAAAGAATACGGTAGTAATTACATTAGTAAACAAACCGACATATTTTTATCCTATTGGCGATGTTTCGGTACAAAGATAAAAGTCAAATCAATAACTCTTTATCGATAATCAACTTAAACATAAACTGAAAAATATGACTGCCTGAGGTCTATTGGCGAGTAATATTATTAAATAATATTAAAAAATAATACTATTATTTTATAATTGAAATATAATTTCCCAAAAAAAAAATACCGAGCATGGCTCGGTCATCCTGGTACTTATTAATAAGTCTCCCCACGTATTGCCGGTCCTCAGCCACCTGCGTCCTGCTCTACTCTCTGTATCAATTAGAATGTGTAATTTTAAAGTGCGCAATTTAATATCCAGGATTTATTTATATTTCAGGATTCAAAATGCGTGCAGTCGTTGCCTTATGCCTTATCATTGTGATCTATTGCCTGATCTCTCCAAATGAAGCCAACTATCGGAAACCACCTTTCAATGGATCTATTTTTGGAAAGCGAGGAAATATCGGTAATAATTTAATCCATCAATTATGAAATTTTTTACTGATGATAGGTACTACGAAGCTTATTATGATCATAGATATTGAGTATATTCAGTATCCCTGAATTTAATTAAAATCATTCATAATTAATATTATTTCGTAAAAAAACTTCATTTCTCATAGATCCCATCTCCTGTGTCAGTATCCCTCGGACATCACTTACGACATCCAATCCACGGTATAATACGACAAAAATTACGCCATAACTAAAAATTTTTGGTAAAATTCGGACAATACCATGCTTAAAATTATTGTGCTTGTGTTTTTCAAAGACCAGCGGTAATTCGATCGATTCGAGATAATGAGATCGCTTTTTATTTTTAACATGAAATTTTTTCAAGCTCTTCTCTCTTTTCTGCTCTTCTGTAAATGTACACATTCTAAAAATTACCTTTTCCTTTATTAACAGTTTTATAAAATATGATAAGTTAATGTCGTAACTAAAATGTATCGTGATTTGATGATTATTCATATGAGTAGCATATATTATTCATTTATATATTATATTAAATATATATATATATTTATTTTATAGAATTAGGTTGACAAACAAGCATACAGTCCACCTGATGGTAAGAGGATGCTGTGGGACATAGACATCTACATATATCCTTAATTAAGAATCAAAATACAGATGATGTCACCCTTGAGTGCTAAGATGGAATCGCTAAGATGGCCTCGTTTCAAATAAAAAGGTTCCTCTACACTCATCATACGAAACACAGCAGCATTGCTAGCTTGGCTGCTTGGCTCTACTACGTACAATGTAAAATTGCTGTTTTATTTGCTTATTTACCTCGTGCCCGCTCGGTAAAAATAGTGAAGAAACCTACATATCTGAGAAATAAATTATTTGAGGGACATTTCATGTAGAGTCCACAAACACATTGGAACAGCGCGGCGAACAGGGAACTATAAATAATAACTCTAAAACACGCTCACGCGCAAGAAAGTCGTAAACACAGATTACTGGGTCGTAAATGGACTGTCACTTTAATTTTTAAAACCTTTACTAAAAATTAATATTGTTTACCTTTCAGAATATGATACATCTGAAAAAGCTATGACGGCGTTGTGTGAAATTGCATCAGAGACCTGCCAAACCTGGTTCCAGAACTTAGAGAATAAAAAGTAAAATTATTATTGTAAATTCCAAAATCTAGTAATGACAAAAAATTGCCTTTGAATCTTATAATAATATGTTTCAGAGAAGTGAATAAATTTTGAAGACATTAAATGACATATAATCAATATCAGATTTCATTTATTCCTTGTAGTTAAATTATACTATTTAGTTTGTTATATTATTTATATATAACAAACTAAATAGTATAATTTATAATATTATATATATTATATTATTTAGTTAAATTATATTTAAATTAAGACTGTAACTGCGTGGCATATTATCATCTCTGCTGCAGCGCGCTATATTGACTATCCAACTACAATCCAAGCATAAATCATAATCTCCACGAAAGAGAAAAATCCAAAAGAATTATTTTTTTAGTATAATCACAGAATAAATAATAGTATAAGAAGTTCAATATAGGTTCCAAATAATACTCCTTCAAAGTTATTCTTATGTTTAATTTGACTAGTGGTTCGATAAATACCACTGCCCTGGAAAGGACCAGCAGGAAACCAAGCCGGACATTTTTGGACGTGGGACTAGAGAACAACGCTCAATGTATATCAACGCTGCTATAGATTGAGGGTTGTTTATCTTAAGCTAGACTTGTAACAAATAGTATATTCGGCCACACTGAATACCGAATATTTTGCGGGCTTGTTGGCCGAATAGCCGAATATTAGAAAAAGTATTCGACCGGGAAAATAGTAGTGTTTATTCAGAGGAGTAAATAAACCACTGCCTGAAAATATAGAAAAATTTGCCTTTCTCCTTTTTATAATGTTAATTAAAGTGCATAGACATTTATTTCATTGTTTTTTTTTTGTTAATTTTGCAAGTTTATTATGTAACTATGACTAATGATTACAAGAAAAATACATTATTATAAAATAAATCAATATTTTCATTTTACCAATACTAACAAACATTTTACTCAAGTATTCGGTATTCGGTCGAATAACATAAGAGTAACCGAATAGGCCGAATACTGAATAATAGCCGACTATTCGTTGCAAGTCTAGTCTTAACTCTTAACCCTTCGACCATTACATACATACCTTGTGCTACATACAATACAATAGGTTTCTTTCTAAAGGCTGTTTCTAACTATATGCGATATAACCTTTTTTGTGATCATTCCTAAATCAAGTGTTCGAAGCGAAATTAAACACTAGCGGCCAGTTAGCGTTCTTCCCGTACTGGCTAAATTTTTTGAGCCCCTCATATGTCCTTGATCCTTGTTGCACCCTAAAGGTATAAAATAGATGATGAAGTTTCTAATGTTAGGCTATTTAGACGATATTCCAGTTGTTACCTTGAACTTTTAATATACAGTAGTTCAATCCAAAGGAAAAAAACAGTTTAAAAGACTTCAAAAATTAAAAAGAATATAATTTAAAATTAAAAAAAATTGTAAAACCGACTTCAATATTGATTATTAAGCATAACTAAAAAACTATTGGTCAGACCTTAATCAAAAATATAGGGAACTACATGAGAAGCACCAGCTATCAAATAAAAAAAGAATCTTCGAAATTGGTCCACCCAGAAAAAAGTTATAAGGTAACACACATTAAAAAAAGCATACTGTCGAATTGAGTACCTCCTCCTTTTTGATGTCGGTAGAAATATCATTTCTACTTATTAGCTTCTAAGTTGAAGTTTAATTTTTTGAAGAATTTTGTATTAGCATTGTCTCTTAGTATTTCCACATCTTTTAAGTTTTTAGAAGACGGTTCTGTTAGCAAATAATACAATTTAGGTTACATTATATCACTTTTATTTGATCCGTTCATAAGTTACAACTAATTGTCGTATAAATAATCACTTTTACTTATTAATTTCACTACACAACACAAAAACACTAAAGTCTCTTATAGTTTGAACACCTTTTAACCGAATCACAAACTATATAGAATGAACCGAATGAATCCAGCTATGGCCGTGACAGCCATTTTTATATTTTCTTTAAGGAGTCAAATCCGAACTATTACAATAAAAATCTTACCGGAAATTCAAAGATACAAAAGTGGAAATACGATTTACATTTATCAAAGTTAGATGTATGTTTCACCAGACAATTACATTAAAATTAGGGTCATTCAGTATATGTTTAATTGTTATTTATAAATAATTGCTAACAATCGGCCTTTCCTGACATTTTCACGTCCCGTAAAAGGAAAATAGAAAATGTATTATCATATTAAGTTAGTATTATTTGTAATATTACCGTTTATTTTATTTTAAATTTATAAAATTACATCGCAAATGATATTGAAGCCCCATTCATGTCTTCAATATACACCTGTATGAGACCCCTTCATGTTCTCAACAGACAAGGAATAGGTAAGGAAGGAATACTGAAGCCCCATTCATGGCTTCAATAATCACCTGCATGAGACCCTTTTCATGTTTTCAACAGGCAAGAAATAGGTAAGGAATAAATTCTGAAGCCCTTCTTCCTTTTTTCATGTCTTCAATATTCATTTTCCTAATAAATTATTATACACATCTATATAATACACTATGTTAAATAAAAATAATATGCTTTCTTTTTTTTATAAACATATATCAGTATTGTTTTTACAGCTAAAATTGTTTAAATAGTAAATTATTTTATCAACAGTAAATCAAAAATAAAGGAAGAAAGTGAGCATGAGTAACACGAATAACAAATTATTTGTAAACATATACTTATTTATTCATCGGTATTACTACTTGAACTTTGAGTATCCGACGCATAGCTTCGTAGATAAACCAACCAAGGATGAATTTTATCAACTGAAAATATACCACTAAAACGTCTACCCTTGCGTGATATAGGTGTATCTTCGACTACATATTATCTATCGTTATCAAGAATCTTATATATACGATAAAGACTGCGAACGTTAGAAATTAATTTTCTGCTTTTGCATGTTGAAGGAATCTCTCTCTCTCTCTCTCTCTCTCTCTCTCTCTCCCTATTTTAACCAAATCACCTAGAAAGAACTTCTGCTTCTTATCAAAATGCTCCTTTTGTTTTGTTTGGTCAATTTTAATTCGTTGCGATATTTCATTCCTAATACTGTCAATATTATTAGTATTTTGTGCATTTTCATTATTGGAATCATTTAAGACATTAATCTGTACCAAGAACCGTTGGTTCCATTGTTTTATTCGTTGTACTATTTAATCCCCACTGAATGTCACTTACATATTAGTCTCATAAATGTTTATATCGTTCTATTTGCCCAGTAGCACGAGGAGTGGCAACAGCATTCAGCACGTGCTTGATACCTAACGAGTCTAAATATTCATTGTACCGTTTAAATGTAAAGGAGGTTCCTCTAGCGGAAATGAGTCTTCTTGGGACGCCAAAAGTGTGAAAATAATTTAGAACATCCAAAAGTGGACGCTTCATTAACCTTTTTTTTTTTCATCAATATTAAATGAAATTTATAATGAAAACAATAAATAACTTTTAAACGATGTCGAGTTCAATAACAAAAATCAATAGGGATCATCCTTAGAATATATGGAATCTTATTTAATACTGTATATATTATCTGAACCTATTACTTACACTTCTATTACGCGAGAAGACTCATCGACGCACGGACGAACTGACGTCAGTCCATTTTTTCATTTACGTTTTTTTTTGTTATGTAATCTAAAGTGAATCAATTAGAAAATAAACTAATTCTATAATTCAATGCCTGTAGATATTGTAACGTTAATAATAATATGGATTTGATGTCTAGTTAAAAGTATAAGAACGATTTTATGTAGCGAAATTGAGATATGGCCACATATCGAGAGTAGAGCACTTTCTCATGTTGTGAGGCCTGCAATAATGCTTTATTGCTCTGATGGAATTAATTGTTTTTGTACTTTTTTACTGGTATTAGGATAATAAATTTAGTGCATGTATCAATTATTAGTAACAAATAATAGTTTTTCTTTTTACTGCGCACAAAGAGCCCTATATGACCAATATGGATAGTATCAAATCAATATCTTTCTGTATTGAATGCAATTCTCCAGCTATCTTACCAGCTGGGTTTTTGCTGTGAGCACATTCTAGACAAGAATTTACGTAACTTTTTTGTTCTAATAGATTACTTTATTGAAAAAGGAAAACACTGTCTAAATTTGTTTAAAACATTTAGTAATTTAATTATATCATTATGGTCCAAGTTTTTATCTATATTTAACATTGATATTTCTACTAATGTAACAGGTGAAACAAAGTTATGTTTAATTTTATTTACATAAATACTCTGATCATTTTGTAAACTTGAACCAGCAGCATATTTTTTGTTAGATAATATAAAGTTGAAGATACACATTTAATCACTACGCATCCCTGACCATTGTGTAGTTCTATGACACTCTGAATGACTTCGTATTCACGTTTAGGTAATTGACAACTACTAGCTTCTACAAATAACTGCCCCATTGTACCTTGGGGATGAGTAGACATATTTCATTATAATCAAAAGCAACTGACGTAGATTCAGCAACGTACAGCAAACTCTTAGCTAATTTTTGTGCATCTCTTGAAACGATTTTTATGATATCCCTATTTTCAAAGACAACTGTGTGATTTTGCTTTTTGAAGTAAACGTTTGTCTCAGCAATAACGGGGCTCTTAGTAACTCATATGCCACAACGTAAACTTGCACCGTAGCCTTAACAAGATCCACTTCAATTTCGACTTCGCACGTACCGCAATATTACACTAACTAGACATGCTGCAGCTATATTAATAGTATAATTGTACCACGAATGGGTCGGCTCGATCGGGGAAGGGTAAAATGGCAGCTTGACACTGCTGTGTTTCGTATGGTGAGTGTAGAGAACCGGAGCCCCATTTTACTGGAAAAGAGGCGTTCCATCTTAGTCCTCAAGGTTAACGACGTATCTGCATTTCAATTCTTTATTGAGAATAAATGTAGATGTCTATGGGTCACAGCAACCACTTACCATCAGGTGGAGTATGTGCTCGTTTGTTACCCTTATTCTATAAAAAAAAATATAGCATAGAAAAACTCAATCAGAAATCTATATACAGAATATCATAAATTCAATATGTTATAGATTTATTATATTGCAATATTATTAGCAAATAATACAATTTAGGTTACATTATATCACTTTTATTTGATCTGTTCATAAGTTACAACGCTCTCTTGAAGAACTACAGACCGATTTCCCTTCTGAGCCGCGTTTACGTGATGTTTTCGAGAGACATTACTAATCGTCTCGCACTTCCAGCCTCCCGAACAAGCCGGTTATCGAAAAGGCTTTAGTACCATAGACCACATACATACCCTGCGGCAGATTGTACAGAAGACAGAGGAGTATAATCTGCCACTTTGCCTTACGTATGTGGACTATGAGAAAGCCTTTGATTCCGTCGAAATTTGGGCGGTGCTGCAGTCCCTTCAGCGGTGCCAAGTTGACTGTCGGTATATCGAAGTGCTGAAGTGTTTGTACAGTAGAGCTACGATGGCTATCCGAGTACAGAATCAGAGTACGAAACCTATCCAACTGCAGAGAGGTATAAGACAGGGTGACGTTACATCCCCGAAACTCTTCACCGCTGCATTGGAAGACGTTTTCAAGCTACTGGACTGGAAAGGATACGGTATTAACATCAATGGCTAGTACATCACTCACCTTCGATTTGCCGACGATATAGTCCTTATGGCAGACTCGCTGGAGGACCTAAGCTATATGCTCAATGACCTCAATAGTGTTTCCCAACGGATAGGTCTTAAGATGAACATGGACAAAACAAAAATCATGCTTAACGTCCACGTCACACCTATGCCGGTAGTTGTTGTATGTTTACCTGGGACAAATAGTCCGACTAGGTAAGTCCAACTTCGACCGAGAGGTCATTCGACGGATTCAACTCGGCTGAGCAGCGTTCGGGAAACTACGACACATCTTCTTGTTAGACATACCTCAAAACCTGAAAACGAAATTGTACAACCAGTGCGTGTTGCCAGTGATATCTTACGGATCTGAGACGTGGTCCTTCGCTGCTGGCGGTATGAGGAAGCTCAAGGTCGCTCAGCGAGCTATGGAGAGGGCCGAGCTATGGAGAGGGCTATGCCCGGAGTTTCTCTGCGTGATAAACTTAGGAATGAGGATATCCGCAGTAGAACCAGAGTAACCGACATAGCCCAACGGATTAGTAAGCTGAAGTGGCAGTGAGCCTGCCATATAGCTCGAAGAACCGACAACCGATGGGGAAGAAAGGTTCTTGAGTGGCAGCCTCGTACCAGTAGGCGATGTGTAGGGCGACCCCCCACGAGATGGAGTGACGACCTGGTAAGACATGCAGGAAGTCGATGGATGCAGGTGGCTCAGGACCGTGCTTTGTGGCATTCCTTGGGGGAGGCCTATGTTCAGCAGTGGACTTATGAAAGGCTGTAATGATGATGATGATGAGTTCTTATTTATTTTTTAAGTTAGTTTTATAATTTTGTATCTTATATTATAATATACTTGAATTTTTTACACTCTGTTTTTTTTTTTTATTAAACAGTTGAGCTAATGTTGAGCCGCTTTGCCGTGTGTATTCGAGAGTAATGTTTAGGTACATTAATATTATGTAATTTGTAATTCAATTAAATAAATATTCATCATAAATATTTTAATAATTTTAATTTTCTCTTTGAGTTCCCTAACGTCCTCTAAAGCCTTTATACGGTTCGGTCACTAAAAGATAAATATATGCTCACTTATAATTTTGTGAGGGCGAAAGGGTATAAGTTTCTTGAGGACATAGATTACTCTTAATGTACTTACTAAAACGTCTGGTGAACTATTTAACCTACTATTGCACTGAGTGACCTCTTAATACTCGTGTGTTCACACATCATGCCGGCATACCGCTTGCAACTGTATAAAGCGCAGGTTCGGCCTCACATGGAACACTGTTCTCATCTCTGGACCGGGCCACCCCAGTGTCAGTTCCTTCCACTTGACCGCATTCAGCGAAAAGCAGCTCAAATCGTCGACGACCGTGTTCTTTCTGATCGTTGATCTCGATGTTGCATCCGTTTGCATCTTCTATTACATTTGCCACGGGGAGTGCTCTGAGGAATTGTTAGGATTAATTCCAGACGCCTAATTCCACGAACGCACATCGCGACAAAACTCACGATACCATCCACACCAACTGCAGCTGCGTGGTGGTCCATCACTGTACGATTTACTGTTACGACTTCTTTGTCTTCGTTCGAAAAGTTTACCACCAGCGATTTTTTCGGTTCGTTACGAGTGAGAGACCTTTTTAAAGCAGACTTTTTAAGAAACGACTCCTTTTTAAAAACCCGGCAAATTCCCCTGGTGTTGCCGTAGTTCATGGGTGGCTGTCGACACCAACCATCAGGTGAACCGCATGCTCGTTTGCACTTTCTTCTATGAAAAAAAAACATACCGCTGTTCATAAAAGTTCATTTCTGTGTAATGTACTTTTTTAATATAGAATACTACTTGTGTAATATAGAATTGGGTTAACAAACGAGCACACAGTCCACCTGATGGTATGTGGATGCTGTGGCTCATGACTACTAACAGTGGTAGAGCCACGCGGCAGGTTTTGCTGTCGCACGGATGGGCCGGCTCGAACCGGGGTGGTACCACGACCTCACAGAAAACCTTTTTTACTTTACATTTTGATTTGTAAGAGAGGATAGATGTAGATGTCTATGGGCCGCAGCAACCACTTACCATCAGGTGGACTGTGTGCTCGTATGTCACCCTTATCCTATAAAAAAAAAAGTTTCAAAATCCAGATGACCTGAGGACTACGATGGAATGCTTCGTTTCTAGTAAAAAGGCTCTCCGGTTCTCTTCACTCAACATACGAAACACAGCAGCATTAAGCTTTTATTTTACGCTGGTATTCAGTGAAAGAGTGGTGCTTCCCCGGTCGAGCCGACCCTTTCGTGCTACAACTATTATAGCTGTAGCCTGGCTCTACCACGCGTGTAGTCCACAGAGATAGTATAAACACCGCGCGATAGTAGTGAAAGTGTTTAGGCGTTTCTTTAGTTTTACGGGCGGTTGAGTTATGTTGAGAGTTGCGCTCATTATCATAGGTTGAGGCGGTGCACTTGCGCCGCTATTTTAGTCTGTAGGTATTTTACTGCGCATCACCCACCCGCTGAACTCACCCTGACTTATAAGTGAAGGTCTTTTCGTACAAATACTTTCCACATTCTATTTGTAAATTAGTATATTAACCTAATACAAATGAGAGGAGACCTGTGCTCAGCAGCGGCACGCATAATCGTGCATGTATGTACATATTAGGCTGTTACATTTTTATGTAAGCTCATAAAAAATATTATGTTGAAAGTAAAATGCTATTTTAAGTTCTACAAAAACATGGGATCTAGAAGTTCTAGACCGACATGGTATTGAGAAATCAAAACTAAGGCCTGCTGAATGTAATTTATAAGCCATAATTTCCTTTGTTTGTACTAATGTATTTATTGTAATTATAAAAAATATATTAACGAATATGTTAAAGTAATGCAGGTAGCAATTACATATTTTATGTTTTAACAAGTTCGTGGTCCTCTTAAGACGCCTTCCATGGATCGTTTATCGCTTAATTTTTGTACAAAACGAAAAAAAGAGTAAATACATGTATGTGTATATTATATTTTTATCATGACTATTTTACATATTTGATATACAAAAATTTTTACAGTAATAACATTTAATTTTCGTGTCATAAAAAGATATTTAGGGAACTGTGAAATAATAATTTATTTTTTATTTTCTAAAGCCTGGAACCACGCTTGACAAGTGTCGGATGCGATCTCGCACAACGCCGACATAGCTTTTCCAGTCGTGTCATATTCTGAAAGAAAGCAAATACTTTTGTTGAGAAAAAATACTAGTACATTTAAATATGAATTTGATGTGTTTGTTTACATAGAAAAATTGGTACAAAGGCGAACTTAATGTCAAAAAGGCATTCTCTGCCAGCTAACCTTGTGCGAAATATAAAATAATTATATGAAATACATCAGAGACTGTAAAATTATACTTTCCTCAAAGAAATTAAGTGATAAACAAACTCACAGTCCATCTGAAGATACGTGCCGACTACAGTCCATGGACACCTGTAACTAACTTCTAACAAAGAAAGCTACATATGTTTTGACACCTCTGAGGACTACGACGGAATGCCTCAACACTTGAAGATATACTGTTTCTCTATAACCTTAAGACTATAAAACAGCAGTGCAAGCGCTACTATTTAGCGGCAGAAATAGGTAAGAGTTAATTACGAAAGAAGAAGAAGAGTTAGACCCGTATTAGTAAACGTTACTCAACGACGAACTCAAGTGCGTAATCATTTGATACGCCCTCATTACGATATTAGCATCTCAAGATCGTTACTAATTAATAAACACATAAAAACAGTATCTCAAAACGTTCTACTTAGGAATACTGTTCTGTGACTTGCACTCAAGTACACACACTTGAGAGTCGGGTTTCGTTTATTAATCAGTGTGGCACTCAGCTGATATCGTAGTCTTAAACCGCATCTTGAGATATGTTTATTAATAAGATCATAACCTCAAGATTGTACTCAAGTGCGTGTACTTGAGCTGAGTAACGTTTATTAATACGGGCCTTAGTTAATTAAGAGAGTAATTATGGGCAGAAAAGCAGTCCTACCAAATAGCACTTATTTTAATCCCCATAACATTAAAACCGAACCAGGTACAACAGTGGATGTTCCGTTACTTGTTGGCAAAATAGGTATCCCAGACGGACCTTTAGGCAGATAAAGAAGCCCTACCGTCTAGTGTAGTGTGACCACTTGAAATAGAATCAATTACTTTCATAAGACAATGGAGAATTTTCGAGATATTGCGGCATAAATTGATAAAATATTATATCATACAAAAAATACATCAACTACGCTACGCTAGAGCTAAAAAAGCCGCTCCTCTACAAATTTTTGTATTTATCTTAAAATTAATCGGTAAATTGGTAAGCGTTAAGCTGCTATTTTACGCTGCTATTCTCTGAGAGGGTGGTCCTTCCCCGGTTGAGCCAACCCATTCGTGCTACAACTATACTACTAATATAGCTGCAGCATGGCTCTACCACGTACATAGGTATTTAGTAATAATTATTATTTAAGATTTTTACTGGCATCTTATATAAGTTACATAGGAAATGACTCCTCTTGTCCAAAATGTTGCCCTCTATAATGTGTCGCCCGGGGCTATGGCCCCATACCCCTAGCACACCCCTTTACTACACTACTGCATGAATCAGTTTTGTGCGATCATCATTAAGTTCGCTGTTTTACCTCAAAATAAATATTATAATTGAATACATTACCAATATTTCCTCGTTTTCCAAAAATGGACCCATTGAACGGTGGTTTTCTATAGTTAGCTTCATTTGGAGTGATCAGGCAAATGATGACAATGATGAAACACAAGGCGAAGACTACACGCATATTGATTCTGAAAGTTTATTACACTCTATTTTAATACGTAAACCAAGTAACGTAAAAATTACATAACCGATACAATTAAAATATAATTGTATCATGAAAAGCGAGTTTAATATTTATTTTACCTTTAGATTGTTCTGAGTCTTTGATGGGACCACTGCAAGCTTCAAGATGAGTGTGATACCACGTCTTTTCTCCTCAAGCTTTTATACAGCGACATGAGCGCCAATGTAATTAAGCTATCATCTCTATGAAATTTCTGTAATTACATTTAATTTCAATAACATCGAGTAAAATGTTATAAAAATTGTTGAGTGTCCTGTTGCATTGGGATTAGGATAATAATTTTTTGTTTCAATAAATATTTTAAGATCAATGTTGTGTTATACGAATAAGTATTTTTACGAGTAACATTGTAGACTGGAACAAAATAACATAATTTGCATAAGTTATATAGTCAATAACACGGTAAAAACATCTTATTTAATACATTTAACAGAATATAATTTACTGGCGCAGCCTTCTGAATCGACTAACATTCCTTTTATTTAAAGACAATTAAATTAAATAACCCTCGTAATCATGGATGCTGTAAAGCACACGAAACGTCGGGTATTAAAAATATGTAAAATAAGTTAAACTAAACGCGATAAATTCCGAAGATAATCTGATGAGATAAGTGATCTGTAATATTAGTATGAAAACTAGCCCCGATCACACCAATTAATCATCTTCGTGATGTTTTCAAGAGCTTTAACTTTGTAATCCGAATAAACGACATTAATAATACGCGGACTAAGATTTTTGACAACCATTTCGGTTTTGAGTATATTTTATACGTGATAGAGCCATGCTGCAGCTATATTATGGTTGTAGCACGAATCGGTCGGCTCGACCGGGGAAGGACAACGCTCTCACAGAATACCAGCGTAAAATAGCAGCTTAATGCTGCTATGTTTTGTATGGTATTGTAGAGAACCGGTGACCCTTTTACTGGAAATAAGGCATTTCATCCCAGTACTCAGAGGTGACAACACATCTGCATTTTGATTATTAATTGAGGATAAATGTAGAGGTCTATTGACCACAGCAGCCAGGTGGACTGTGTGTATGTTTGTCATCCATATATTAAATAAAAAATTGTGATGAAGAACTCAAAAAGATTTGAAATTTTAAGAAAATCTCCATGTTAGATGACGACATTCAGATTATTTATAATATAGGCAGGTGTGACGAACTTATATTTATTGAAAAAGTGACAAACGAATACTCAGTCGACCTGAAGGTAAGTAGATACTGTAGCTCAAACAACAAACCCACAACATGAAGCACCCAGTGTGGACAAATCAAAGATCCAGAGCAATTATTAATTGCTTCAATGGCTTGGTGGGCGTAAGCGTGAATACTGATCATGTGGTCCAGGGTTCAAATTCCAGGTCAGGTGTTAAAATCTGGGTAAATCTCGGGTTTTTCTGTTAGGAAATACACACCCTGAAATTTTATAACATTAATAATAATTTAATTTTTTAATAATGATTTCTTATATTTACGCGAATACTACACATGAAATGAAACTAATTTTTACGGATTTTATCGCGTTTAATTTAACTTTTTAATTCACGAAGTTTCGGGTGCTTTACAGCACCCGTGGTCACGGGAGGAGGGGGGAGGGGGACTGAGGTTTTTGACGTCCCGATATCTTAAAAAGTTAAATTAAATGCGAAAAAATCCGTAAAATATAGTTTAATTTAATTTTTAAAATTAAAATTTTAATTATTGTCATTCTTGCGCCCGATTTTTTTCTCCGGTAGTGTCAGATTGCCGTCTTATCGGCCTTTGAGAGTGAGGGAATAGAGAGTGCAGTGGGTTTATGCACACACTTGTACTCTATAATTCAGTCTTGCGCAGATGGCCAGTTTTCGGTAAGATTGGCCACCGTGTTCGAAATTCGGTCTGGAGGACATTAATTTGGACGTTATTATTAAGGACATAGTTATTTATTATGTAGGTTATGTTTACACTTTTTTTTTATAGGATAAGGGTGACAAACGAGCACACAGTGCACCTGATGGTAAGTGGTTGCTGCGGCCCATAGACATCTACATCTATCCTCTATTACAAATCAAAATGCAGATGCGTTGTCACCCGTGAGGACAAAGATAGAATACCTCATTTCCAGGAAAAAGGGCCTCTGGCCACTTGCACTTACCAAGCGAAACGCAGAGGTAAACCTCTACTTCACGCTGGTATTCTGTGAGGTCGTGGTACCACCGCGGTTCGGGCCGGCCCATCCGTGCGACAGCAAAAGCTGCCGCGTGGCTCTACCACTCTACCACTGTTAAAAATTTTGTTATGTGAGATGTTTAGATTCATCTGCTTTACCGTTAGTACAGATAAAAAAAGACCATGCGAAGAATTAAAACCCCCGAATGCAGAATCCTCTTAGTTATTTGAAGTCGGTGTTTACTTTTTATTAAAACTTTATTTTTTACTCTTTTCGGTAGACTAAGGAACATCACAAGCACAAGGTAGGGTGGATGCCCCTATACCAGCCTTTTAGTGTCAATTTCAACTTCAAAAATTCTTGCTATTTTAGGGCACAATATTTATCAAATTCCAGCCACCCTGAACCGAATGTCGTCCTTTTGTCATCATCATCATCATTACAGCCCTTCACAAGTCCACTGCTGAACATAGGCCTCCCCCAAAGAATGCCACAAAGCACGGTCCTGAGCCACCTGCATCCATCGACTTCCTGCATGTCTTACCAGGTCGTCACTCCATCTCGTGGGAGGACGCCCTACACTTCGCCTACCGGTACGAGGCTGCCACTCGAGAACCTTTCTTCCCCATCGGTTGTCGGTTCTTCGAGCTATATGGCCGGCCCATTGCCACTTCAGCTTACTAATCCGTTGGGCTATGTCGGTTACTCTGGTTCTACTGCGGATATTCTCATTCCTAAGTTTATCACGCAGAGAAACTCCGAGCATAGCCCTCTCCATAGCTCGCTGAGCGACCTTGAGCTTCCTCATCCGGCCAGCAGTGAAGGACCACGTCTCAGTTCCGTATGTCATCACTGGCAACACGCACTGGGTGTACAGTCTCGTTTTCAAGGTTTGAGGTATACCTGACGAGAAGATGTGCCGTAATTTCCCGAACGCTGCCCAACCGAGTTGAATCCGTCGATTGACCTCTCGGTCGAAGTTGGACTTACCTAGTCGGACTATTTGTCCCAGGTAAACATACTCGTCAACAACTTCAAGCTTAGTGTTCCCAACAACTACCGGCATAGGTGTGACATGGACATTAAACATGATCTTAGTTTTGTCCATGTTCATCTTAAGACCTATCCGTTGGGAAACACTATTGAGGTCATTGAGCATAGTGCTTAGGTCCTCCAGCGATTCTGCCATAAGGACTATATCGTCGGCAAATCGAAGGTGAGTGATGTACTCGCCATTGATGTTGATACCGTATCCTTTCCAGTCCAGAAGCTTGAAAACGTCTTCCAATGCAGCGGTGAAGAGTTTCGGGGATATGACGTCACCCTGTCTTACACCTCTCTGCAATTGGATAGGTTTCGTACTCTGGTTCTGTACTCGGATAGTCATCGTAGCCCTACTGTACAAGCACTTCAACACTTCGATATACCGACAGTCAACTTGGCATCGCTGAAGGGACTGCAGCACCGCCCAAATTTCGACGGAATCAAAGGCTTTCTCATAGTCCACATACGCCAGACATAGTGGCAAATTGTACTCTTCGGACTTCTGTACAATTTGCCGAAGGGTATGTATGTGGTCTATGGTGCTAAAGCCCTTTCGGAAATCGGCTTGTTCGGGAGGCTGGAAGTCGTCAAGTCTGCGCGCTAGACGATTCGTAATGACTCTCGAAAACAGCACGTAGACGCGGCTCAGAAGGGAAATCGGTCTGTAGTTCTTCAAGAAAGCGTTATCACCTTTCTTGAAGAACAAGACCACCGCACTTCTGCTCCACGCCTTCGGTGTAATGCCACCATGGAGGACGGAATTAAAGAGCCTCTGAAGGACTTCAAGTACCGGTTTTCCACCCGCTTTCAGAAGCTCCGCTGTAATTCCATCCTCGCATGGGGCCTTACCGTTTTTAAGGTGCTGGAGAGCCATTCTAATCTCGCTCAGACTGACGTCCGGGATATCTTCGGAATAGTGTCGGATGAGACTCGCTCTTGGATCGTTACTCACACTTGCGTGTGGCTCCAACGATGACGTGTACAACTGCCCATAGAACCTCTCAATCTCACTCAAAATCTCAGGTGTCCCGGAAACGATGCTGCCACATTCTGTCTTCAGCTTTGACAGTTGGCTCTTTCTGGCAGACAGATCTCTGGCAAAGACTTTGGAGCCTTGGTTCCGCTCGATCGCTTCTTCAATACGAGCTGTATTGAAGTTGCGTAAGTCCCGCCGCATGCATTTGGAGATCTGTCTGTTCAGATGCCTGTATGCTGTCAAGTCTGTTGAAGAATGTAGCTTCATCTCCCGTCTAACAGCCATGAGATTAAGAGTGTGATCGGAGAGTTTTTGTGTTCTTCTGCGGCGGGTCTTGCAGAACTTAGCTCTGACCGCATGGACAGTTTCCACGCGCTTGTCATTCATATCGTCCACTTCATTGCAGTCTTCTAGGCACTGAAAACGGTTTTGTAACTCGAGCTGAAAGGTTTCGGGACTTTGGATTAGAGCACGAGGGGGACGGAGCGTTGACTTCATTAGACGAGACCTCTCCAACTTAACGTTTAGGTTCAGTGTGCCTCTAACCATTCGGTGATCGCTACCAGTTTTCACCCTCGCGATCACGGAGACATCACTGAACAGTTGTCGTCTGGTCGTCATAATGAAGTCAATCTCATTTTTTGTCGAACCGTCGGGGCTCGACCAGGTCCACTTCCTGTGGGGCCGCTTCTGGAAGAAAGAGTTCATCATAAAGAGTCCCTCTTTCTCCATGAAGTCAACCAGCTGTTGGCCCCTTGGGTTCCGTTGTCCTATTCCAAATTTCCCTACTTTCAGCTCACCGTTCTCTCTTGTGCCTAGTTTTGCATTAAAGTCTCCCATTAACACCTTTCCTTTCGTCCTTTTGTGTAGGTACCTATTGTACCTACAATAGGTTATAAGTTAGAGGCACAGTAATAAATTCTAACAACTTTTAATTTTCAATCTGCATGTCACAAGCATGAAATATGTATTAAGGCAGGCGATAACATAATTTTTTTTAATATTTTACTACTTACCTTACTGTGTTTTAATTTAAAGCAGTTCAATAAATTAAAACAAATTATGATAAAATATTATGTAGCACATCGATTTCTAATAATTTAATCCTCCAAGTTTTCAAATCATCATCCTCATTACAACCTTACACAAGTCCACTACTGAACATCCTCCACCAATCCTCCATAGACTGCCGCAAAGCCTGGTCCTGAACCCCTTTCCTTGTCATAAGTTTTTCATTTATGTTCTAAGTTATAATTAGTATTAAGTTATATTTTATGTTTGTTTTTTCTTCTTTCTCAAAAAATAGTTCAATACATAAGGTAATAATATACACCGAATGTCAGATAGTAAAGCTAGTACATCTTTTGCTAAACTTTAAAATCAAAAACCAATTTTAAAACATAGACGAATTGATCATAACTCCCTTAACTATAAAATAAGTTACGATCTAATTAATGGTGTTCATTCCAGTTTATGACAGCCTTGATTTATATTACGTGGCTGAAATTATGTATTTCTTACTAGGTACGTCTAACCAAATAACAGCCTGACGGCTGACATTATGCACTCCATACATTTCGTATATCTAATTACAGGCCCATTAATTTCAACTTAAAGAAGATAAAAAACTTGTAAATTTATACAAAAATAACTCCATACTATACTATTTTTTCTATGCCTAAATATGAGATAAGGTAAAGTAAGCATCATTTTACCAGGATCACAACTTGTTAAAATATTTGGAAAATGAGCGATTTTCGTTGCGTAGGTACGTGTTTTGAGTTTTAAATTAACACTGTTAGGTTTAAAACTGTGAGGTAATATTTGAAATATACTTTCCTCTAGTTAAGAAGAATTTTTTAGGTGACAATATTTGTAGTTAAGACTTCTAGAAACCTTATTTACGAAGTAAAAAGGCGAAAAGGCTGGAATTAAGGGCATGGCTGGTATTAGGGACAGCCACCCTAACAACTAAATAAACAAAAGGTATAAAGTTTTTAACGTAACGTGTAAACAGTTAAGTACATTAAAAAACTGTCGATGAACTGATGCTTTCCTTTTCCGCGCGCGACACGAGTATAATAGAGGAGAAAACCAAACATTCGCTAAAAATTGCGTAGCCATTACACACACCTAGGTAGTGTTGTCATTACAGGGCCGAACTAGAGCCGGTTGCTGGTATTATATAACGATATTGAAACAAACGATATACTTACTGACAATCCGCAAAAAAAAACTTATCAATAAAGTCTTAACGAATGGAACAACCCATCTATTCCCGTGGTTATTGTAACAGGCGACTAAAGGAGTATTTTAAGAAGACGATGGACAGCAGTCAACTCTCCTCGCAAATGCAGCTTTTCGTTTTAAAATTTAGTAACTTAGTTAATATAAATTACCATAGTTACTATTTAATAGTTTCTTACGCGAATACCTTTCTTATAACTCGGCGTAAAATCTACCACCCCTTAGTTCGCAACATGAGCCAACAATTAAAGGAAATGGCCCCGAGTTCCCGGCGCCCCTTTAATGGGGCAGGGGTGCGAAGAATCTCCGGGAGAAAAACCGGCGACTAGGTTCGCCCGTCACGTCCTGTCTCCCGGAGGGGCGAAAGTGGATTGCGGAGGCCCGTCTGGCTACGCTGAATGTATGTGGAGCAATGAATGATAAGATGGATGAAGTATACGAAATGATGAATGATAAAGGAATAGATATTTTATGTGTAAATGAGACGAAACGAAGGGGAAGAGATGTCACTGCACATGGCATGTATACCGCTTACTGGTCTGGTGTAGACGAGACCGAACGGGCATGCCAGGGAGTCGGTGTCATCCTTTCAGAAAGAATCTCTGAAAGAGTATGAATGTGTAAGCCCAAGGCTGCTGTGGATACGAATGAAAGTGGGCTTAAAAAAGTTGTTCGTGCTTGGGGTGTACGCCCCAGATAAGTCTAAGCCCACTAATATCCGAGAGCAGTTTTGGGACATAGTAATGCTGGTGTTGATGAAAATATTATTATGTTAGGAGATTTTAATGGAAGGATTGGGGTGAAGAGGTCTGGCTATGAAAGGATATTAGGAACGTTTGGCGATGAAAGTAAAAATTTAAATGGTGAAGACCTCCTCACCGTATGTGTGGAAAATAATCTTTTTGTGGCGAACACTTTCTTTCGCCATAAGAGGATTCACATGTATACAACATGGGAAAGAGGGGATGATAGAAGCATGATAGATTTCATAATTGTGGATGAAATAATGAGGAGCGCAGTGGGTGATACAAGGGTTTACCGTGGGTCCAATGTAGGGACGGATTGTTACTTGGTCTTATGCCGAATTGATGGTCTTGAAAAATGTATGGAATAATGTTAAGAAAGTTTTGGTGGATGCAGCCACCGAAGTACGAGTATGTGGTGTAAGTAATAGAACGAATGAAAGGAAAAGTAATACGTTGTGGTGGGATGATGAGGTATGGATGGAAGTTGAAGCAAAGAAGAAAGCATGGCTAGAGTTACTAGCGACCAAAGCTGGTAATTCTGGCGGTATGAATGATGAAATTGAAAAAAAAAAGGCAAACTTTAGACGTATAAATAAGAGAGTAAAAGAAGTTGTTGAAAGGAAAACGCAAGAAAGGATAGATAAGAATGATAGAAGGATATCTGATAACTTCCAGGCAAATATTAAAATGTTCTGGAAGCTCGTAAGAACTGCCACGGGAACATCAAAACAGCCTGGAATGAATGCTATACGAGACGAGAATGGCTGCATGCTGAATGATAAAGTTTCGAATTTAAAGAGATACTTTGAAAGCGTGTTTAAGAGTGAAGAGTCGTCTGAATTAAGTGAAATAGAAATTCCGAGAGAAATTGTGAGAGGTAGGGAGATAAGTGTACACGAAATAATGAAAGCAATGAAAAGCATGAAAGCAGGTAAGGCAGCCTGATATGATAGAGTATCACTCGAAGTGGTAAGGGCTGGAGAGGGTGTGGTTGCAGGCCTGTTGTACACCTTGTTTAATTTATGTTGGGAACTGAAGCGGGTACCGGAAGATTGGTGCAAAGCCGTTATAGTCCCAATATATAAGGGAAAGGGGTCACAGCAGGACTGTAAAAACTACCGTGGTATCAGCTTGCTTAGCATTGTGGGTAAACTGTATGCTAAGGTGTTAATTGAAAGAGTTATGGAAGAAACTGATGGAAAAATTTGGGATGTGCAAGCTGAATTTAGAAAGGGGATGGGGTGTACGGATCAAGTCTCCATGCGCATGATTGCGGAGAAATTTTTGGCCAAAAACCAGAAAGTTTTTTATGCATTCATGGACTTGGAAAAGGCTTATGACAGAGTCGACAGGAACGTGTTATGGCAAACACTGACCTCATTTAGACTGAGCGCTGGTTTGATACAGGCATTAAAGTCTCTTTATAGGTGCTCTAGTGCTTTGTATATTTGGGATGTTTATTTAGCAGGGATGCTAGATATGACAAGCATATAGAACGACGAGTGAACACAGGAAATAGAGTGAATGGGGCTCTACACGCTATTATGAGGAGTCAGAATGTGTCAAATAAGGCACGTATGGCAATTCATAATGCTGTGTTAGTCCCTACTTTAATGTATGGTAGTGAAAGTTGGGTCTGGCAGAAGAAGCATGAGAGTAGAATAAATGCTGTAGAAATGCGGTCATTAAGGAGTATGCTAGGGCTGAATCTGACAGGGTGAGATATAGTGTGATAAGAGAAAAGTATGATTTGCAAGATGACGTTGTGACCAGGATTAAAAAAGGAATGCTTCGGTGGTTTGGTCATGTAGAAAGAATGAACGAGGAAAGAGTGACAAAGCAAATTTATGTTTCAGAAGTGAACGGCAGACTCGGGAAGGGACGCCCTAGACGAAGATTTATCGACCAAATCGGCGATACATTGAAAATGGGCCAGATTAGGAGTACCCTTAACCGACGAGCGTGTATCAGTAGATATATGGATGTAAAGGAGGCGAGAGAGGTGTGTCAGGATCGCGCCAAATGGAAGTCCGTAGTCTCTACCTACCCCTCTGGGTGACAGGCGTCAGTGTTTTTGTTGTGTACACTTAGAATGAAACTAAATAGTTTATTTTATTCTTGTAACTTTGCCTCGAGAATTTGCGGTATACAAATATTGAAATATATTATAAATATTTTCGTAGTAGTGGTCTATTAATTTTGTTAATAATAATATTTTAAAGCAGATTTTTAACAGATCTGATTTATGTAAGTAACGATATTCTCTAATCTAGTTCACAAAACTAAGCTACATTACAAACTAATTACTTATAATCCCCTGAGATGGTCTTCTGTCAACATGCGGTCAGCATTCAATAATCCAATAATTGAATTTTGCCACGAGATGATGGCATCCCTATGACTATATAACGGCTGGAGCAAAGATTTTCAGCATCAGTCAAGCTTTAGTTTCCTGTGGTACCGGTAAATAATTAACGAGTATATTATAATCACTGCGTTTCGAATATAATTTTAAAACTACAAAGTAAATCTTTTTATTAAGAGTTTACTAAGTTAAATTAACTTAAAATATATTTTTCATTTTTCTTGTTAAATATCGTAATATATTTTCTTCTAGATGGCTGGAAAAATGACTTCTTCCACTGTATGGTTCGTTTGTTTGGTAGCAGTTTTGTTATCACTATTCGAAGTAAGTCAAGCTAATTATAAAAATGCCCCAATGAATGGAATCATGTTCGGAAAAAGAGGCCCTTCTGGTAAGTAATGAATGTCAAAAAATATAATTGGAGTTGAAATAAAGACTACTTATTTTAAAATTGTAAAATCATGTGCAATCAAATTTAGTCTTTGATAGGTGGCGTATTTTATATCTAAACAAATAAATAAAATTGAAGTGTCTGTTTGTAATGTCAAAATTACAGCTTTTTACTAAATGCATATGAAAGTATATAGGTACTAATAACAAAAATACAATTTTTAAAGTTTTTGTCTGTCTGTCTGTCTGTTTGTTCCGGCTAATCTCCGAAACGGCTGGATCGATTTTGATAGGATATTCACTGGCAGATAGCTGATGTCATAAGGAGTAACTTAGGCTACTTTTATTTCAGAAAAATAATTAGGGTTCCGCGCAAAAAAATTAAAACCCCAAATAACACGCGGGCGAAGTCGCGGAGAACAGCTAGTATAATAATATGTAGCTTCTTTCACAGGTTTATTATAGACGTGAAATCTAGTAAAAATAATTATAATAGCCTATAATAACAAGCCATATAAATACAGGCTGTGAGGCATTCCATCTTAGTCCTCAGAGGTGACACTGCACTTGTAGCCTTCTTTATTTGAAGTTAATCGTGGATGTCCATGGTTTGCAGTAGCCAATCACCATGGGATGCAGGACTGAAAGTTCACTTGCAAGTTCAATATTTTTTTTAATTAATTCAGTCTTGGCAGGATCAGTTTCCTTTGACGGCAAGATACCGTTTTAAAAAGGAGTGGCAGATTGTAATACACTGTCAAATGTCAAAATAGATTTCAAATTTATATAATACGAAAACTATGGACATGCTCTTTTAAAGGTATAATATAATTATTTTTTTTTTAGATTACGATGCCCGCAGCAAAGCCTTTACAGCATTATGTGAAATTGCAACGGAAGCTTGTCAGGCCTGGTTTTCTTCACAAGAAAGCAAGTAAAATGAAATAAATATACTTCATGACGGTAACGATATTTGCTTACGGTAATCGATCACAAAATGATACTCAAGCTAAGTAATGTAAACTGTAGCTCTTATGTAAAACTTATGAATGTTTTTATGTAAAGTAGTATATAATATTATTGTTTTAAAGTTGGTATTAATTAAATGGGGCTCAATAAACATAACTTTATTTTAGATGTAGAAAACATAGCTTAAATAAATCATTTTCTCTTGTAAACAATTTTTATTAGTATTTCTACTATTGTTTTCCCGTAACAGCATCGATATATATGTACTACGCACTAGATTTCGCATTCCGAACATTCACTATTATATGAACTGTACTGCAATCCATACATCTTACTTTAGCTTTAGTGTCATTTAGTGTAGCTTCAATATTCATGCAGTGTGGAGCGGTGCTAATAATACGTGATTTCAAATTAAAGTTTAAACCTGGACGTAAATAACAATTCAGTAGTTAGTTAAGTAAAATTATTTGTTGTTCAAGTGAATAAATAGATAATAATATCGTAGTATTACCATGGAAAAAATATTTTTTTCATTTAAATGCCACGCTATCTAAAATTATAGACTAAAACATGCAGATGTTCCATTACAAAACCGAATGTAGGTAAAATATGTGCTTGTATACAATACCATTTTATTTTATTTGTTGAGCTCGAATAAACGCATAACAATTCATTTTCTTTTAGTTTCCTACAATGTTTCAACAACACCCGCCCTGACAAACGAACGACGAATGAAACCTTATTATTATGTCACAGTTACATTTAATGTTTTTTAATATTATAAAAGATAATTATGTAAAATATAAAAACATACATTTATTATCAAAGATAGTAATTATTACATTTTATTTACAACTATGTTTGTTTAGATTAAAATAAGAGTATTTTATATTAAATTAGGCAAAGTAAATGACAACTTAAAAAAAAATTGTACTCGATATAATTAACTGTTACGGCCTACGGCTGCTCCCTTAAAGGATCCAATCCTCAGGGGCCCATGAGCTGAAGACTTCCCGAACAGACGTAGGTCGGGCCTCAATGTGGCCACGTGGAATCTCTCGAATTACACTAAAATATATGGGGGAGCGTTCTATACTACGGCCAGTCGACCGGCAGAGGAATTAGGCGGAGTTCACTTACCTATATCCAAGGCGACTGGTCCCTCCGGAGTCAGTCAGGTCACATGTGGTTGTGTAGTGAAAGGGAAATAAGTGATGTGATGTGTATCTGGGTGTGACTGATGGTGATTGAACCTAGACCTTGGCCGTCGGCAGCAGCCCGAGCGTCGACACCGCTCCAACTTGAGGGGGCCTTCCGAGGTTGCCCACAGTCACTTTCTTCTCTCGTCACGATGACAGTCACTTAACTCTATCGTACGATTTACTAACTTACAGAAGCCACTAACTATCGCTGGGTATAATGGTTACCGCACAAACGCACACGGAGTTTAAAGGGTCAAAGGTCACTACCGTTTCGCGTAGCAATAGTTAATTCTAGAATATCAGAGGCCGCACTATCTAATATTGCCGAATGCACTTATGCAGGTTTTGAGTCAGACACAATAAGTCCCGGGAAGCTCTCCAGTAGGAATGCGCGTCACAAATCCTAGACCGTATATTTACGGGCCGCACCTAATTATTCCGAGTTCCCTAACAGAATGGACCGCGTGCTCACGTCAGCACCGATTAAAGACGACTGACTGCCCTTGGGCGTTTTTCGCACGACCGAAAGTCAAACCGGTATGAATGCACCGCGCCGAGCGCCCTCTCGCGTCAATCCTTGAAAGTGTTTTGCGCGAACAAACCCCCGTCCCGGACATAAGGATTTAGGTCCGCGAGCAAACCGGTCAGCGGGACAAGGTCGCGAAGGCAAGTTGCAAGACCGAATCTACAACCAAACTAGGCCACCTTAGGCACCCCATCAGATCTTGCAACCCTAACCAGCGCCTCAAAAAATAGCCCTAATGTGGCAAGCCGGAGGGTCAGCCTCCACTGGATGCCCCTCCTGGGCATGGCAGCACTTTAACAAGTCCTGTACTGGACAGAAGTCCGACGACCTCTTTCAAACACCTATCTGTGCCCCTATGATTAGTTCCGCAATCCGACCGGATCAGCTCTGCAAACAGCGACGCGACACGAAGTGACCCCGAGCGGCCTCCTAAGCTTCAGTGCAGAGAGCACCCACAAATTCCACATGAACGTCGTCTGTGAAGAGCCGAACGAAACGCACAGATAGTCCCTAGTATGAATTTTCAACAAGTAGGCCTAGCCAGGACACCCACCATATTATCATTTACTAAAATAGTGCGGCAGCTGATTTCAATCTGATAATCTCCACAACTAGCTAGCATGTTAGGCAAGTAGTCCTATGCTCATATTTCAACTAATTTTTCAAAAGCATCAATGTTCAACTACAAAATTAATTCAACCAAATTAATCACCGATGCGCATAGGTCAACTTGCAAATTAAACAAAACAATAACGTAAGGGACAGCCCTACTTCTTCGCAAAGCAAAATGATTAAACGCTATATGTATATGTTACATAATTTTTCAAATAGCGCGCCATTCAATTTCCTTTCAGCAAACAGACGCAACAATCAAATACAGTGATTAAATATATGTACAAAACACATGCAGTAGCATTTAAAGGAGTAGATTAAATTCAATTCTTTTAATTTAAACCGCTACAACTAGGAAAATTTCGCGGAAAGCCCAAAGCAATTTTTAATTTTAATTCAAGTATTTTTTTTGACTAAGTGCTCGACCAAACCAAATCTAATACCCCTTGACAGCGTGATTCAACGCTCCAGAGGGGCCCTAATCTTCCCACCACCAAGGGGAGGCCACATGGCGTGAACCCGAGATCGCTAACAGTCGCCACTCGGGTTGTACGCCTTCACTGAGGCCGTCGGCAACAGAACATTTTGACAAGTGGACTGTTGACGGCTTAAGGCTCAGTGGAGGTGGCCGTGGTGGGAGCTAAGGCGGCAGCTAGCCAGGGCCGCCTCCATCAAATGGGGAACAGTGGTACACCAGTCGCGACCACTCAGCTAACGGGAGTGAGAAGGGTCCAGCGGACCGATGAGTGGCCATGAAGTTCCTCTCCACACGCTTAGGGGGGGGTGATGACACCCCCGCCCCTGGGGGAATTACCCCCCGACTGGTCGGGGGAGGGACCCCTTTCAAACTTAGGGGCCTGATGGCTGGCCGGCGGGCGCCGAGAGTCGCCCGGCAGAGGGCGTGGCTGAGCGCCCCCGCCCGTGGGGGTCGAGGGTCTGGCAGAGCCCCGAGAGGAGACGCCGTTCGCACTCAGGCACAAAACGGCATGATGATTGCCCTGGCAATGCAGACAGGGCCGCCGATGCGGACAGTCTCGCTGGAGGTGTCCTCCCAAACATGAGCAGCACCAGCGGCGCTCCTTGGCAATAGTTCGCCTCGCTGGAACCGGCTTACCTAATAATTTCGGGCACGACGTTACCCGGTGATCAGATGCTCGGCAATAGGAGCAGGGGGGGGGTTGACGACGACTTGCCTGGAGGATTCAGCCTCTCACTGGGCACGGCTCGTAAGTCGTTAACGGTGCCCGCCGCGCTCTCTATCTGCCGGCACTGCTCCTTCAAAAACCGCAGCAGGTCATAGAAGGGCGGAATATAGGAGGCCTCGTCCCCGCCGTACCTCTCCTCAAAATGGATTCGAAGGTCGAGAGGTAGACGGGACAGCACGATGCGGAGCAACAAAAAAGCCCATTCGCCCACTGGTAAACCCAGCCGCCTCAATGTATTACAGGCCACCAAGACTGGATCCAACAGGTCCGGACGCAGTCTGGCCCGGTCACTAAGCAGCGGGAGGCTTAGAAGCTGCTTAACATGTTCGTCCGCAATTCGCCGGACGTTGGCGTATCTTCTGGCTAGGAGGTCCCGAGCAGTCTGGTAGGCGTCGTCCGACAATCTCAAGTGGCCGACGACGCCCAGGGCCTCCCCCTCCAGTGAGGCCAGGAGGTACGCCATCTTTTGGCTCGGGGTCAAGTCACTCCGGGCGTCCACAAGGCTGTCGAAAAGACCAACGAAGGTCAGCCATTCGGAAAGGACCCCGGAGAACTTTGGCAGGTCCAGAGTTGGGAGTCGTCCCAACAGCTCCGGCTGAAGCTGCCTCAGAGAGGACTCGGACAGGTCACTCATCCGAGCTTCACGCGCCTCCTCGGCATACCTGCCTTCAGCTTCGATCAACTCGTCCGTGAGCCACAAGAACTGCTCATAGTCCGCGAAGCAGGAGTCCAGGACTCCCTTCTCCACATCCGAATCCTCGAGCTCAGCGTAAGCCTCCTCCACTGCGGCCCTTCGAGCATCCACCTGCTCGAACCGCTTTATCAAGTTATGGACCCTATCCGATCGACCTATCAAAGCATGGGCGCTTGTGGCCCAGCGTAGCTCAGTCCGCAAACAACGGATCAGTAGCTTGGGCGATGTCATCACTATTAAATACAAATTACGACGCGGCTTGAGCACGGATTACAAAGATAACAAACAAAAATTACAACAAAAATTAACAGTTAATAAATGCAGTTCCTATCAAATCGCGTTGAATAGAAATTACACAAATACGAATTACTACGTATCAACCAAATACAAGTTAGCACAAAAGAAAAGGCACAAATCAAATTAACAAATAACAAATACTAGTGCGATCAAATCAAGTTAAATTCAAATGGCGCAAATACCAGTACTACTCTTTAGTTCAAATACAACTTACAGTATAAACGAAGATACACATCACGGTCGATCAACAAAAATGCCTAGCTCGGAAATCGACCCTTCGATAAGTAATCCACTACAACGATTCGGCAACGATAATTAACCTATTACGTAAAAATAACCATCTACCTACATGACGTATATCTCTAGAAAACTCCCGCTTGCGCAACCTAGGGCGCGGCTTTTCAAATCTACCCACTAACCAAAAAAAGGCAAGCAACAAAGAACAAAGGGAAATAATTCTATTATTACGTACAAAAAATATTTTTACGTATTACGGACGGGCGTGATTGTAGATACAAATTAAACCAATCAAACCAACGCTCCCTGCCACCAGAATTGTTTAATGTTTATCAAACACTATGGTCGGGATCGACCGGGAATCGAACCCGGAACCGCGCTCTGCTACCAGTTTGTTACGGCCTACGGCTGCTCCCTTAAAGGATCCAATCCTCAGGGGCCCATGAGCTGAAGACTTCCCGAACAGACGTAGGTCGGGCCTCAATGTGGCCACGTGGAATCTCTCGAATTACACTAAAATATATGGGGGAGCGTTCTATACTACGGCCAGTCGACCGGCAGAGGAATTAGGCGGAGTTCACTTACCTATATCCAAGGCGACTGGTCCCTCCGGAGTCAGTCAGGTCACATGTGGTTGTGTAGTGAAAGAGAAATAAGGGATGTGATGTGTATCTGGGTGTGACTGATGGTGATTGAACCTAGACCTTGGCCGTCGGCAGCAGCCCGAGCGTCGACACCGCTCCAACTTGAGGGGGCCTTCCGAGGTTGCCCACAGTCACTTTCTTCTCTCGTCACGATGACAGTCACTTAACACTATCGTACGATTTACTAACTTACAGAAGCCACTAACTATCGCTGGGTATAATGGTTACCGCACAAACGCACACGGAGTTTAAAGGGTCAAAGGTCACAACCGTTTCGCGTAGCAATAGTTAATTCTAGAATATCAGAGGCCGCACTATCTAATATTGCCGAATGCACTTATGCAGGTTTTGAGTCAGACACAATAAGTCCCGGGAAGCTCTCCAGTAGGAATGCGCGTCACAAATCCTAGACCGTATATTTACGGGCCGCACCTAATTATTCCGAGTTCCCTAACAAAATGGACCGCGTGCTCACGTCAGCACCGATTAAAGACGACTGACTGCCCTTGGGCGTTTTTCGCACGACCGAAAGTCAAACCGGTATGAATGCACCGCGCCGAGCGCCCTCTCGCGTCAATCCTTGAAAGTGTTTTGCGCGAACATTAACCATACAATCTAAATAGACAATTATTACATACTGATCATTCTACCTACGTATATCTAATCTATGATGATATAAACTGACCGCGCAGGCGCAACGCGCTTAGGCGCGACTCTACTACCTACCGCGCATGCGCAAAGACATAGAGTAACGCATATTTTTTGTTTGGGATAGCTCAGTAATCTATGGGATAGCTTCTCTAGTACGTAATATATATAAAGGCGGCTCTTCACGTTGGTCAACAAAGTGGCGAATGTGTTGACAAAGATACTCGTATTAGCCAAGAGATTGTGATGGCATCCACACGTTGGAAAGTCGTTCAGTTTGCTTCGGTTCAGGCCAATGTGCGGACGAAGTTATTAAAATGGATATTGAGACGCTAACGGCTGCTGCGGTTTATTTATTCACAGCATACCGCTACTATGTGAATGTATATAAGAAAAGGGTGATCAAAAAGAAATGGAAGAAAAGAAATTTTATTTCTTGTGTTCCATAACTAATTTTCGGCTTGGCAGAACTCTATAAAGCGAAAAGTTTCTTCATTGGTGATTGTTACTGCCACTTTGTAGACACTAGTACTGCGTGAATATAAAATTTAAAACAGGTGCCGGAATGCTCGAGCGTCTTCCCGCGCGACGAGGCGAAATTGACGCTTCCGTTCCATTTCATTCCGCCGCTATGTAAATTGAGCCTAAATATTTTGGCTCTTATACCCTTCAGACTGGGACACAGCAGTGCAGGCATTGCCATTTGGTGGTAGAAATGGGTAAAATTGTGGTACCTATTCAGACGGACTCTTAAGCAGAAAAGCAGTCCTACTTAGTGGTATACAGAGTCAAAAAGGTAAAAAATATAATAAACTTCATAACCTAACGCATTACGCATATATATATATATATATATATATATATATATATATATATATATATATATATAAATGTAATCTATATATATATATATATATATATATATATATATATATATATATATATATATAACTGTAATCTCCTACCCATTCAAGCTGTATAAAGTATCGCGCAGGCGGCTAAAAGACATCCATAGATTACTGTAGCTGCTGAGAGGCTGCCCTGTGTTACATAGAGATGGGTAGTGATGCTGTTGGTTTGCATACTTTAGTGTTATCATGTAATTGGATCCTGATAGTAATCAGGGTTTGTTACCAAGCAGAGTTCTTTTATTTAAATTATTTTGAGAATAATTTCTAACAAGTGGAGTACTTTCTTACAATATTATCATCATCAGGGAGAGAAATAATAAAATTAAACGGAATATAGATAATATTCCTTTTCTTTGGGTTCTAGGACAATTATTATTTTAAAAAAATAATAAATGTCCTAGAATTTACATACTTTATTAATTGTAAATTAAGATTTTAACATCCGTGATGTACACCGTAAATTAAAGTAATTTGTTTATATAATTATATATAACTACAGGGCACAGGCCACGCAAACCGTTTTTCGAAAAAGAGTTTTCAGGAAACATTTATGAGAATCTACTCCAAACTATGTTTAGAATCATGCCCGCGTGGAATGCTGTTGTACCACTTGTCTCGGCTTGTTTATGATATTTTTACAGGTGCGGAATCTTGAATTATAATTTTTGTATAAGATTTTCATCGTTAGTTTTTACACTTTGTCGATGTCAACTCTATTGTAATTGTACAAATTCCACGAGGCACCCAAACGGTTCGGAGTTTCAAAGTGCTGGACGAAGGATGGCACCATATTGATATTAATTTTAAATTAATACCTGTGGTAGAGCCACGCGGCAGCTTTTGCTGTCACACGGATGGGCCGGCTCGAACCGGGGTGGTACCACGACCTCACAGAAAACCAGCGTGAAGTAGAGGTTTACCTCTGCGTTTCGCTTGGTGAGTGCAGGTGGCCGGAGGCCCTTTTTACTGGAAATGAGGCATTCCATCTTAGTCCTCACGGGTGATAACGCATCTTCATTTTGATTTGTAATAGGGGATAGATGTAGATGTCTATGGACCGCAGGAACCACTTACCATCAGGTGGACTGTGTGCTCGTTTGTCACCCTTATCCTATAAAAAAAAAGTCCAGACTAGACACGGCGCCGTGTCCGCTCCAGACTAGTCCTGGATGTTATTCCGAGCTCCGATTTGGTGGTGCAGGCCTCATCTCCTGTGGCGGTTGTTGCAAGTTCGGTAAAGGATATCATGTCTACTCGAATAAAATCTAAAAGAGTTGCTAAGAAATAAATTTCTCGTGTACTCTTATGTATCTGGTTCGAATATGCCTGTATGTGTTTACAGTGAATTTACAGTTAAGTAATTTCTCCATATGTTTTATGTTTTGTCTAGCTTATTCAATTAATATTTAACTTTAATTTACCGAATACTTATATTTTTTTAATTTTTATTATCTCATAACATGAAAATCATAAGACATTTTGTTAACGTCATTTGTGTAATGTAATCATGTTGTTAATGAAATTGGTTAAATAAACTTCCTTCTTTATGTTTTATTAATTACCCTTTACAGCAAAGAGAATATAATCACTTTACAGGACAATCATTAAAATCACACATTTTACATTACAAGATATACCTAGGCAACAACATCCGCCAAAGACCGCTAGCACTTCTTACTAGTTTGTGGCCAAAGACACTCAGACCAGGCTGGTGCAACCTCCATAGTAAAAAATATATGTACTACAGGGGTCAAATTTTAATGACGGTTATTTCTTCTTTCTGCTTTTCGTAATATGTCTATTAACGACATTGACAAATCAAATAGGTTCAAATGTCAAATCAAACAATTATAATTGTATATATTTTATTTATTAAGATTGCTTTTAATTTTGCTACAGGAGCCGTTGTTCATTTACAGAATTGTTAAAAAATTGAATATGCATTATAAAACCTTCCAATTAAATGGTGCAAGAAGCGAACAAAACGATAACAAGAAAAGGCTATTCGTAGCAATATTTCCCTTAGATGATGAAAGGTATGTGGTGATTTCAACTTTAATAGTAATATGATATTTAACGCGAGTACATTTTTGGACTAGCCATCTACGTAGGACAGGTTTTTATAGTGTACAATTGTGTACACAAATACAAACACACTATTTCCTAAATCTGATAGTTCGATGGTATGGCAATCCGAAACTAACTATACTTAGAAACTACACAGTCAATTGTGACTGCTAACATTCTATTTGTTCAGTAAAAATGTGATTTTATTTATATTATTTTTTCAGATGCAAGCAATGGGTGGAATAGCTGGCACATGCACCAATTAAAAAGATTCACATGTTAAAACATATTTGTGGCAAACATTGCATTTGAACCCAACTAAAACGAACTGTTATTTCATCAGTGGACTTAATTTAAGCTTCCACAATTATGTATACTCGTATGTTAATTAGGTTTCATTTACATGTAGCAAAAGATAATATCCCTCTCAAGTCACATTTTGGTGGGAATTCGATTATATAAATAAACTCAAAGTTATTTGTAATTGCCTGGTTATAAATATTTTTTTATAGATTTATCTACAAACATTAGCTATAATGAGCACTCATTTTGAAAGCGACAATTAGTAAACGATCTCTGCGAATAGTATGTACATATGAACCTCTGTGAAGAAGCCTAGCGATTTGCACGTAGTATTTGTTACATATAAAAGCAATTTAATCCAATCAGTGTTAAAAACCTAATATTTTTACCTTAAAAAAAAACAAACGTTGATAACAAGCATCCAAACGCAGACTATTTATTTTACAGCATAGCAACACACAACACACAGCACAGCCACTGCGCTACGGTGTCGTCATTTATTTTTTACTTAATTAATTACTAGTATAATAGTGCGTTTTTTATTTTATATTTTCTTTACACATATTTTTGTACCTAATTGTAGAGATATAATTACAAATTGCTGTGTGTAAAATACATTGATTTCTTATCCTCATCGGCATTTTTCACTCACGTTAAAAAAATTATTTCTCATAATTCAATATAGAGATCTAACTTTTATTATATAAAAATATCGATAAACAATATATCGATAAAGGTTATATCGATAAAATTATTCGAGGATAGACATTTACAGCACTATTGTAATTCGTCAATGTTGTCAACACTGTTTGTCAAAACTAAATGCCATATCTTGATGTTGGTAGAGTAACTTGGCGTAATTTCATGCATTTACTTTTACTATGGAAGTCCCGCCTCTTAAACGTAGTGGTTATATTCTCTTTGACTCAGACCATAGATTCTATAATCAGTGTTGCCAATATAAATGTATAATAACTAACACATGTAATTACAACCATAGGTTTTAAAGTCTAATTCTCAACCAAAGATTTCATAAATCATTATTTACAACTTTTTATGTTATTGCGTAATGTGCGTCACACATGCAGATATGATAAGATATCTGTATCTGAGCGCATATCTTTCATTATCGCTCTCTATGAAATTCAATGAACTAACTAACACACACAGTGCAGATAATTTATATTTCATCGTTAAATATCTGTAAGCACCGACATATATCAAAAGATATTGACAGTATTATCTGCTCATACAAATATATCTGCCATTCTTCTTTGCAGATTTTAGCAATGCCTTCAACATCGTTGCTTTTGATATCTTGTTGAGTCTGTTACATTCTATTAATATATCTCCATCAGTGGTTCGCTGGTTTCAAAGTTATCTTAGAGGCCAACGGCAACGTATTCGCATTGAAAAGAAATGTTCATCTTGATGTGAATTGCGAGCAGGAGTGCCTCAAGGTGGTGTGTGGCTACTTTACTCTTTCCTATTTTCATTAATTCGATCTCCCACAAAATATATTCTCTCTATCACATGTTTGTTGACGATCTTCAAGTGTATACGCAGTTAACTCTTGAGAATTTGCCTACCGCTATTTCTGCAATCAATTCTGACCTGGCGGCTATTAGCGAATGGTTTAAGTTCCATGGGCTTAAGGTTAATTATTGAAAGTTTCGGGCCTGATTGAAGTGACGGAAGTGCTGGCATGATTTCAAGAGTCGACTGGAATAACTTTCCCTCGGTGGTATTTAATGGTTTCGTAATACCTTACAGTATCATCGTTAAAAACCTTGGTGTCCACTTTTTACGACTTCTCGTTGTCTCATCGATTGAAAGAACTTAGACAGTTAACCGAGCGGTTGCGCTTCACGGCATCAACACGGTATAAACTAGTTATTGCAAAATTCAGTGGCGGTGTGTGTAAGAATATCCACTGGCCCATATCATCCCGTGGGTGTCGTAAGAGGCGACAGAGGGAAACTAATACAGGAGATGGGCAGCAAGCTTTTTCTTAATAACAGTCAAAATTATATAAAACTTCCGTAGCAACCCACATTCGAAGCATAGCAAGTATAGCAAATATCCATCTATGATTAGCAGTGGACTTTTGAAGGCTGTAACGGTAACGGGGCGTAACATACGGGTACGGAAAGATTTTCCTACTCGTTCTATAAATTCATAAAAAAATCATAAGAAATGTATTTTTATCTGGAACACTTTTATATTTATCTACTCAGTGTTTGCGAGGGTGAAAACCGGCAGCGATCACCGAATTGTTAGAGGCACACTGAACCTAAACGTTAAGTTGGAGAGGTCTCGTCTAATAAAGCCAACGCTCCGTGCCCCTCGTGCTCTAATTCAAAGTCCCGAAACCTTTCGGCTCGAGCTACAAAACCGTTTTCAGTGCCTAGAAGATTGCAATGCAGTGGACGATATGAATGACAAGCTCGTGGAAACTGTCCATGCGGTCGGAGCTAAGTTCTGTAAGACCCGCCGCAGAGGAACATAAAAACTCTCCGATTACACTCTTAATCTCATGGCTGTTAGATGGGAAATGAAGCTGCAGTCTTCAGCAGATTTGAGAGCGTACAGGCAACAGCCCGTATTGAAGAAGCGATCGAGCGGAACCAGGGCTCCAAAGTCTTTGCTAGAGATCTGTCTCCCAGAAAGAGCCAACTGTCAAAGCGGAAAACCGAGTGTGGCAGTCTTGTTTCCGGTATAACTGAGATTTTGAGTGAGATTGAGAGGTTCTATAGGCTTTTTCTTGAGGCTGTACACATCATCGTTGGAGCCACACGTAAACACTTACGAGTAACGATCCAAGAGCAAGTCTTATCCGACACTATTTCGATGATATTCCGGACATCAGTATGAGCGAGATTAGAATGGCTCTCCAGCACCTTAAAAACGGTAAGGCCCCAGGCGAGCATGGAATTACACCGGAGCTTCTGAAAGCGGATGGAAAACTGATATTTGAAGTCTATAAACAAAAGTTAATAAACCATACTTTAGGCGAATATCTAACTTATCTTTATAATTACAGATATTCCTAAGTGAATTGTTTGTTTTGAACGCCACTCTGTCGAAGACTATTACTTATTTTTTTAAATATGGAACCTAATTAGGTCAACTACCAACATATCGACGAGCACTTTGAGGTTTAACCGCCTAAAGAAAATTACGTACGATAAGCTTTTGTTTCTTTTTGTTTACATTGTCAATTAAATTCTTTTAATAATCGTCAGAGACCGCAATTTGATAAATCACATGAAGCTCTTTTAAATATTTTTTATACTTAATGGCACAGTAAACAAATGATTAATATAACAATAAAAAGCGACTAATTTATGTTGCCACGGATGACATGATGACGTAGGAGTGATCGTATCGGTATGAGTTGGCTTTCGATAAATTTGAAATTCATGTAACGACTCCTTTCTGTTTATTGTTAAGTCGAGGAAATTAAAGACATAATCTTGTTCCAATTCAAGCTTAAATTTAATTTTGTCGTGGATTTTATTAATTTTATTAAGTGAAACATCCAGTTGCCTCCTTGTGCCAGTCCAGCAAATAATTATGTCATCTACATATCGATAATAGTATAAGATATTTTGATTAACAACTATGTTGTTTTTCAAAATTATCCATAAAAATATCCGCCATAAGAGGACAGAGGGGAACCTATGGCTAGCCCTTCTTTTTGTAGATAGAAGTGGTTATTAAACCGAAAATAGTTTTGTTTCATACAGAAAGAGGTTAAGTTTAGAAGATCATTTGTTTCCCCGGGATGTAGACGACGTTTATTAAAGAGATCTGCGAGTATACTCAAACAGTCTGGGGATGTGACATTTGTGAAAAGACTATCAACGTCTAAAGATAACAACATGCATTTAGGAGGAATACGAATATCTTTAATCTTGGAAATGGGATCTAAACTATTATTAAGGCTGTAACTTGGATTGAATCCAGATTTCTCCTGCAGAGGAAAGTTTAACTTTTTAGCAAGGAAATAAGCTGGTGCACCATATCATACAACTGGACGAATATGAACCTGTTCTTTATGCATTTTAGGTAACACATAAAATGGGTGATTGAGGATTCATTGGAACAAGACTGCTGCGAGACAAGTTATGGACGGGAAAAACATATGATATATACATACTTTAATATCCGAAGTAAACTTTTTGGTGGGGTCAGACTCCAAAAGCTCAAAGTCATCACCTTGGATAACATCGTTAACCTTCTGGCTATATCTGCTATTATCCATAATAACAACAGTATTGCCCTTGTCGGCTTTAGTAACAATAAGATCATTGTCCCTTATTCTCAGCTTTAGTGACTTAAAAATTCCGGATTACAATGGTAAAAAGCCGGTACAGCCTGAGTTTTTTTCGCTACCAAATTTTAACGATGTTATCTTTCTTCCCGATCACAACGGCCATCTCCGCGTTCACGGCCACAGTCTCTTCCGACTTTTGGGAGATCGAAGGTGTTAGATTATACTTTACGCCTTTTTTGTAAGTGACAACTCATCCGTTGGAAATTCAACATCGGAAAGATTTTTAACTCGGGGATAAAATTGATGATATTCAGTATGGTTGTTGTTATTGCGCTTACGTGATGAAGATGATACAAGTCGTTGTAACTTACGGGACTGAATTTGATATTTCTCGTAAAAATTTAAAGAAATAAACATATTAACTTTGGCATCGCAATATATTTATGAAAATGTAATGTATGTACATAAAAACATAAATAGCTTTAATAAGAATAAGGATGTTCATACCTTAAACACTAGGAACAAACATAAGCTTGTAATGCCACTTACAAGACTCCACAGAATTAGTAATTCATTTATGGGGCAATGTATACGCTTTTACAACAGAATCCCAGAACATGTTCAAAGTTTGTCAATAAACAAGTTTAAAAGTTTTATTAAAGAAAAACTGTACAAAAAGGGTTATTATAATATCAAGGAATACATGAGTGAAAATAACCCCTGGGAATAAGGTGATCGCCACCATGCTGGTTCTATGAAAATTCATTTAAAATTGTATAATCAAAATTATTGTTAAGTGAAATTATGTTTAAAAAAAAAAGTCCCGCTGGGTTTCTTGCTGGTTCTTCCCAGGACAGAGGTATTTTCCGAACCAGTGGTAAATAAAATAATGACTTTCAATAAGTATTATGTAATAATCCATATTGAATAAAAATCATTCTATTCTATTCTATTCTATTCAACTATTGAGCTAGGCCTCTAGCTTTCCGGTCCAAAATATCAAATTCAATATTATGTAATTTATAAGAAAGTTCAGAATATAATACTTTAAGGTGGATTTTTAAATTATCTCTGTTGGAAAACCAATGACGACACTCCTCATTAAGCCAAATGTTTTGAGCTTTAGATATAGCAACATTGGCCGCCCGACTATTTGTGCCAGATCGTATTTGGATGTAGGTAATTAGGAATAACATGAAGTTGTTTGCACTGCTGATTGAACCAAACATTATGGGCAGCAATACGATGGAGTTTTATTAATTTGACATAGAGTTTTGCCTGGTCGGCCGTACTAGCCTTTTTAAGATAGTTATAAAATCAGGCGTTATTTTGCGGAAATCCATTATAATAGGGTTGTTATAAACTAATTTGCTTAATTCCGTATAAAGAAAGAAAATGATGTGTCCTGTTGTATTAAAACAGTATTCATTTCCTCATATGTCAGTATTTGGGAACCTATAAATTTAAACAAGTGCGTTTTGACACATTTTAGTTGGCTCTCCCAAACACCACACATATGGAGAGAGTACGGCGGATTTATCTTAAATTCAATTTTGAGCGGGGTTAACTCCTTTAAAATGTCGCGGTTGAATTGACTTGAACATACGATTTTATGTAACTCACTAAAATATCTCCTAGCACCTACGAAATTTGTACCTCCATCACAAACTATAAGGGAGACAGGTCCACGGCGCGCTCTAAATCTTTTGAAAGCGTTAACAAACATGACAGCTTTTGTGGCTAAACATACAAAAATACAAACGCATGTCTTTTGGCATTTCACTCCACATTTTTTGGATAACGTTATAAACAAGGGGGCCATATAATTAACACCAGTTTTTTGAAACATTTAAATTGAGTAACGCGATAATCGGGTCGATTTCCAATCAGTGGCGGTGATAGCTTTGGCTGAATTTTAAAACAATGGTACAAACAAATGAATGTACTATTTTTCGAACTATGTTGCGGGCTGATAAAATCCAACATTTATTTCGTAATAATGCGAGTAAGATACCGGGACCTGTGTGCCTAGTGCGAGTTTTTTTACGCGCTCGATAGCGAGAAAGTTAACTACAATTTGTATGGAATAAAATCAGCGCCAACTAGTGGCAATAATCGGAATCACAGTTCATGAGTGCGAGTTTATTACGTCGTCGATATCGACCATCGAGCATTCACTCGCATTCGACAGCGAGAACGTAAACGCACGTGATTGGTTGTTTCAAGAATTTTGCGAGTGCGAGTTCCAATTTTGATCTAACATAAATAAAGTTTACGCGGTCGATATCGAAAAAGTTTTCACCTAAATTTTGACAGTGAGAAAGCATAGTGAGAACGATTGTTGAAGGTTTAATTTTATTTCGGTTTGTGTGAACAATATTTAATTATGGCAGGACGTTTTTTTTCGCATGGAGGATGTTTACAGCCGCTAAGGCACAAGATGAGCGCAATTATAAAGCCAATGTTGAAAGAAGAACTCGTGCATCTTTGAACCCTTTGTTACACCTCACGGGGAGGGACTTTAAAGATAGATATCGCATTTCCAAGAAAGTCTTCAAGTTTTTGTGTAAAGAGCTAAGGAGTTTGACAAATCTTAGGTCCCCTCAACGCGTTTCCTTGGAACATAAAGTATGTATCGATCATTAAAGTATTCACATTTTTGCAACTCAAGTTTAAAACAAGTGCAAGTTTAAATATAAGTTTGTTCTCTTTTTAATTGCAGGTGCTCACTGCTCTATTCTTTTTTGCAACTGGATCCTACCAAATGCCAGTTGGGGTTACAAAGCACACATCTCAAATAATGTGTAGTGTGTACATAGAAGAAGTTACCCAGCGCTGACACACAAAAATATAATAAATAAATATATTCGGTTCCCTGATACTCCAGCTGCTAGACAAGCAGTTAGTCAACGATAATAAATATATGCTTATTTTTAAACAACCTAATGCAAATTAATCATTAGATTCAGTTAATATTTATTTTAAAATTCAGTTTTTACAGAAAATATGAAATCCCTGGAGTGGTAGGTTGTATTGATGGAAGTCATTTTAAAATAGTTGCCCCACCAAAAGAAGAGGAACATTTGTATTATAGTTGTAAGCACTACCATTCACTTAATGTTCAAATGGTAAATATTAAGTTTTTTTATTTTTCCTTGGTTAAAAAGGGGTAGAAAATAAACAAAATGTCTTCTTTTCAGGTATGTGATGATGAATATAGAATTTTAAATGTGAATTCCAAGTTTGGAGGTGCTAATCATGATTCCTTTA
Organism: Parnassius mnemosyne; assembly: GCA_963668995.1. NCBI lineage: Eukaryota > Metazoa > Arthropoda > Insecta > Lepidoptera > Papilionidae > Parnassius > Parnassius mnemosyne. The sequence continues at coordinate 29,234,677 of CAVLGL010000088.1, forward strand.
TATGGGAAAACAGTAATTTAAACACATACATGCAATCTTTGCACCAAAATGGAGAAATTGTCTGGCTTTTAGATAATATATCCACAGTATAACTTATTGGGATGTTTTGAGTTATATGAAGTATTTTTAAGTAAAACATTACTAAATAATTTCTATCTATATTATTGACAATAACATGTATATTTTAACTCTAGGAGATTCTGGATATCCCCAACGCCCATGGCTTATGACACCATTTTTAGACACTGAGTCCAATAATTATAATGAAAAACACATGAGAGCTCAAGTTGTTATTGAGAACACATTTTCAAGGCTGAAAAATCGATGACGATGTCTGCACAAGGATAGAGTTTTGCACTACAAGCCCGTAAAATGTGCACACATTATTTTAGCATGCTCTGTGTTACATAATATAATTATTCATTTTGGTGTTGAGGATACAGAGGAAAATATAGGTAGGTATCTTAATTTTAAATTGAATTACTATAATATATTAAGCTAACTTATAAACAGTAAACTTATTAATTATGATTTATTTTTAGGTCTGCAATTTGAAAGAAAGGTGGAATCTGATCAAATAAGTTACACAGAAAGAGAACCTACCTCTGATTTAATTCAAGGTAGAATATTAAGAGATCAATTAGCAAGAAGGTTACTATAGGGATTAAATAAATAAATTTGAATAAGCTTAAATCTTTCTTTTATTTATAACCAGCCTTAAATTTTATCACAAATTTAATTAAATAATTACAATTACAACTTAATACAATAATTTAATAATTACAAGAACATTGAAACAGAACAGAAAAGTAATCTAAATTATTTTGTAGAGCCATGCTACAGCTATAATAGTAGTATAGTTGTAGCACGAATAGGTCGGCTCGACCGGGGAAGGGCCACGCTCTCACAGAATACCAGCGTAAAATAGCAGCCTAACACTGCTGTGTTTCATATGGTGAGTGTAGAGAACCGGAGTCCCTTGTGCTGCCTGCTCTGTGTGTGCTGGCCTCACTCGTCTTCGAGGTGATCCTCGAGTACGAATTGGTCTTGCACGGCAAGGTGTAGTTTGCCCCGACAAAGCAAGCCCTGGTTGACTTTCTTGGCAACATGAGGTTGTGTTGATTGCCCTGGGTCGTTCCAAGATTGAGAACCTTAAATATGAAAAATATAAATGAAACTTTCAACAAAATCAATATACCTAGTAGTTGTGTACAAGAACCAAAAAGACAAACAAGTTGGCTTTTTTTTTGAAGCAAATACATACATAAACACTCACGCCTGTCACCCAGAGGGGTAGGCAGAGACTACGGACTTCAATGTTTCATAGAATTAGAGAACCAAAACCCAGTTTAAACCAAAATATATAAAAATAAATAATCATTTAGACGTACCTTCTTCCATTTCTCAGTACTTTTTGTATCACCACTACCATCACTATTCAAAAATTGAGCTAATTCCTCCCAGTTTTTTATACAAGCCATCCTACCTCTTGCATTATTGGATGGTTTGCTGAGATCTCCATGCCTAAAACCAATAAACTTAGTTACAAAATATACAACAACATATTAATATGTTCCCTAAACACTAAATAAATTAAATTCAACTTACTGCTCCATAATTGTCACCATCAAATCGAATTGGGACGAACTAGTCTTCATATTTTTTTACTTATAATTATAATTTAATATTTTCAATAATCGTAAGTTCACAACAAACAAACTGTCAAAGTATATGAAAGATGCTATAATAACCACAACTTTGATAGACAGCTTCTAATATTAAGACGACTAAGTAACTATGTCATCCTAAACTTGGTTAGTTTATTTCACGACGCTAACGTGTTACCAACATAAGAGAAGGAACGAACGCGATTCACGGTGAGTAAACGCGAATCGAAAGGTTAGCTTCGATTGTAACACACACTCGCTTGTCTTCACTTGTCGATAGGTATGGCGTTAACTCGGTTAACGCGATGGTGAAGTCATTCGAATTATTTTGTGGAACTCGCACTAGGCACAGTGTGCCTAGTGCGAGTTTTTTTACGCGCTCGATAGCGAGAAAGTTAACTACAATTTGTATGGAATAAAATCAGCGCCAACTAGTGGCAATAATCGGAATCACAGTTCATGAGTGCGAGTTTATTACGTCGTCGATATCGACCATCGAGCATTCACTCGCATTCGACAGCGAGAACGTAAACGCACGTGATTGGTTGTTTCAAGAATTTTGCGAGTGCGAGTTCCAATTTTGATCTAACATAAATAAAGTTTACGCGGTCGATATCGAAAAAGTTTTCACCTAAATTTTGACAGTGAGAAAGCATAGTGAGAACGATTGTTGAAGGTTTAATTTTATTTCGGTTTGTGTGAACAATATTTAATTATGGCAGGACGTTTTTTTTCGCATGGAGGATGTTTACAGCCGCTAAGGCACAAGATGAGCGCAATTATAAAGCCAATGTTGAAAGAAGAACTCGTGCATCTTTGAACCCTTTGTTACACCTCACGGGGAGGCACTTTAAAGATAGATATCGCATTTCCAAGAAAGTCTTCAAGTTTTTGTGTAAAGAGCTAAGGAGTTTGACAAATCTTAGGTCCTCTCAACGCGTTTCCTTGGAACATAAAGTATGTATCGATCATTAAAGTATTCACATTTTTGCAACTCAAGTTTAAAACAAGTGCAAGTTTAAATATAAGTTTGTTCTCTTTTTAATTGCAGGTGCTCACTGCTCTATTCTTTTTTGCAACTGGATCCTACCAAATGCCAGTTGGGGTTACAAAGCACACATCTCAAATAATGTGTAGTGTGTACATAGAAGAAGTTACCCAGCGCTGACACACAAAAATATAATAAATAAATATATTCGGTTCCCTGATACTCCAGCTGCTAGACAAGCAGTTAGTCAACGATAATAAATATATGCTTATTTTTAAACAACCTAATGCAAATTAATCATTAGATTCAGTTAATATTTATTTTAAAATTCAGTTTTTACAGAAAATATGAAATCCCTGGAGTGGTAGGTTGTATTGATGGAAGTCATTTTAAAATAGTTGCCCCACCAAAAGAAGAGGAACATTTGTATTATAGTTGTAAGCACTACCATTCACTTAATGTTCAAATGGTAAATATTAAGTTTTTTTATTTTTCCTTGGTTAAAAAGGGGTAGAAAATAAACAAAATGTCTTCTTTTCAGGTATGTGATGATGAATATAGAATTTTAAATGTGAATTCCAAGTTTGGAGGTGCTAATCATGATTCCTTTATATGGGAAAACAGTAATTTAAACACATACATGCAATCTTTGCACCAAAATGGAGAAATTGTCTGGCTTTTAGATAATATATCCACAGTATAACTTATTGGGATGTTTTGAGTTATATGAAGTATTTTTAAGTAAAACATTACTAAATAATTTCTATCTATATTATTGACAATAACATGTATATTTTAACTCTAGGAGATTCTGGATATCCCCAACGCCCATGGCTTATGACACCATTTTTAGACACTGAGTCCAATAATTATAATGAAAAACACATGAGAGCTCAAGTTGTTATTGAGAACACATTTTCAAGGCTGAAAAATCGATGACGATGTCTGCACAAGGATAGAGTTTTGCACTACAAGCCCGTAAAATGTGCACACATTATTTTAGCATGCTCTGTGTTACATAATATAATTATTCATTTTGGTGTTGAGGATACAGAGGAAAATATAGGTAGGTATCTTAATTTTAAATTGAATTACTATAATATATTAAGCTAACTTATAAACAGTAAACTTATTAATTATGATTTATTTTTAGGTCTGCAATTTGAAAGAAAGGTGGAATCTGATCAAATAAGTTACACAGAAAGAGAACCTACCTCTGATTTAATTCAAGGTAGAATATTAAGAGATCAATTAGCAAGAAGGTTACTATAGGGATTAAATAAATAAATTTGAATAAGCTTAAATCTTTCTTTTATTTATAACCAGCCTTAAATTTTATCACAAATTTAATTAAATAATTACAATTACAACTTAATACAATAATTTAATAATTACAAGAACATTGAAACAGAACAGAAAAGTAATCTAAATTATTTTGTAGAGCCATGCTACAGCTATAATAGTAGTATAGTTGTAGCACGAATAGGTCGGCTCGACCGGGGAAGGACCACGCTCTCACAGAATACCAGCGTAAAATAGCAGCCTAACACTGCTGTGTTTCATATGGTGAGTGTAGAGAACCGGAGTCCCTTGTGCTGCCTGCTCTGTGTGTGCTGGCCTCACTCGTCTTCGAGGTGATCCTCGAGTACGAATTGGTCTTGCACGGCAAGGTGTAGTTTGCCCCGACAAAGCAAGCCCTGGTTGACTTTCTTGGCAACATGAGGTTGTGTTGATTGCCCTGGGTCGTTCCAAGATTGAGAACCTTAAATATGAAAAATATAAATGAAACTTTCAACAAAATCAATATACCTAGTAGTTGTGTACAAGAACCAAAAAGACAAACAAGTTGGCTTTTTTTTTGAAGCAAATACATACATAAACACTCACGCCTGTCACCCAGAGGGGTAGGCAGAGACTACGGACTTCAATGTTTCATAGAATTAGGGAACCAAAACCCAGTTTAAACCAAAATATATAAAAATAAATAATCATTTAGACGTACCTTCTTCCATTTCTCAGTACTTTTTGTATCACCACTACCATCACTATTCAAAAATTGAGCTAATTCCTCCCAGTTTTTTATACAAGCCATCCTACCTCTTGCATTATTGGATGGTTTGCTGAGATCTCCATGCCTAAAACCAATAAACTTAGTTACAAAATATACAACAACATATTAATATGTTCCCTAAACACTAAATAAATTAAATTCAACTTACTGCTCCATAATTGTCACCATCAAATCGAATTGGGACGAACTAGTCTTCATATTTTTTTACTTATAATTATAATTTAATATTTTCAATAATCGTAAGTTCACAACAAACAAACTGTCAAAGTATATGAAAGATGCTATAATAACCACAACTTTGATAGACAGCTTCTAATATTAAGACGACTAAGTAACTATGTCATCCTAAACTTGGTTAGTTTATTTCACGACGCTAACGTGTTACCAACATAAGAGAAGGAACGAACGCGATTCACGGTGAGTAAACGCGAATCGAAAGGTTAGCTTCGATTGTAACACACACTCGCTTGTCTTCACTTGTCGATAGGTATGGCGTTAACTCGGTTAACGCGATGGTGAAGTCATTCGAATTATTTTGTGGAACTCGCACTAGGCACACTGTATGACAGTATACTATATGATAATATCTAATTATGAGTTGTACAATTATGTCTTTAGGAAGTAATAAAATGAGATGCTTTTGTTCAAAATTTAAGGTAACAGCGTTTTGTAAACGACCACCTACTCTCAATATCTCATTATTGTCTAAGAAAGGAGTAAGTTTTCGGAGTTTGAGGCTAATATTTTTATTTTGTTTTAATTTATTAATGTCGTCGGAAAATTTTTTGTTTTGATTACATTTAATTACATAATTTTCAGCAACATCCAAGTCGGCGACGGAAATAGAACCTGTCGTTTTTAGTTTTTTGATAAAGCGTAAGAAATAAACAATAGAGTTAATAAATTTAGACCATTTTGTAATACGGTTTGCTATAGTGTATATGGGGTGCTCTGCATAATTGGCACTTATAACTAACGCGATTCTCTTAGCTTCTGGTATTTCATCCAAATCGTTATTAATACAGGAATGCATGATGGGCCATTGATTTAGCGACATTGACATCCACGGTGGTCTGTTAAACCAAGTGCTTAGGCCCAAACATGGGCATTTGAAACGGCATTCAATTGCGTTTGACTCAGCGCATCGCCCGATGGTATGAGGTGACGTGCGCGCCGCCGGGGGGGGGGGGGCGGTATGCCGCTTCCCGGCGTTCGGCCTGGTGGGCTAGCAACTGTAGCTTGACCACAATGGTTCTGTCGACTAGTGTATTATTTGCGACCGCTGGATCGGTTGTGTGCGGCCAGTTTTTGGTTTTGGTGGTCTAGAATTTGAGTAATTGTGCGCGTCTAATTTACTATTGAATATTTGGGTTTCGTGTAGACCGCCTCGAATTGGTTTGTCTAAGTTGTACGTTTCGTGACAAGAGGCTTGTATTGAATTTGAGTGATTAAAGTAACTTCGTTTGCAAGTAATTTACGTCAATTTGTATAGTGATTGCGTTTTGAAGTGCATTTGCAATCTTTAATTTGCTTGAGTGGCCTGTTAATATCGTACGAAATAATCTTAGTTGTTGTGGGGAACGCGAAACTTTGTGACTTGAGAGAAGGTCGTGTTCGGTTTCTAGAAATAATTTGTTGCTAAGTGAAAACGGAAGTTGAACTTTGATCCACCGTTCATTAGTTGTGCCGTGTGTCACGTGTTTTATTACGATTAACGGGGATTTAGTTGAATTTGAAGTTAATTAAATGTACAATAAAGTTGATAGATTGAAATAGTGTACAATAATGTTGATAAACTGAAATAGTGAAATGAAGGCAGAAGTCAATTGGTGATCTACGACTGGAGGGAGCGCACATTGGGAGAACTGCAGCTCCTGTGGATCTTCTGTCCGATTAAATCGGGCCGTCAGGTCACATATATAAACACTACTACACACTACTTACATACACCTCACTTATCACCTGACTGTGGTCAACCCTACCTCCTGAAATAGGTAAGTGCTTGCTTATTTGTCAGCCGGTTTTTGAACATTTATCCATAGGCCGTTGGGCCCCGTCCTGTGTTGCCCGTCGATGGGATTACTCATGGGCCCTAGTCCAGTCAATCTTTGTCTGGGCAACTCAGGGCGTGTATACCAAGCATGGTTATTTATTAATTTATTAGGCGTTACAGAACGTGATATGATATCGCTAGGATTCTCCTGTGCCGGTATATGATACCATAAACTAGGCGGTAAAGTATCTTGAGTGGCGGATGTTCGGTTGGCTACAAACGTTTTCCAGCGTTGCGGAGACGGGCGAATCCACGCTAAAGCGATAGTTGAGTCAGTGAAAGCAAAGGGCGATTTATATGACATCTTGATTCAAAGTTAGCATAGCGAACAAGCTGCGAGAGTAAATGAGCGGCACAGAGTTCCAAACGATCAAGAGTTATTTTCTTAAGCGGAGCAATGCGAGAACGAGAACAGAGTAATAATACTTTTTCAGCGTGTAAGCTCAACGGACCAATAAATATTACAGCACCATAACACTTTATCATCCCCATGCTGCATTTCCAACACCCCTGTATAAGCAGTTTCATGCCAGCGGTAAGCGGAGAGAGTAGCCCAAAGGGTCATACAAAGAAGTTCAAGACAATTTTTTTTTATAGGATAAGGGTGACAAACGAGCACATAGTCCACCTGATGGTAAGTGGTTGCTGCGGCCCATAGACATCTACATCTATCCTCTATTACAAATCAAAATGTAGATGCGTTGTCACCCGTGAGGACTAAGATGGAATGCCTCATTTCCAGTAAAAAGGGCCTCCGGCCACCTACACTCACCAAGCAAAACGCAGAGGCAAACCTCTACTTCACGCTGGTTTTCTGTGAGATCGTGGTACCACCCCGGTTCGAGCCGGCCCATCCGTGCGACAGCAAAAACTGCCGCATGGCTCTACCACTATTAAAGAAACTCTACCACTCTACCACGGTTTGAGAAAGAATTGAGCGTTTGGTAAACGGGTCGTCAGAAAGCATAGCAATTTTAAAAGTAAAATTATCATTAGTTGGATCTCATCGCATACCTATTAATTTAGTTTCCGAATCTGATGAATTAAAATCTAATTTTTTGTTAAAGCGAGAATCTTCTGGAATTTTTTCTAAAAAGCAAGAAGACACCCATTTTGTTAACTTAAAACATCCGAGCGCATACATATTTACTAATTGACCATACAGTTGGTGCGCTTCTTCAGAAGAAGGAACAGAATAAATGAAGTCATCCATATATGAATATTTGGATACAACGGAAGCGGCGTGAGAATAATTTTTCTCTTCATCACAAGCGAGTTGTTGAACTACAAGGAGTGCTAGTGTTACGGCCCCCAGCTGCCCCGGCAAAAGTCGAATGGGCTAGGGCCCATAGTAGCCTCCTCAACGAACAGCCGAGGGTTCGGGCCCAATGGCCTATGGATTATTATTAATGGCTGCTAAGCAAACAAAACTTACCAAGTTCCGGAGGTAGGGTTGACCACAGGGGTACCAGTCAGGTGGTAAGTGAGGTGTATGTAAGTAGTGAGTAGTAGTGTGTAAATGTAACCTGACATCCACGATGTAGTCGGACAGCAGATCCACAGGCGCTGCTTTTCTCCAAATGTGCGATCCCTCCAGTGGGCGTTCACCAATTGAAAACTTTTGCTATTATTTCACTATATTAGTTTATCAACTTTATTGTACATTTAATTAACTTCAACTTTAACTAAGTCCACGTTAATCGAAATCAAACAAGTGACACACCTCACAACTAAAGCAGGGTCGGTCAAAGTTCAATTTCCCATGTTCACTTAGCAACCAATTATAATCGAGCACACGCGATCTCCTCTTGAGTCACAAATTCTAGCGTTCTCCCGACAAAGCAAAATTCCTTCGTAGGATATTAAAAGGTCACACAAACAACTCGTCGATGCAAATTCATGGCATAGAAGTTAATTTAATCACTCAAAACTCAAATTAAGCCTCGCTGTCACGTAACGCTCAAAACAAACACTCCATTCGAGGCGGTCTTAACGAGACCCAAATATTCAATAGTAAATTCAAAACGACGCGCACAATTAACCCAAATTTTAGACCGTCAAATCAAAACACCGGCGCGCGCAACCTACTAACGGTCGCAAACAATACTAGTCGAAAAGGCCGCGGCGTTCAAGACACTGTTGCCAGCCCACACGGCCGAATGCCGGGAAGCGGCACACAGCCCCCCCCCCCCCCGGCGGCGTTTACGTCACCTTGATACCGTCTTATGACGCGCCGAGGCAAGCTTTATTGGATGCAAATTTCAAATGCCCATATTTGACCTAAACAGCTAGATATGGCGAAAACTTTAAGATAATCTTTTAAACTCATATGTGTCAATAGGACTATTAACGTTAAATCGATACAATATTCTTTTAGAGGGACAATGGTCATCAATTAATTTTAATGAAAAATACATTTTTCTACATAGAAATTGTCGGAAATTAATAAGTAAATCAAAAATATGCGATTTAAGATTGGGTCAGCAATGTAAAATATCATTTAAACTCTTTCCCGATGTAGTTTTGCAGCTAGCGTCTAAATTACTATTCTAATTTTAAAAGTATCTTTTTCGGGTCAGTAAACGGCTCTGTGAGGAATATAGTAAGAACGAGATAAGTGCTGTTGCGTGTTGTTAATTTTAGTTAAAAATCCTTTATCTATATATTCCTGTATAGTAGCGTTATAGCCGTCGCGTAAAGCCACGTCAGAATCTAATTTTTTTTCTCTAAAGATAAATAGCGTCGCTTAGCGGTGTAATAAGATTCTCCTAATTGACACGGGTCGTCTCGAAAAGGTAAACAAACGACGTAGCGTCTGTCCGATTGTCTAGAAACATTTTCTGAAAATATGCGTTCACACTCACGGTCTTCTGGACTGAAAATTTTACGAGCGGTAACATTTTCGAGTGTCCATAGCTTTTGTACATTTTCACATAATGACGAGTCATCATATCAGTCGATAAGCGCATGAAAAGAATGTTTGCGCATATCGTTTGACGTAGTAGCAAGCGACACCCTCTTGGCCTGCCCCATTAATATATAACCGAGCGTCGATTCCAACGCTATAACAGTTGATTGCGGTTGTACGAATTTACGCGATAACAATAAGTGCGGGAATAACCCAGAACCAATTAAACGTTCAATTTCAGATGTAATGTTGAATATATCATCTGCTAAAGGAATATCTTTAAAATAATCAATCTTTTACATTTCATTTCAGCGATGGTAAATTTCCAGTAATATTCAAAACAACAGCGGCCTTTATCAAATACCTATATCTAGTCAAATTTCGGGAACGTCGAAAGGAGTTTTTTAAAAACTAAAATACAATTAGATTACTATGTCCGACCGATTTGGAGGTGGCTTTAATAATGAACGATATTCAAAGAGTCCGTTTGTGCGCAGACATGCGACTCATCAACTAAGTACTAGGAACTTACATACAAATGCTGATACATTAGTTTTACTGCTTAGTCTAAATAATACAATATTATATATTTTAATATTTTAGTCTAAAACAGAGGGACGGGGTGTATCCATAACTCCTCCCTCCCTAAGAGCAAAATTATCGGTAATATCATTTTTGATGCTTTTACGATAATTTTGGATGTAAGGTATACATTTTTTTCTTAACACGTATATAAAGATCAATAAGAAACTTAAAGCTAGGAAATTTAAAATTACATATGTTAGAACACTGAAGTTAGAGTCTTTTTCTCCGTTGAGAGCACTTAAATCTGTGTAATATATTTCACTGTGTTTTAAAGCATTTGACATATATTTCACTTCATCCAAGTTGACACCATTCATGTTAATTACGCGTGTACTTGTTACATTAATATTTGCACGTAAATGAGGTAAGTTGATGACTGAAACTGGTGGCGCCGCTTCGTATTCCGTGTAAACACGGTGGTGATGAATATAAGTACCGTGTATCTCCAGGTCACAGGGCTCATCGCTGGTTAGTATATAGGTTCCAAAAATTGGTTGTTTGGTGATCTCGTTACCGCAGTGCTTTGTCAGCGTCGTTTTTAACTTTGTAAAAACAATCCAATTTTCAGCTTTAATTCTCTGCACCTTAACGTCTTCAATTGTAATAGCATGTTGCGTGCAATAAGTAAGATTATTCTCAAATTTCATTAGCTGTTCTATGCAGGTAAGTCCAGGGTAGAGCGCTCTATTTTCTTCGGTACACAGGAAATCATTACCAGCAGCAAGGGGACGACACGGTTTCGTGACTGGTAAATATTTCATCCCTTTCACCAGGAGGTAAGGATATTTTGGGAAGATGGCAATCGTTTCGTTTACAGATTCACGGAAAATAGGTACGGAATAAACCTTAAAATAATTGTAAGTATTATTATCAGTTAACGGAATCTCCATTATAAATGCTATCTGGTTTTTCTTAAGATACGATTTTACACTTATGGTTTGTTCTAGTTTTACCAAATTAGTTTCTGTTGGTGGGTACACTAAATTTTCGGTATTCGATATTAGTTTTAAATGATCTAAAAGTTCTGTAGAATTTACTATAGATTGATGAAGTATCGATACTCTACTAAAAGCTAGAGCAGTCTCTATTTCACTTAATTTATAAAATATAGTTCGAAAATTACTTATAAATAAATTAAATAATCCAAAAATATACGTAGAGAAAACCCAGTTATTTTCTCTAGTCGTTAAATGATTTAGCATTGTCTCTACACTTTTCAAGCGTGCATCCAGCATAACGGAATTATTATTTAGGGTTTCCGTGGCATTAATACAGCTGTCTAACATTTTGGAGACCAAGGTAAGTTTCTTAGAAATGATAATTTGGTTGTGACTTAATTCCGAAGTAAGTTTATCATATTTAAGAGCATCTTCATGATCGAGGTTTCCCGTAATAATTTTTAGAACAGAACCTAATGGATTTAAGATCCCTCTCTTAAAGCGTCGCGGCATAAGTTGTTGGAATTTTTGAACGGTTATATCGCGTATGTACTCTACATGGGTTTTAACACTGATAAATTCACGAGGGTATGGTTCCTTTACTTCAATTAGTCTACTAAGCTTATGATATTGAGCAATAATTACATTCAGGTCGTCATAAATATTCTCCAAATTTAAAATCTTTATTATAGTCCAGTGATCTGTTTGGGCATATGCTTGTCCTTGTTTTACCGGAAGTATCCCTGGGTTTTCCTCAAGTGACTGCAGATGATGGGCCAGGATCGGCTTCGCAATCATCAGTATGCACCACCTGTGGAGGGCGTTTGATATTTTTAATTGGAGCTTTAGTCTTCCTTTCACCTATTTGTATCGGCACTATATTTCTTTCGACCTTGCCTACTACCTTAGCCTTAACATAGCGCGGTTTGTCCTTACTCTTTCTTTTGTTTGTATCTTTAGCAAATATAGTTTTACCACACTGAAATACCATCTCATCTTCACCGCCTTTCTTTTTCCTAATCTTTTCTTTAATTGCTACCATATTTTCTGCTAAATATTTGTATAAGAATTTTGTTCGCTTTGCATGGTCTCTTACTAAGTGTTGTAAATACTGCTTATCAAATTCTGTATTAAACGGGCTACCCGTGTCGGTATGTCCGAAAACTACCTCGAAGGGTGTAAGTTCTGTTACCGAATGAATAGTATTATTATATGCTAGTACGGAATACGTCATAACTGATGCCGCATCAGTAGGTTTCCTTTCGTATTTTGCCAATCTGTAAACTTCTATGATTGTCGAGTGGAAGCGTTCTATAATCCCCATCGAGCTTGGGCTATTTGGGGTGCCAATGTGTTGCTCAATTTTATAAAAGCTTAAGAATTCTTTAATTAATTCATTGTTAAATTCAGAGCCCGGATCTGAACTTATCTTTTTTGGTATCCCGTAAAAAGAAAAGTACTTCATTAAAGCTCGGACTACTTCGGGGGTGGATCTATTTGCAATTTCTATCGCTTGGCCTAATTTGCTAAACGCATCTATGAGAGTCAGATAATGTTTTCCTTCGATATTAAACAGGTCTATAAATATCTCTTGAAACGGAGCATCTTGGGTCTGGGTTAATTGAAGAATAGGTTTAATTGGCTTTCTGTCATATTTCATTTTTTTACATGCAGTGCAACTATTTATTATTGCCGAAACAGTTTCTTGTAAATTATCCCAATAGTAATTTCTGCGGATTCTAACTAGCGTCTCTTTAATACCCCGGTGACATGTCTTTCCTTCGTGATACTTAATTACAATCGCCCTTTGTTCTTTTTCGTCTTCAACAAAAATTACTCGTTCCGTGCATTCATAAAATTGAACCATGTCCTTTTTGAAAAGGTGTATAATAATATTGCTAAATTGTCTTCGATGTTCTTTTCGTTCGAAATATATAAAATATTTAATTTTAGGCCTAATATATTTCTTTAAAAATTCTTTAATTAATTCGGAATTATCTAATGGTAAAAATACTTCTAAAACTTTTTGTTTTTCCCTAGAAATATCTTTAACCTGATATTCATTTTTGAACCATGAAAATATTAATATTTGATTTGGCTTTGTATCGATAGCCTCGTGTAGTATTGGTATTCCATTTGACTCTAATTCTACGGCTGAATGCACAGTTTGGGACTTACTAGATTCTGAAGGTGATCGAATTGGATATTCGGAAACCTTTTCTGAACTACAAATTGATATTGTGTCGGAAAGAGACATAGGACTCGCGGAAACAGTACTTGAGTCTGATATTGTCACAATGGACGTTGTGTCATTATGTCTTTTATTTTGAGTGTTTAGTTTTTCAATTTCCTTAACTACGTCTTTCAGATGCTCTCTAAGTTTATACTCTTTGCTGTCGAAATTAACGTCCATCGAATGACCTTCGTCGTCTGAATTTAAGGCATTAACTTTAATTCTGGATAGGGCATCGGCATTTGTATTTTGTTTTCCATTTTTATAAATGATTTCAAAATCGTACTCCTGTAGTCGTAATCGCCATCTGGTAAGCTTACTGTTTGGTTCCTTTAATGAATAAAGCCAAACTAAGGGTCGGTGGTCAGTATAAATTACAAATTTTCGTCCGTAAAGGTACGGTCGGAAATGTTTTACGGCCCAAATAACAGCTAAAAGTTCTCGTTCGATGGTGCTGTATCTACTTTCAGTGTCACTAAGCGTCCTACTAGCGTATGCAACAGGTCTATCACTACCAATAGGTCCCTGTGATAGAACTGCTCCTAAAGCTATATTAGAGGCGTCAGTCGTCAAAATAAAGGTTTTATCGAAGTCCGGGTACTGTAATAAGGGTACACTCGTTAATATTTCTTTACATTTTTCAAACGCATTAATATATTTTTCATCGATGGTAATTTTATTTCGCTTTTTAAGGCATGCAGTTAGAGGTTGTGTGATCTTAGCAAAGTCCTTTATGAATCGTCGATAGTACCCTACCAGTCCTAAGAAACTTTTAATTTCCGTTGTTGTCTTAGGTATAGGAAAATTTAACACAGCATTAATTTTGTCTGTGTTCGGACGTAGCCCTTCTTTTGTAATGGTATGTCCTAAATATAAAACCTCTTTCCTTAAAAATTCAGACTTGTCTAATTGAACTTTTAGATTGGTCGCCCTAATTCTGTCAAATATCGTCCGTAACTTTTGTATATGTTCTTCCAGACTGGTCGAAAACACAATTATATCATCTAAGTATACCATGCAGTGTATCCCCTGTAATCCCCTGAGCACACTATCCATGGTCCGCTGAAAAGTTGCAGGAGCTGTCTTCAGGCCAAATGGCATCCTAAGAAATTCATAATGGCCGTTTTGAGTGCTAAAGGCTGTTTTTTGCCTGTCTTGTTCTTCTATTTCGATTTGGTGATAACCACTTGCTAAGTCGATTGTACTGAAATAAGAACTCTTCCCTAACTTGTCAAATAAATCTGTTATGTTTGGTAGTGGGTATTTGTCGTCTATGGTTATGTCATTCAAACGTCGGTAGTCTATAACCATACGAAATTTAATTTCACCAGATGCATCCATTTTTTTGGGTACAAGGTGTACAGGAGCATTCCATGGCGAATGTGACTCCTGAATAACATTGTCCTTTAATAACTTGTCTACTTGCCTATTTATCTCGTCCACTTGCATTGGTGCTTGACGGTAGGGTCTAACATAAATTGGGTCTTCATTTTTTGTGCGTATCTTATGTTTAATTTCGTTAGCGAAAGTTAGTGGTAATTTGTCGCAGTAAAATATGTCTTTAAATTCTTGGCAAAGTCTAAAAATTTTGTCGCGTTCCTCATCGTTAGTATGATTAAGTCTTAGTTTAAGTAGATTATCCTCGAGTACCTTATCGATCTCTAAGTCACTATAGGTACTTGTTACGTTTATGTCACATTGAGTAGTCATATCATACTTAGTAACTGTAAAAGGTCGTGTTACTGTCAATATCATTTCTTTGTCAAGAACGTTCTGTATGACGGTTGCGGCATAACCGTTAACGCAATTTACCAATGCACTAGGCATTCGTACACCGCTGACAAATTCCTTATAATTAATGATTGCCTCTCCAGAACATTGGTCTGTTGGCAATTTTACGCGCCGCTCTGATCGTGGTGGTAGTGTTATAACATAATTCAAGTTATTATTAACTATTGGTATGCAAGTTGTTTTAGTTTTAAGTACAAGGTCTTTAAGGTCTATAATTGTATCTAGTTGTTTCAATAGGTCATTACCAATGAGACCATCATATCGAGAGTCGACGTCATATAGATAGAATTTATGAAAATCTGAACTCTTAAAAGTGGGTGGTAGGGGGATTTCTATCACCTCATCGTGTCTGCTAGAGGCGTGGGTACTGACTACTTCGAATGGTTCGTGTGTTATATATTGGTAGAAGTGTTGATATGCTTTACGAGGGCTGATAAAAGATCTAGTACTACCTGTATCTACCATTAATTTTGCATCTATTTCAGGGATATAAATATAGGGTAACTTGAGATTCGGATCACAATTTAGTTCTATGACTTCTTGTCTCCGATGGAGGCTTTCATGTGAAAATTTTCAAGAGTTTGAGGTTGAGTTTCGTCTGCAAACTCGTCATAAGTTGTTTCGTCAACAGTTTCTTCCGGAGATGGTGTGAATTCGTTATCATATTGCTCTACATATTCGTCTGTGTCATAATACTCGTTATACTGTCCGTCATTTTCTCTTAAGGTCAACTCATTTAATCTAAAGCCGGGTTGTGGCCTTGGAGGAGCTGTCCTCATGGAAACGTCAGTCTCTTGAAAATTGGGTTTCTGAGTTTGTGGTTTATTACCAAATTGTGTAGTTGGCATATGGCCAAATTGCTGTTGAGGTCTTTGACCAAAATGATGTGGCTGAAAGCCCAGTTGTGGACGGTAACCGAACTGTTGTGGCTGAGGGCCGAGTTGTGGACGATAGCTGAACTGTTGTGGTTGCTGGCCAAGTTGTGGCCGATAACCAAATTGAGGTGGACGGTAACCTATCTGTTGCATTGGTTGAGGACGAAAGCCAGATTGGGGCATCTTAAATTGGCTTTGATTTTGAATGCCGAAATTAAATTTTGGTGTAATGTTATTTGGAAACACTGGTTTGTATCCGTATGGTTGCATTACCGTGTGAGGCGCATTACCGAATTTAAATCCTTGTATTGGAACTGATGTTTGAGGCTGCCTTAAAGCTAAACCACTACTACCGTGAACACGATTACGCATATTGTATTGATCGTGGAAGTTGACTTCCTCTAGTACAATGCTCAGCGCGTCTTCTAAAGTCGCTGGCCTCTTTAACCTCACTATCCGAACCATATTCTCGGGAAGATTGTATAGGAATACGTTTAGAGCTGTATTGTTGTAAATTGCCAATTTAGCGCTTTTAAGATTACTATCATCCGATATGTTTACTTTTGAAATTAATAATGATCGAATACTTTGAATGCGGTTACAAAAATCTTGAAAGTTTTCACCAGATTTAATCTTTAAAGATTCTAATTCAATACTAATACACTCTTCGCTACGGGGGTCTCCGAAATGTTGCGTTAGCAAATCTTTCAACTGCGACCACGACACGACATCCTCCCGTTCCGATAAGAGTGACGCCGCGTTATCTGTAAGCCTACTAGTTATAGAATGATAAACGTATAAATTTTGTTCTTCGTCACCCCTATACCTACGAATGACATATTCACATTTCCTCAAAAACAAATTTAACTGTCTTTTGTCGCCATTAAAAAGTGGAATAAGCCGTAGCATTTCTGTAGGAATGGGATTAATTACAACGGTCTGTCGTTCTGCTGCCATTGGTTGTTCCATCGTTATAGAGTAATACACGCGTCAGAGGAGTCAGTTAATATAGGGCGCAATTTTATGCAATAACACAAAATATAAGGTAGAACACACTAAAGCATATAAAAATATAATTTATAAAATAAAAGTTTATTTAAAGTATAAAATGTGTAAAAGATGTAAATGTAATGAAAAATAAAATTAAATGAAATAAAACTGTATTATATCTCTAGCATTAATAAAACATATATTCTTTAGTTATCAAGTAAAGCTTTAATTACATTTAATTTATTAATTTTATGAAATGTCTTATTTTTAGAACGTTTAATAATCTCTGTGTAAAAAGGCACTCTGTGTCCCTTATTCTTATCACCGTTACGCCTACACTAATAGAGTGTCTATTACTAAATATATTTAATTGAAAAACCAGATACGTTATAATGAGAGAAGTCCGATCTCAATAATAACAAATTTAAATAAAAATGAAGGATAGTAGTGGTATCAAGGATGGTGAAAAGTTTTACTCACCAACCAGCCGCTATTCCCATGTCTTCCGTTTCCCTCGATGACAAATTTCTTTGGTTCTTGGATTTGTCCAACAGCTATTCGCGCCGCTATCACGAATTCAGGCGAATTTGGACACCTGAATATTTCGAGAGACGGTACAGCCTTTACGAACAAATCCTACCGGCTGCGCCAGTCAAATTTCGGGAACGTCGAAAGGAGTTTTTTAAAAACTAAAATACAATTAGATTACTATGTCCGACCGATTTGGAGGTGGCTTTAATAATGAACGATATTCAAAGAGTCCGTTTGTGCGCAGACATGCGACTCATCAACTAAGTACTAGGAACTTACATACAAATGCTGATACATTAGTTTTACTGCTTAGTCTAAATAATACAATATTATATATTTTAATATTTTAGTCTAAAACAGAGGGACGGGGTGTATCCATAACTATCTATTATCGAATAGGGATTCAAACGCGAGTATCGTATGACCCAAAACAGTATTTTCAGATTACCCTATGCCATGAACTTTAGACTTTTCGTAAATAATCGGAAGGTTTAATCGACGGTATTGCTAGTGTTGAAATAAGAAAGTACCGTAGCTACTAAGAGAGTGCTGACTGTGTGCTTTGTGTCAGCGGATCCCTATTAAAAGGGAATCTATAACAACCCCCCCCCCCCCCCGTTGAGAGGAAACTCACCCTTGAGTGAGTTTACGGCTACTCTATGCGTAGCTGTGGTTGATCAGCGTGATGATGATTTTTTGTATTTTCTTTGTTAAAATTAAAATGCTCTCTGAAAGACTTTCCTCTCTTACAAATTATATAGGTTTTAATAGATATGCAAAGTGTTACAGATATAAGACTTATACAAAATACAAATTTGGACTCTCTAGGGTGTCTAGTCGTTTGATAATCTGATCGGAATCAGTGCTGTAAGATTTTAAATTTTCTAAATTCAAAGTTTTTACATTTATAGAAGACGTAAGGTTAACTGAAAATTTGGTAAGGTTACATAACTTACAACAACTATCATTAATTATATTAAAATCCGAATATATTCCGGGAACACTTATACTAGGGTAGAGCTTAGTTTCTAATTTCAGATTCTTATGGAAAGATACGCAATAAGGAGGAATTGTGAGTAAGCCCGTCACGGATAGAGTGTATTCCGTTAAATTGTAACTACACTCCACTGATAACTTAGTGGGTTTGGTTTGAACAAAAATCCATTTGTTGTTGTATAGTTTATGCCATATATCCAGATCACCGGAAATTAGTCTAAATGGACAGTTATGTGAGATTGATATCAAGGCTTTCGTCATAATTTCTATTTCACAGGGTACATTATTGGATACTGTAGCTACATCTACAACATCACAAAGATAGGTATTTGTCGGGATATTTTTACAATTATTTATGTCTTGTAGATAAACATAACTTGTTTTATCTTTGCTTAGCGTTACAAACTTTTCAGAAGGGATGATCATGGCAAAAGAGTTTGCTCTATCTTGAGCATGTGGAGTTGGCAAAGGTAAGTTCTTATATATATTATATTCTAGCAAACCAACTAAAGGTAGTTTTATGATAAAAATAAGCTTATTGTCTAAATAATAACATACTAAATCGGCAATGTTAATTAAAGTATGAATGTTACTTATTTCTAGAGATATTGGAAAATCTTTGTATTTTGGCATAATTCTTAGGTTACTAATTATATCATTATACATTTGATTTGGGCTTAGTATAGATGGATGTAAGGTGTTGGTTTTTACAAATAAAATTGAGTTGACAAATCTTCGACTTTGAATGACATTGTAAGGTAATTAGATAGCAGGGTGTTTAAAACATTGGATAGTTTCGTTTGAAAACTGAGTATATTTAACATTTCAGATGCATTTTTAACAGTAGAAGATAAGAGTT
The DNA here is from genome assembly GCA_963668995.1 of Parnassius mnemosyne. Classification (NCBI taxonomy): domain Eukaryota; kingdom Metazoa; phylum Arthropoda; class Insecta; order Lepidoptera; family Papilionidae; genus Parnassius; species Parnassius mnemosyne. The sequence goes on from CAVLGL010000088.1 coordinate 29,254,162, forward strand.
CAATGACGCTATTTAACCTTATTTGATTGTCATTTAATTCCTCCAGGGATTTATTAACATTAGAAATAGCGGATTTAGAAACTAAGATATGTTTTTTGGTAGACTCTGCTAGTTTAGTTTCGTTATTAAATAGAGCATGAATAGCTTTGTTGTAGTTTTCAGCGTCATCTTCATCCAGTGTGCCGAAAATGTGTTTAAATACCGTGCCAATACCTGAGAACCAGGCAGATCTCTTGTACATACCGTTTAAGATAATATGGGAAATCGCATTAAAATCTCTTAAGATGTCGTTGTAAAGTGCTTCTAGGGGTTGTAACATATTTTCACACTGAGTAAAATCTATGTCCGCACTCTCACGACACTGGAATCGGATTATTTTAAATACTTCATGAATGTGCTCCAAAGGTGTCGGATTGGATGTACGTTTACCGGAATAACGATGTGAAGTTGATCATTAATTATCCTCAATGTACCAACAGGGTCGAAGAATATACCATGGCTCTTGTCGATGCGTTATATATATTGACCATTGCCGGTTCAAGAATAATAGCACAAAATGCGGTGGCGGTTCTGTAAATAATAATTAAGAGCTTACTAAGTCTAGATTGTATAATAACGTGTATATAATGTAAAAGAAAAGTGTATAAATGAATTGTAAGTGTTAAAACATATGTCTTAAAACGAATGTAATTTTGATATTTAACAACTTATGTCATGAGCGTGTTTCACTTCATCGAAGTGGTGGCGTCTGTTAATAAGGAGAGTAAGGGTATTATTACGGTGGACCTTGACAACTTTGTAAGGCCCCTTCCAAATGGGGGAGAGGGCTTTGCGAAGACGAAGATGATTTTTGATGTAGACGTAATCTCCTATTTTATACTTGACCGTGCGAGAGTTTCTGTCGTAGTATGTTTTAGACCTTTCTTTTGAAATTTGTATATTTTGTTGGGCTCTCTCTCGACAAATCTTTAATCGATGCTGAAGCATTTTAATGTAATCAGGATAGGTAACGTTACTTTTTGATTCGAAAATGGCATCGGGAATATACGGCTTATGACCAAAAAGAAGTTCGTAAGGAGTGAACTGAGTTGTTGTATGGACGTTACTGTTGTAGGCTAACATCGCCGTATAGACGTTGTTACGGCCTACGGCTGCTCCCTTAAAGGGTCCAATCCTCTGGGGCCCATGAGCAGAAGACTTCCCGAGCAGACGTAGGTCGGGCCTCAATGTGGCCACGTGGAAATTCCTAATTACACTAAACAATATGGGAGGACGCTAGAAAGACATAGTACTTACCATTATCCGAAGCTAACTTCGCACCAAGGCTTGGGCAGGCCGTGAGTGTGTGTAATAGTGGATGGAGAGAGAGAGAACACGGAGTTTACAGTTTATTAAAGGTCACTACCGTTTCGCGTCGCAACAGTTAGTTCTAGAATATCAGAGGCCGCACTAGCTAATATTGCCTAATGCACTTATGCAGATTCTGAGTCAAACACAATGAGTCCCTGGGAAGCTCTCCAGCAGGAATGCGCGTCACAATGGTAGACTGTATATTTACTGGCCGCTCCGAATTATTCCGAGTTCCCGACAAAATGACAGAGTGCCAATCGTGAGCACTGCCTAAGGACGACTTACTTGGGCGTTTTACGCACGACCGAATGTCAAACCGGTATGACACTGAGCCGCGCGCCCTCTCGCGTTCGTTCCCGAAATTAGCGTTTAGCGCGAACAAACCCCCGTCCCGGACATAAGGATTTAGGTCCGCGAGCAAACCGGGCAGCGGGACAAGGTCGCGACGGCAAGTTGCAAGACCGAATCTACAACCAAACTAAGCCACCTTAGGCAACCCATCAGATCTTGCAACCCTAATCAACGCCTCAAAAGATAGCCCTAATGTGGCAAGCCGGAGGGTCAGCCTCCACTGGATGCCCCTCCTGGGCATCGCAGCACTTTAATAAGTCCTGTACTGGACAGAAGTCCGACGACCTCTTTCAAACACCTATCTGTGCCCCTATGATTAGTTCCGCAATCCGACCGGATCAGCTCTGCAAACAGCGACGCTACACGAAGCTACCCAGACAAATTTTGTGCCAACAGTTGCTTCAGTGCAGAGCGCACCCACAAATTCCACATGAACGTCGTCTGTAGAGAGCCGAACGAAACGCACAGATAGTCCCTAGTATGAATTTTCAACAAGTAGGCCTAGCCAGGCCACCCACCATATTATCATTTACTAAAATAGTGCGGCAGCTGATTTCAATCTGATAATCTCCAAAACTAGCTAGCCTGTTAGACAAGTAGTCCTATGCTCATATTTCAACTAATTTTTCAAAAGCATCAATGTTCAACTACAGAATCAATTCAACCAAATTCATCACCGATGCGCATAGGTCAACTTGCAAATTAAACAAAACAATAACGTAAGGGACAGCCCTACTTCTTCGCAAAGCAAAATGATTAAACACTATCATAAACATATACATAATTTTTCAAATAGCGCGCCATTCAATTTCCTTTCAGCAAACAGACGCAACAATCAAATACAGTGATTAAATATATTTCCAAAACACATGCAGTAGAATTTAAAGGAGTACATTAAATTCAAACCGCTACAGATAGGAAAATTTCGCGGAAAGCCCAAAGCATTTTTTAATTTTAATTCAAAGTATTTTTTTACTAAGTGCTCGACCAAACCAAATCTAATACCCCTTGACAGCGTGATTCAACACTCCAGGGGGGCCCTAATCTTCCCACCACCAAGGGGAGGACACATGGCGTGAACCCGAGATCAATAGAGCGCGACCGCTAACAGTCGCCACTCGGGTTGTAAGCCTCACTGAGGACGTCGGCAACAGAACACCTTGACAAGTGGACTGTTGACGGCTTAAGGCTCAGTGGAGGCGGCCGTGGTGGGAGCTAAGGCGGCAGCTAGCCAGGGCCGCCTCCATCAAATGGGGAACAGTGGTACACCAGTCGCGGCCACTCAGCTAACGGGAGTGATAAGGGTCCAGCGGACCGATGAGTGGCCGTGAAGTTCCTCTCCACACGCTGAGGGGGGGCGATGACACCCCCGCCCCTGGGGGAATTACCCCCCGACTGGTCGGGGGAGGGACCCCTTCCAAACTTAGGGGCCTGGTGGCTGGCCGGCGGGCGCCGATTGTCGCCCGGCAGAAGGCGTGGCTGAGCGCCCCCGCCCGTGGGGGTCGAGGGCCTGGCAGAGCCCCGAGAGGAGACGCCGTTCGCACCCAGGTACAAAACTGCATGGTGATTGCCCTGGCAATGCAAACAGGGCCGTTGATACGGACAGTCTCGATGGAGGTGCCCTCCCAGACATGAACAGCACCAGCGGCGCTCCTTGGCGATAGTTCGCCTCGCCAAAACCGGCTTACCTAATAATTTCGGGCACGACGTTACCCGATGATCAGACGCTCGACAATAGGAGCAGGGGAGGGTTGACGACGACTTGCCTGGAGGATTCAGCCTCTCACTGGGCACGGCTCGTAAGTCGTCAACGGTGCCCACCGCGTTCTCTATCTGCCGGCATTGCTCCTCCAAAAACGGCAGCAGGTCATAGAAGGGCGGAATATAGGAGGCCTCGTCCCCGCCGTACCTCTCCTCAAAATGGACTCGAAGGTCGAGAGGTAGACGGGACAGCACGATGCGGAGCAACAAAAAAGCCCATTCGCCCACTGGTAACTCCAGCCGCCTCAAAGTATTACAGGCCACCAAGACTGGATCCAACAGGTCCGGACGCAGTCTGGCCCGGTCACTAAGCAGCGGGAGGATTAGAAGCTGCTTAACATGTTCGTCCGCAATTCGCCGGACGTTGGCGTATTTTCTGGCTAGGAGGTCCCGAGCAGTCTGGTAGGCGTCGTCCGACAATCTCAAGTGGCCGACGACGCCCAGGGCCTCCCCCTCCAGTGAGACCAGGAGGTACGCCATCTTTTGGCTCGGGGTCAAGTCACTCCGGGCGTCCACTAGGCTGTCGAAAAGACCAACGAAGGTCAGCCATTCGGAAAGGACCCCGGAGAACTTTGGCAGGTCCAGAGTTGGGAGTCTTCCCAACAGCTCCGGCTGAAGCTGCTTCAGAGAGAACTCGGACAGGTCACTCATCCGAGGTTCACGCGCCTCCTCGGCATACCTGCCTTCAGCCTCGATCAACTCGTCCGTGAGCCACAAGAACTGCTCATAGTCCGCGAAGCAGGAGTCCAGGACTCCCTTCTCCACATCCGAATCCTCGAGCTCAGCGTAAGCCTCCTCCACTGCGGCCCTTCGAGCATCCACCTGCTCGAACCGCTTCATCAAGTTATGGACCCTATCCGGTCGACCTATCAAAGCATGGGCGCTTGTGGCCCAGCGCAACTCAGTCCGCAGGCAACGGATTAGTAGCTTGGGCGATGACATCACTACTAAATACAAATTGCGACGCGGCTCGAGCACAAATTACAAGATAACAAATAAAAAATACAACAAAAAATTAACAGTTAATAAATGCAGTTCCTATCAAATCGCGTTGAATAGAAATTACACAAATACGAATTACTACGTATCAACCAAATACAAGTTAGCACAAAAGAAAAGACACAAATCAAATTAACAAATAACAAATACTAGTGCGATCAAATCAAGTTAAATTCAAATGGCGCAAATACCATTACTACTCTTTAGTTCAAATACAAATTACAATACAAATAAGATACACATCCCGGTCGATCAACAAAAATGCCTAGCTCGGAAATCGACCCTTCGATAAGTAATCCACTACAACTATCCGACAACTATAATTAACCGATTACGTAAAAATAATCATCTACCTACATGACGTATATCTCTAGAAAACTCCCGCTTGCGCAACCTAGGGCGCGGCTTTTCAAACTATTCACTAACCAAAAAACAAGGCAAGCAACAAACAACAAAGGGAAATAATTTTATTATTACGTACAAAAAAATATTTTTACGTATTACGGGCGGGCGTGATTGAAGATACAAATTAAACCAATCAAACCAACGCTCCCTGCCACCAGAATTATTAAATTTTTATCAAACACTATGGTCGGGATCGACCGGGGAATCGAACCCGGAACCGCGCTCTGCTACCAGATTGTTACGGCCTACGGCTGCTCCCTTAAAGGGTCCAATCCTCTGGGGCCCATGAGCAAAAGACTTCCCGAGCAGACGTAGGTCGGGCCTCAATGTGGCCACGTGGAAATTCCTAATTACACTAAACAATATGGGAGGACGCTAGAAAGACATAGTACTTACCATTATCCGAAGCTAACTTCGCACCAAGGCTTGGGCAGGCCGTGAGTGTGTGTAATAGTGGATGGAGAGTAGTGTACAGTGAGGGGTGAATGTGTGGGGTCTTGTCAAGCATAGGCGACCAGCCGCTGCCGAGTTCCAGGCTGCTCCAAAATGCTGCAACACTGCTTCAGATTACAGAAGCCACTAACTATCGCGGGTTATAAGGTTAACGCACAAAACGCACACGGAGTTTACAGTTTATTAAAGGTCACTACCGTTTCGCGTCGCAACAGTTAGTTCTAGAATATCAGAGGCCGCACTAGCTAATATTGCCTAATGCACTTATGCAGATTCTGAGTCAAACACAATGAGTCCCTGGGAAGCTCTCCAGCAGGAATGCGCGTCACAATGGTAGACCGTATATTTACTGGCCGCGCCGAATTATTCCGAATTCCCGACAAAATGACAGAGTGCCAATCGTGAGCAATGCCTAAGGACGACTGACTGCCCTTGGGCGTTTTACGCACGACCGAATGTCAAACCGGTATGACACTGAGCCGCGCGCCCTCTCGCGTTCGTTCCCGAAATTAGCGTTTAGCGCGGACAAACGTATTTGTGCCAATCGGTTCGGTTTTCGTTCACGAAGGACTTAAGATACTCTTTCAAAGTGGCATGGCTCCTTTCGAGAGCACCTTGAGTCTGGGGATGATACGGAGAGGACCATATCTGTCTTATTTTTAAAAATTCACATGTACGTTTGAAAAGGTCAGCCGTAAAATTTGTTCCTTGATCGGTAATTAAGGATTTAGGGATCCGAAATTGTGAAATGAAGTGAACTAGAGCTTCGCATGTTTCTTCTGCGGTGACGTTGGAAATTGGATAGGCTGTAGAAAATTTGGTTAGATCATCTTGGAGAGTGAGTATAAATCGGAGTTTGTGAAAACCCGCTTCGGGTAAGGGGCCTACTATGTCTAGGCTTATTTTCTCAAATGGACGAGTAGAAGTGGTTGTGATTTGCATAGGAGACCGGTTAATCTTGCGTAACGGATTATTTGTTTGGCAACGTTCGTAATTTTGTATATACCTCTCTATATCTGTGCGCATGTTTTTCCAATAATAACGTTCTTTAAATCTATTATACATTTTATTTCATCCTAAGTGACCAGCTATTGGTATATCGTGATTTTCTTTTAGAATTTTCGATATCTCTGTTGGTACAAAGTATATTATGGAGTTATGATGTATATTTATCGTTATATTTGTATTTTTATATAAATACATAAGCATGCCGTATATTTTGACAATCGAATGTTGTTTGAACAGATTCTTAAAATCAGAAACTGCGATTTCACTAATATTACCTGAAAGTATAATGTCGTCCCTGGCGCCTTTTAAGGTATTGAAGATTTCGGGATAGGAGCTGTCATCAATATAATTTACTTTTGTGAAGAGAAGATAATAAATTTTGCCCTTTGACTCTATCTTTTTAAATGAGTGAAGTTCTCGTTCTTCGTTTAAGACGTTTGCGTCACTTAAACCGGAAAGAATATCCTCAAGGTAGGGATTTGATTCGTCAAAATCGATAGATACGGGAACTAGGATTGTTTCGCAGTTGCTTTTTAAAAGGCTCTCATTATATTTTTTTATGTAAGTATTAAATGTCTCATCCTTTTTTAAAAAATTTTTTGGGATTTTGCGTCTAATGGAATTGAATCAGTGTGTTCGGGATTCAACAGTTCTGATGGACTGAGATTCAAGTCACCCAGTTCAATGAGTTCTTCAAGAATATCTAAAGGAAGTTCAGGATCTTGAGTAGTTTGAGGTTCTTCTTGGGAGGTGGAAGGTTGCGAATCTGAGATAGTATCATTTCGTATAACCGGATTAACAGGGAAACGGGATAATGCGTCTGCGTTACTGTTAATTTTGCCCTTTTTGAATTCGACCTCGTAGACACCTTACTAGTTATGACCCCGGGTTTTTGCAGTTAAATAACCACTTAAGTGGGCAGTGGTCGGTAATAATTTTAAAACGACGGCCATATAGGTATGGCCTAAATACTTTAGTACCGAAAAGAATTGCTAAGCATTCCTTTTCTGTTATACTATAGTTACACTCGGCTTTATTTAAAGTTCTTGAAGCATAAGCGACATATCATTCCCTATGAGACCTTGTGATAATATGGCCGAAATAGCAAAATTTGATGCATCACAAGTCAACACGAAAGGCTTTGTGAAGTCTGGGTAGGCTAATATTGGAGCAGTAGTCAAACAATTCTTTAGTTTCAAAGGCTAGTTGTTGCTCATTTTGCCAATCGAAAGGAATATTTTTCTTCAGAAGGTTATTTTTAAGAAACGTAACCTCCACACTAGGATTTTCTCCTGTATCCTGGAGGCAGTTTACAAACATAAATTGCACAAGGACAAACATCCCGACCCGGAACAAGTATTTGTAGGCCATACATATACTTGTTCCGTGCGGGATTCGAACCCGCGACCCTTAGCGCTGCAACTCAATTGCTAAGCCACTGCGGAACGGAGCCGTAAAGGTTTGTGAGAGGTTTTGCAATTTTGGATAGATTTGGTATAAATCTTCGATAGTATGATACTAATCCCATGAAAGATTTGATATCTTTTGGACATCGAGGTTGTGGAAATTGTTGAACAGCTTTGGTTTTCTCTAAATTTGGCTTTACCCCCTCGTCGGTAATGATATGATTAAGATATAACACTTCCTTTCGGAGAAATTCGCACTTATCTGGTTGGAGCTTAAGATTGAAGTGTCGGAGTCTGTCAAAGACGTTGGAAAGATTATTTATGTATGTTTGAAGATCGTATGAGTAAATAACGATATCATCTAGGTAGACGAAGTACTGGAGTCCTTGTAGGCCAGATAGGGCAGTGTTCATCAACCTTTGGAATGTTGAAGAGGTGTTTCTTAGCCCAAAAGGCATCCTTGTAAATTCAAAGTGTCCTTGCGGAACAGAGAAGGCAGTTTTAGGAGCGTCCTTTTAGGACATTCTTATCTGGTGGAAACCGGAAGCAAGATCTAATTTCCCTAACTGATGAAGAATTTCTGTTATGTTGGGTATCGGATAGGAATCTCCTATAGTGATGTCGTTTAGACGGCGGTAATCTATGACTACGCGATATTTAGGTTGCCCGGACGCATCGATTTTCTTTGAAACTATCCAAATTGGTGATGACCAGGGTGATGTCGAGGGTTTGATGGTGCCGTCGTCAAGCATTTTATTTATTTGGCGTTCTACTTCTGGTTTATGAATGTCAGGGAAGCGGTAAGACTTAGCGTTAATTGGTATGGAAGACAAAGTAGGAATTTCGTGTTTGTGAATTGTGTGTTGCTAGACGTTTGTGTTAGTTAATTTGTCACCAGGCAGATGAAAGATATCGGAGTAAGTACAGGAAAGATCACATAGTGCTTCTTTCTCTTCCTTGTTTAGGTGTGACAATCTTAAGAGATTTAGAGTTTGATCGGTGCGAGTAAGGACGTTATTTCGTGAACCGTCTGAAAAGTATAAAAGATTTGATGATTATATTTATTTTCCAAAGGTTATAGCGTTAGTTTTAGATCGGAATTGACGATTAATTCGCTTTCGGAAGTATTTACAACGGAGATATTAATTCTTGAATTTGATTTCACTTTTACGATGCAGTTAGCTATTATAGCATTTTAATTCGCAAACGATGATAGATGTAGATGTCTATGGGCCACAACCATCACTTACCATCAGGTGGACTGTGTGCTCGTCTGTCACCCTAATTCTATAATAAAAATCCTGCATATAATCGGATCTTATTTTATCAATGTTTATTAAAAATGTTTTACATAATGATTTCTTATATTTACGCGAACACTACACATTGAATAAAACTATTTTTTTTTTACGGATTTTATCGCGTTTAATATACTTATTTTATATTCCCGACGTTTCTAAAATAAGTATATTAAACGCGATAAAATCCGTAAAAAAATAAATAAAAAAAATAGTTTTATTCAATGTGTATTGTTCGCGTAAATATAAGAAATCATTATGTAAACCAGTACGGACTGGAAATAGCAAATAAAATACGCCGACTAGAAGATCTCAAAACCAAGCGCGCAAGAAACATAACAGCTTTAAACTTCTTGAAGAGATGCAGAGACCATAATCTCATTCCTACGTGTGTCAAGATATCTACTAAAAAAGACATTCGAGGAAGCGCTAAGATCTTAAATCAGGCAAGCAAAAAATTGTTAATAACGGTGATTCAGCAAAAACGTACCGATCTATGTTTCATTAATAAAACCATAGACAAATCGTCCAGTGATCTAAAGATAGTTTTATCGACATTTGATTATAAGAATTGCATGGAAACTTTAGACAAACGTGAAACAACTAAATACAATGAATGCAAAAATAAACATATAGATAAATACCAAAAACTAACAACCAAATCAAATGTCCAACGCCAATGTCAACGTAATAACGGAACGCAATCATTGACAACAGACGCGAGTAATAAACAACGTGCGATCTATAACCTGTCAAAACAATCTCTGGACGACGCGACTATAAAAGTTTTGGCCAAAGGTATGAATTTCGCTATAACACCGCAAAAAATTCCGTATGAAAACATTATCTGTAGTGTTGAGGACTGTATGTATAAAAATAATATTGGTAATGAAGATTTACAGGCTATACGTCAAGACATTTCGTCCTTGTTACGTCGAAGCTCAGCGCCGAAATTAAATCTTCCCAAAGATGAATTAACTGCATTGAAAAACTTACGCAACAGACCAGATCTTACGATTCTCCGCGCAGATAAAGGTAATGCTACCTACGGTTATAATGGATACGTCGGATTACAATTTTAAAATACAACAACTTTTATCGGATGAAAGTACGTACGTAAAGGTCAAAACAGACCCTACAACTAATACGCTTAAAACAACTAGCGATCTAATAAAGAAATACTCCGAGAAACTGAATCTAGACGTAAATTCGATAATACCTACGTGTGCCAAACCGCCGAAGTTGTATGGGTTACCAAAAATACACAAACCGAACGCTCCATTACGTCCAATAGTGAGTCAGATCGATTCGCCAACTTACAGATTGGCTCAACACTTAGCAAAAGTACTATCACCACTCAGAGGACATACAAGAGCACACACTAAGGATTCGTACCATTTTGTCAGTGAGATAAAAGACCTATGTCTTACTGATAATGAAACTATGGTCAGTTTTGATGTTCAGTCTCTATTTACATGCCTACCTGTTGAAGACTGCATCTCAATTATAACTAGGAAACTAGAGAAAAACAACATGCCAGCAGAATATGCAGTATTACTCAGACATTGCCTTACATCTGGCTACCTATTGTGGAAAGAACAGTTTTACAAGCAAGTAGATGGTGTTGCGATGGGCTCACCAGTATATCTCATTGTCGCCGATATTTTCATGGAGGACTTTGAGGAGAAAGCCCCGCTTACTGCACCAGTAACTCCAAGTTTCTACAAGCGGTACGTAGACGATACTTTCACAATTTTACCATCAGACAAAGTAACTGCATTTTTAGAACATCTTAATTCCATAAACTCTAAAATTCAATTTACTGTGGAGTTAGAGGGAAATAATTCTTTAGCTTTCCTAGATGTGTTAGTCATTCGAAATCCTAATAACACCGTAGGTCACACTGTGTATAGAAAAAAGACCCATACAAACCGATACTTAAACGGTGAATCCCACCATCACCCTTCACATTTAGCTACCGTGGGCAAATCTTTGTTGCAGAGAGCACGAGGGATCTGTGACAGCAAACACCTGGCCGCCGAGCTTCAGCACGTCAAGCAGGTTCTGCACGACAACAAGCTTCGGGTCCCGCGCCTACGTCACAGTGACCGAGTGAAGCCGGCCACAGTCGAGCGTGTGCCTGCTGTACTACCATATGTCAGAGGTGTCACAGACAAGATTGGCTACATCTTGAAGCGAGCTTCTATTAGAACATTCTTCAAGCCGCCGAAGAAGATTAGTCAGTTCTTACCATCCGTCAAGTGCAATATTTCTCTACAAGATGCAGGAGTATACAAGCTTGATTGTGAGTGTTGTCTCTCATATATAGGGCAAACAAAACGATCAATAAAAACCCGCGTAAAAGAACACATAGCTGACGTGAAGCACCAACGTTCCGGGAAGTCTGCAGTTTGTGATCATATCCTAGACGGCCCCCGCCATTACATTAGATTTGATAAACCACAAGTCCTCGCGAAAGAACATCGATTCCTGCCAAGGATGATACGTGAGGCTATTGAAATTAAAAAACATCCTAATTTCAATAGAGAGGGAGGCTGGGTACTACCACCTGCTTGGGATCCTGTAATTCATAAAATTAAAACTAAACCCAAGCATACCACTGCAAGACTTCAAGACACAGTTAGTTCATTCTGCGTAGATCGGACCAAAATTAATAATTAAAAAGCTGAAGGTACTCCGGGTTAACTTTGACATCGGGACGTCAATCACCTCAGTCCCCCGTGACGTCGGAAATATAAAATAAGTATATTAAACGCGATAAAATCCGTAATAAAAAAAATAGTTTTATTCAATAAAAATGTTTTATCCTATCGGGAGAAGAAGCGAGCTTAATTGAATCGTAAGCACGTTGAATAATAGAACATAAGGATTGGCATTTAGCTTCTAATACTTTAAAAACTCACACCTATAGTTTGCCAATAATAAGTCATTATTATTGGCAAACTATAGGTACGAATTTAAACTTAAAACTTAAGCGGATAAAATTGAGTACTATGATCGATTGTTATAGTAAACAAGTTATTTCTATTTATTATTCAACTATATTACTGTTAAATAATCGACGCGATATTTAAATTTTATGTTATATATAAGCAGAGTACGAGTACAAGATGGCGGCGGAGCAAAGTTAGCATGTGTTGATGAATACGTGTTATTGTATGTAGTAATGAATTTGAATGTATCAGTGGTCGAAGGACCAAGGAAATGTGGGATAAAGAAAGGACTTACAGTAATCAGGCGTCTGGTTCACTGATACTACAATTCATCACCAATATATCCAAAAATGGCGGACACGTGCCTTACAATTACTAGTTTTTATCACTGCAATCAGTGCCTCCTTTTGAGTTTGCTTGTCGTACTGTTATACGGTGCTTCACGAAATGTCTTTAAAAAAAAAAACTATTTAGAAATTACAACTGGATTTTATTATAGAATGATACAAGTTTGGAATTGAAATTGAGAGGCGAATACTTCGAATGAGAGTGTATGACTGACTGGCGGTATTGCTAGTGTTGAAATAAGAAAGTACCGAAGCTACTAAGAGAGTGCTGTGTGCTTTGTGTCAGCGGATCCCTATTAAAAGGGAATCTATAACAACCCCCCCCCCCCCCCGTTGAGAGGAAACTCACCCTTGAGTGAGTTTACGGCTACTCTATGCGTAGCTGTGGTTGATCAGCGTGATGATGATTTTCTGTGTTTTCTTTGTTAAAATGAAAATGCTCTCTGAAAGACTTTCCTCTCTTACAAATTATATAGGTTATAATAGATATGCAAAGTGTTACAGATATAAGACTTATTATAGAGAAACTAACATTATACAAATTTGGACTCTAGGGTGTCTAGTCGTTTGATAATCTGATCGGAATCAGTGCTGTAAGATTTTAAATTTTCTAAATTCAAAGTTTTAACATTTATAGAAGACGTAAGGTTAACTGAAAATTTGTTAAGGTTACTTAACTTACAACAACTATCATTAATTATTTTAAAATCCGAATATATTCCAGGAACATAGGTGTGACATGGACATTAAACATGATCTTTGTTTTGTCCATGTTCATCTTAAGACCTATCCGTTGGGAAACACTATTGAGGTCATTGAGCATAGTGCTTAGGTCCTCCAGCGATTCTGCCATAAGGACTATATCGTCGGCAAATCGAAGGTGAGTGATGTACTCGCCATTGATGTTGATACCGTATCCTTTCCAGTCCAGAAGCTTGAAAACGTCTTCCAATGCAGCGGTGAAGAGTTTCGGGGATATGACGTCACCCTGTCTTACACCTCTCTGCAATTGGATAGGTTTCGTACTCTGGTTGTGTACTCGGATAGCCATCGTAGCCCTACTGTACAAGCACTTCAACACTTCGATATACCGACAGTCAACTTGGCACCGCTGAAGGGACTGCAGCACCGCCCAAATTTCGACGGAATCAAAGGCTTTCTCATAGTCCACATACGCCAGACATAGTGGCAAATTGTACTCTTCGGACTTCTGTACAATTTGCCGGAGGGTATGTATGTGGTCTATGGTGCTAAAGCCCTTTCGGAAACCGGCTTGTTCGGGAGGCTGGAAGTCGTCAAGTCTGCGCGCGAGACGATTCGTAATGACTCTCGAAAACAGCACGTAGACGCGGCTCAGAAGGGAAATCGGTCTGTAGTTCTTCAAGAGAGCGTTGTTACCTTTCTTGAAGAACAAGACCACCACACTTCTGCTCCACGCCTCCGATGTAATGCCACCATGGAGGACGGAATTAAAGAGCTTCTGAAGGACTTCAAGTACCGGTTTTCCACCCGCTTTCAGAAGCTCCGCTGTAATTCCATCCTCGCCTGGAGCCTTACCGTTTTTAAGGTGCTGGAGAGCCATTCTAATCTCGCTCAGACTGACGTCCGGGATATCTTCGGAATAGTGTCGGATAAGACTCGCTCTTGGATCGTTACTCACACTTGCGTGTGGCTCCAACGACGACGTGTACAACTGCCCATAGAACCTCTCAATCTCACTCAAAATCTCAGGTGTCCCGGAAACGATGCTGCCACATTCTGTCTTGAGCTTTGACAGTTGGCTCTTTCTGGCAGACAGATCTCTGGCAAAGACTTTGGAGCCTTGGTTCCGCTCGATCGCTTCTTCAATACGAGCTGCATTGAAGTTGCGTAAGTCCCGCCGCATGCTGTCTATTCAGATGCCTGTATGCTGTCAAGTCTGTTGAAGAATGTAGCTTCATCTCCCGTCTAACAGCCATGAGATTAAGAGTGTGATCGGAGAGTTTTTGTGTTCTTCTGCGGCGGGTCTTGCAGAACTTAGCTTCGACCGCATGTACAGTTTCCACGAGCTTGTCATTCAAATCTTCCACTTCATTGCAGTCTTCTAGGCACTGAAAACGGTTTTGTAACTCGAGCTGAAAGGTTTCGGGACTTTGGATTAGAGCACGAGGGGGACGGAGCGTTGACTTCATTAGACGAGACCTCTCCAACTTAACGTTTAGGTTCAGTGTGCCTCTAACCATTCGGTGATCGTTACCAGTTTTCACCCTCGCGATCACGGAGACATCACTGAACAGTTGTCGTCTGGTCGTCATAATGAAGTCAATCTCATTTTTTGTCGAACCGTCGGGGCTCGACCAGGTCCACTTGCTGTGGGGCCGCTTCTGGAAGAAAGAGTTCATCATAAAGAGTCCCTCTTTCTCCATGAAGTCGGCCAGCTGCTGGCCCCTTGGGTTCCGTTGCCTTATTCCAAATTTCCCTACTTTCAGCTCACCGTTCTCTCTTGTGCCTAGTTTTGCGTTGAAGTCTCCCATTAACACCGTATATTGGGTTTTGGAGGAATGCATGGCTCTAGAGATATCCTCATACATTTCCTCCACCTCCTCATCGGGGTGTGCCGAGGTTGGTGCGTAAACCTGTATGACCTTCAGCGAATACCGTTTGGTGATTCTGAGTATAAGGTACGCAACCCTCGTCGACACACTCCCGATCTTTACAACGTTGTTAACGAGAGACTTGTGGACGATAAATCCGACACCTCCTTGAGACAGATGGTTGCCTTCCCGGTGATAGAGCAAGTTGCCGGATTCAAGGATTACCGTGTCCTCCCCCTCTCTTCGGACTTCGGATAGAGTGTATTCGGCTAAATTGTTACTACACTCCGCTGATAACTTAGTGGGTTTGGTTTGAACAAAAATCCATTTGTTGTTGTATAGTTTATGCCATATATCCAGATCACCGGAAATTAGTCTAAATGGACAGTTATCTGGGATTGATATGAAGGCTTTCGTCATAATTTCCATTTCAGAGGGTACATTATTGAATACTGTAGCTACGTCTACAACATCACAAAGGTAGGTATTTGTCGGGATATTTTTACAATTATTTATGTCTTGTAGATAAACATAACTTGTTTTATCTTTGCTTAGCGCTACAAACTTTTCAGAAGGGATGATCATGGCAAAATAGTTTGCTCTAACAAACTAACTAAAGGTAGTTTTATGATAAAAATAGCTTATTGTCTAAATAATAACATTGTTAACATTGTTAATTAAAGTATGAATGTTGCTTAATTCTAGAGGTATTGGAAAATCTTTGTATTTTGGCATAATTCTTAGGTTACTAATTATATCATTATACATTTGATTTGGGCTTAGTATAGATGGATGTAAGGTGTTGGTTTTTACAAATAAAATTGAGTTTAACAAATCTTCGACTTTGAAGCACATTGTAAGTAAATTAGATAGCAAAGTATTTAAAACATTGGATAGTTTCGTTTGAAAACTGAGTATATTTAACATTTCAGATGCATTTTTAACAGTAGAAGATAAGAGTTCAATGACGCTATTTAACCTTATTTGATTGTCATTTAATTCCTCCAGGGATTTATTAACATTAGAAATAGCGGATTTAGAAACTAAGATATGTTTTTTGGTAGACTCTGCTAGTTTAGTTTCGTTATTAAATAGAGCATGAATAGCTTTGTTGTAGTTTTCAGCGTCATCTTCATCCAGTGTGCCGAAAATGTGTTTAAATACCGTGCCAATACCTGAGAACCAGGCAGATCTCTTGTACATACCGTTTAAGATAATATGGGAAATCGCATTAAAATCTCTTAAGATGTCGTTGTAAAGTGCTTCTAGGGGTTGTAACATATTTTCACACTGAGTAAAATCTATGTCCCCACTCTCACGACACTGAAATCGGATTATTTTAAATACTTCATGAATGTGTTCCAAAGGTGTCGGATTGGATGTACGTTTACCGGAATAACGATGTGAAGTTGATCATTAATTATCCTCAATGTACCAACAGGGTCGAAGAATATACCAGGGCTCTTGTCGATGCGTTATATATATTGACCATTGCCGGTTCAAGAATAATAGCACAAAATGCGGTGGCGGTTCTGTAAATAATAATTAAGAGCTTACTAAGTCTAGATTGTATAATAACGTGTATATAATGTAAAAGAAAAGTATATGAATGAATTGTAAGTGTTAAAATATATGTCTTAAAACGAATGTAATTTTGATATTTAAGAACTTATGTCATGAGCGTGTTTCACTTCATCGAAGTGGTGGCGTCTGTTAATAAGGAGAGTAAGGGTATTATTACGGTGGACCTTGATAACTTTGTAAGGCCCCTTCCAAATGGGGGAGAGGGCTTTGCGAAGACGAAGACGATTTTTGATGTAGACGTAATCTCCTATTTTATACTTGACCGTGCGAGAGTTTCTGTCGTAGTATGTTTTAGACCTTTCTTTTGAAATTTGTATATTTTGTTGGGCTCTCTCTCGAGAAATCTTTAATCGATGCTGAAGCATTTTAATGTAATCAGGATAGGTTACGTTACTTTTTGATTCGAAAATAGCATCGGGAATATACGGCTTATGACCAAAAAGAAGTTCGTAAGGAGTGAACTGAGTTGTTGTATGGACGTTACTGTTGTAGGCTAACATCGCCGTATAGACGTATTTGTGCCAATCGGTTTGGTTTTCGTTCACGAAGGACTTAAGATACTCTTTCAAAGTGGCATGGCTCCTTTCGAGAGCACCTTGAGTCTGGGGATGATACGGAGAGGACCATATCTGTCTTATTTTTAAAAATTCACATGTACGTTTGAAAAGGTCAGCCGTAAAATTTGTTCGTTGATCGGTAATTATGGATTTAGGGATCCCAAATTGTGAAATGAAGTGAACTAAAGTTTCGCATGTTTCTTCTGCGGTGACGTTGGAAATTGGATAGGCTGTAGAAAATTTGGTTAGATCATCTTGGAGAGTGAGTATAAATCGGTGTTTGTGAAAACCCGCTTCGGGTAAGGGGCCTACTATGTCTAGGCTTATTTTCTCAAATGGGCGAGTAGAAGTGGTTGTGATTTGCATAGGAGACCGGTTAATCTTGCGTAACGGTTTATTTTTTTGGCAAAGTTTGCAACTTTGTATATACTTCTCTATATATGCGCGCATGTTTTTCCAATAATAACGTTCTTTAATTCTATTATACATTTTATTTGATCCTAAGTGACCGGCTATTGGTATATCGTGATTTTCTTTTAGAATTTTCGATATCTCTGTTGGTACAGGGTATATTATGGAGTTATACATCATAACTCCATAATATACCCTGTTATATTTATTGTTATATTTGTATTGTTATATAAATACATAAGCATGCCGTATATTTTGACAAACGAATGTTGTTCGAACAGATTCTTAAAATCAGAAACTGCGATTTCACTAATATTACCTGAAAGTATAATGTCGTGCCTGGCGGCTATTAAGGTTTTGAAGATTTCGGGATAGGAGCTGTCATCAAAATAATATACTTTTGTGAAGAGAAGATAATAAATTTTGCCCTTTGACTCTATCTTTTTAAATGAGTGAAGTTCTCGTTCTTCGTTTAAGACCTTTGTGTCACTTAAACCGGAAAGAATATCCTCAAGGTAGGGATTTGATTCCTCAAAATTGATAGATACGGGAACTAGGATTGTTTCGCAGTTGCTTTTTAAAAGGCTCTCATTATATTTTTTATGTAAGTATTAAATGTCCTCTCCTTTTTAAAAAAAATTTTTGGGATTTTGCGTCTAAAGGAAATGAATCAGTGTTTTCGGGATTCAACAGTTCTGATGGACTGAGATTCAAGTCACCCAGTTCAATGAGTTCTTCAAGAATATCTGAAGGAAGTTCAGGATCTTGAGTAGGTTGAGGTTTTTCGTGGGAGGTGGAAGGTTGCGGATTGAGATAGTATCATTTCGTACAACCGGATTAACAGGGAAACGGGATAATGCGTCTGCGTTACTGTTAATTTTGCCCTTTTTGTATTCGACCTCGTAGTCGAACTCTTCTAATTTTAGCCTCCACCTTACTAGTTATGACCCCGGGTCTTTACAGTTAAATAACCACTTAAGTGGGCAGTGGTCGGTAATAATTTTAAAACGACGGCCATATAGGTATGGCTTAAATACTTTAGTACCGAAAAGAATTGCTAAGATTTCTTTTTCTGTTATACTATAGTTACACTCGGCTTTATTTAAAGTTCTTGAAGCATAAGCGACAGGTCTATCATTCCCTATGGGACCTTATGATAATATGGCCGAAATAGCAAAATTTGATGCATCACAAGTCAACACGAAAGGCTTTGTGAAGTCTGGGTAGGCTAATATTGGAGCAGTAGTCAAACAATTGTTTAGAGTTTCAAAGGCTAGTTGTTGCTCATTTTGCCAATCGAAAGGAACATTTTCTTCAGAAGGTTATTTTTAAGAAACGTAACCCCCACACTAGGATTTTCTCCTGTATCTTGGGGGCAGTTTACAAACATAAATTGCAGGACAAACATCCAGACACGGAACAAGTATTTGTAGGCCATACAAATACTTGTTCCGTGCGGGATTCGAACCCGCGACCCTTAGCGCTGCAACTCAATTGCTAAGCCACGGAGTCGTAAAGATTTGTAAGAGGTTTTGCAATTTTGGATAGATTTGGTATAAATCTTCGATAGTATGACACTAATCCCATGAAAGATTTGATATCTTTTGGACATCGAGGTTGTGGAAATTGTTGAACAGCTTTGGTTTTCTCTGAATTCGTCTTACCCCCTCGTCGGTAATGATATGATTAAGATATGACACTTCCTTTCGGAGAAATTCGCACTTATCTGATTGGAGCTTAAGATTGAAGTGTCGGAGTCTGTCAAAGACGTTGGAAAGATTATTTATGTATGTTTGAAGATCGTATGAGTAAATAACGATATCATCTAGGTAGACGAAGCACTGGAGTCCTTGTAGGCCAGATAGGGCAGTGTTGATCAATCTTTGGAATGTTGAAGGGGCGTTTTTTAGCCCTAAGGGCATCCTTGTAAATTCAAAGTGTCCTTGTGGAACAAAGAAGGCAGTTTTAGGAGCGCCCTTTTAGGACATTCTTATCTGGTGGAAACCGGAAGCAAGATCTAATTTCCCTAACTGATGAAGAATTTCTGTTATGTTGGGTATCGGATAGGAATCTCCTATAGTGATGTCGTTTAGACGGCGGTAATCTATGACTACGCGCCATTTAGGTTGCCCGGACGCATCGATTTTCTTTTAAACTATCCAAATTGGTGATGACCAGGGTGATGTCGAGGGTTTGATGATGCCATCGTCAAGCATTTTATTTATTTGGCGTTCTACTTCTGGTTTATGAATGTCTGGGAAGCGGTAAGACTTAGCGTTGATTGGTATGGAAGACCAAGTAGGAATTTCGTGTTTGTGAATTGTGTGTTGCTAGACGTTTGTGTTAGTTAATTTGTCGCCAGGCAGATGAAAGATATCGGAGTAAGTACAGCAAATATCGTATAGTGCTTCTTTCTCTTCCTTGTTTAGGTGTGACAATCTTAAGAGATTTAGAGTTTGATCGGTGCGAGTAAGGACGTTATTTCGTGAACCGTCTGAAAAAGTATAAAAGATTCGACGATTAATTCGCTTTCGGAAGTATTTACAACGGAGATATTAATTCTTGAATTTGATTTCACTTTTACGATGCAGTTAGCTATTAGGAGCAAGTCCACGGGGTTCTGATCGAGAACAAGTCCTTCTTTAATGTCCGGATTTCTTACAGAACACTCTATGATAGTTTCACATCGAGGTGCAATAGCATAGACTGGCTTATTGAAACAAAGCTCTATTTCATCTTTATTTACTTTTAAGGTGTTGTTATCATAATTAATTTTGCAATTTAATTTGATAAGGAAGTCACTACCGATGATTCCATCATACGGCAAAACAAATGCTGGAAGTACGTAGAAGTTATGTTGATAGGAACAAAATTCAATTGGGATGTGACCAAGGGATGTAACAGAGTCATTTCCTATATCAGTAATTTCTATAGTATCGTTGTTTATTTCAGGCATTTTTTCTACAGCAGAATCTTTAATAATACTGATAGCTGCGCCGGTATCGACGAGCAAGGATAAGCATTTCGACGAGACAGAAGTTTGAACTTTTATAAAAGGTAAGTATTTTTTTTTATGGATTTGTAGAGATGTTATATAATTTAATATTGTTTTCTTTCTTTTCAGATGCAGGAGATGAAATACTCTTCGATATGACGCCGTTCATAGGCTGTTTGGTAATTGAAGTAGAATTATTAACTTTCAATCTGTCGGTTTGGGGCTGGATACCCTGTCGGTTAGACTGAGTTGGAACGGGAATAGATGCAGGAGACGAAATACTCTTCGATATGATGCCGTTGATAGGCTGTTTCATAATTGAAGTAGCATTATTAACTTTCAATCTGTCGGTTTGGGGCTGGATACCCTGTCGGTTAGATTGAGTTGGTAATATGGTAATAGAAAATGAGTGAAATGATATGATTGGCAATGGGGTGAGTATCGGCTTCACTATTTAGTCGTCCCGTGCGATACTGGACGGGAAATCCTCCGCGTTTAAATGATGGTTAGTGTTATCGACATTTTGATCGCCTGCAATACGAGGCGGCACTGAAAATTTCGGGAATCAAGGAAGTGACACAACATTACTATTTAAAAATGTATTTATTGCTTTTCGGAGTATTCTCCGCAAAATTTGACACATTTTTCATTACGATGGAACCAATCATTGAAGCAACCATTCCATTCGGAAGTTGGGGTCTCCAAAATGGTCTTTTTGTAGGCGTCCACAGCTTCTTCAGGTGATGAAAATCTTTGTCCACGCAATTTATTCTTTATTTTAGGGAAAGTATAGAAATCATTAGGGTTTAGGTCGGGACTGTACGGCGGATGGTCTAATAATTCTATGTTTTCTTGCTCTAAAAACTCTTTTGTTCTGTGTGCGGTGTGAGAACTCGCATTGTCGTGATGGAGGATGATGCGGCGGTTGCAGTTCTCTTTACGGAGTTCAGAAACGACCTGTGGCAAACAAATGCTACCATGCCATTCTGCATTAACCGTTCTTTGTCCCTCAAGAGGAATAGTCGTAACATGGCCGGTTTTGGAGACAAACGTGGCCACCATTTTTTTTGCAATACTCCGTGAACGGACAATTTTTGTTGGCTTTGACTTATTTTCGAACACCCAAACTCGTGACTGGTTTTTTGTTTCGGGTTCGTACACGTATGTCCAGGATTCGTCACCTGATACGATGTTGTATACAGCATTTGAGGATCCTGCGTGGAATCTTTCGAGAGTTCTGACGCACCAAGTAACGCGAGCCGCTTTTTGCTCTTCACAGAACGAATGCGGTATCCATCGGGAAAACAACTTCTTTACACCTAATTGTTCATGCAAGATTTGTATTTGACTCATGTCAATGTCTAAAGTTGTCTGAATTTCGCGGTATGTCACATGTCGATCTTCCTCAATCAGCTTACGCACAGCATCAACGTTTTCTTGGGTGACTGCAGTTTTTGGACGACCTTGACGGGGATCATCACTGAGCTTGACACGTTCAAGTTGAAATTCAGCAAACCAGCGATAAATTGTGGTTTTGAATGGGGCTTCATCACCAAATGCAGAAATCATCCGGTCAACACACTGTTTTTATTTTAAACCACTTCAAATGTCATAATAAATCTTGAATTTTCTCGAGTCAATTCCATTTTCTCAACGACTAAACAAGTTTGATAAAACCTTGTGGCAAGACCGAGAATCTTTTTTTAAATGAATAAATGGTATTAAATTTTTAAAAAACCAAGGACTTTTCAATTAAAAAGATTTTAATATGACAGGAACAGTGTAAATATTCCATTCCCGATACTTTTAGTGCAGCCTATGTAGCAGCATTGATATGCTGATTACGATTCGGGAAAATGTGAGGCGGTGGACCATTATTATTGTAGTTATTGCGATTAACATTATTATTACTATAATTGTTTTGACCGTTACCAAATCGTCGTCGATTATTAGCCTCGTGTTTGCGGCATATTTCTAATGATCGGGTATTTTACTATATCGGCACACTGGGTAATCAGTTCTGAACATAGAGGAAGACCCAGCTGAATTATTAAAAGGCCTCTCTCGCGTGGTAGTTTGGTTTTGTTGAAAATTACGACTAGTAAAGCGTCTTTGGTTTGAATCCTGGGTATTTGTTTGACTAAGCTGGCGTCGAGTCACCTGAAATATTTTTTCTTCAGACACGGCAAAATTAATAGCATCATTGAGCGTATCGGGATCGCGGTATCGAACTACTGTTGATAGACGAGGATTTAAGCCAACCACGAAAGTGTGTAACGCTAAGTCCAGCATTGCCGCGAGACGGCCTGCCAGTTTTCCCTTTTTTCTTGTAGGTATTGATATATTTATTTCCGTTAACAATTTAGACAAACACGTCTCTATTCGCAGGGCGTACTGGTTGACCGTTTCGTTATTGGATTGACGACATTCTTGTAGTTCTGAGAGCAGTGCAGCGTAATGTTTTCTGTCACCGAATTGGGATTTAAGAAAGTCTTCTAACTGTGACCAAGATTCAAATATGTTAATCGAGTAAGCACTTTCAGCGCGTCCTCCTAATTGACTAAGTATGTATTTTAAAAGGATGTCCCGTTGTTGATCTGACGCGAGATTCATAGCATTACTACAGTTATTAATAAATGGCATTAATTTTTCTCGTTTGCCGTCAAACTTACTTATAAATTTACAAAGAATATTGAGATCGATGCTTGGTGTCGAAATAACCGGTGTAGGTTCGTCTTTAGGCATTGTGACGGACGAGGATTAGTCAAAACTAAGATAAGGTACTCGGCGTTTCGCGTGGGAGTAGTAGCGATAAGGCGTTGCACTGGTCTCGAATACAAGCAATGGCACACAATTAGAATATAATGTTTAAAAGACACTTGTTATACAATGGATTATGTTAAAATGAATGAATGAGTATAATTGAAATATGAATTAATTTTGTATTTATTATTTATGCCGTGTAGTGGCGGTCAAGAATATCCTCTACCCCATATCCTCCCGTGGGTGTCGTAAAAGGCGACAAAGAGAAACAGGCAGGAGATGGGCAGCAGCATCTTCCTGATAATAGCCAAAATTACAATAAAAAAACTGCGGTTGCCAACCCGCTCGCCAAGCGTGGCAACCATGGCAAATACCCCCCAGTGATTAAAGCAACAAACAGACGGCCCCCAGTCCCCGGCAGCCCTGCTATTCCTGGCTACGGTGGCGACCATGGTAACGGCGGGGCAGGGGGTGCTAAGAATCTCCGGTGGAGGTTCGGTTGCCACCTTAGACGACTCGACCTGGCAACGTACAACGCACGCACCCTGAGGACTGACGAGAAGATCGTGGAGCTGGAAGAAGAGATAGACAAGTTGCGCTGGCATATTATAGGATTATCCGAAGTCCGAAGAGAGGGGGAGGACACGGTAATCCTCGAATCCGGCAACTTGCTTTATCACCGGGAGGGCGACCATCTGTCCCAAGGAGGTGTCGGATTTATCATCCACAAGTCTCTCGTTAACAACGTTGTAAAGATCGGGAGTGTGTCGACAAGGGTTGCGTACCTTATACTCAGAATCACCAAACGGTATTCGCTGAAGGTCGTACAGGTTTACGCACCAACCTCGGCACACCCCGATGAGGAGGTGGAGGAAATGTATGAGGATTTTTAAATAAAACTAATTTTACGGATTTTATCGCGTATATTAACTTATTTTTATATTCCCGACGTTTCGGGTGCTTTCCAGCACCCGTGGTCACGGGGGACTGAGGTGTTTGACGTCCTGCTGTCATAGTTAGCCCGGCTACCATCAGTTTTTTAATATTAATTTATTTAAAAATGTGTAGTATTCGCGTAAATATAACAAATCATAATGTATGAGGATATCTCTAGAGCCATGCATTCCTCCAAAACCCAATATACGGTGTTAATGGGAGACTTCAATGCAAAACTAGGCACAAGAGAGAACGGTGAGCTGAAAGTAGGGAAATTTGGAATAGGGCAACGGAACCCAAGGGGCCAGCAGCTGGCCGACTTCATGGAGAAAGAGGGACTCTTTATGATGAACTCTTTCTTCCAGAAGCGGCCCCACAGGAAGTGGACCTGGTCGAGCCCAATGAAAAATGAGATTGACTTCATTATGACGACCAGACGACAACTGTTCAGTGATGTCTCCGTGATCGCGAGGGTGAAAACTGGTAGTGGTCACCGAATGGCTAGAGGCACACTGAACCTAAACGTTAAGTTGGAGAGGTCTCGTCTAATGAAGTCAACGCCCCGTCCCCCTCGTGCCCCGTCCAAAGTCCCGAAACCTTTCAGCTCGAGTTACAAAACCGTTTTCAGTGCCAAGAAGACTGCAATGAAGTGGACGATATGAATGACAAGCTCGTGGAAACTGTCCATGCGGTCGGAGCTAAGTTCTGCAAGACTCGCCGCAGAAGAACACAAAAACTCTCCGATCACACTCTTAATCTCATGGCTGTTAGATGGGAGATGAAGCTACATTCTTCAACAGACTTGACAGCATACAGGCATCTGAACAGACAGATCTCCAAATGCATGCTGCGGGACTTACGCAACTTCAATACAGCTCGTATTGAAGAAGCGATCAAGCGGAACCAAGGCTCCAAAGTCTTTGCCAGAGATCTGTCTGCCAGAAAGAGCCAACTGTCAAAGCTGAAGACAGAATGTGGCAGCATCGTTTCAGGGACCCCTGAGATTTTGAGTGAGATTGAGAGGTTCTATGGGCAGCTGTACACGTCATCGTTGGAGACACACGCAAGTGTGAGTAACGATCCAAGAGCGAGTCTCATCCGACACTATTCCGAAGATATCCCGGACGTCAGTCTGAGCGAGATTAGAATGGCTCTGCAGCTCCTTAAATACGGTAAGGCCCCAGGCGAGGATGGAATTACAGCGGAGCTTCTGAAAGCGGGTGGAAGACCGGTACTTGAAGTCCTTCAGAAGCTCTTTAATTCCGTCCTCCATGGTGGCATTACACCGGAGGCGTGGAGCAGAAGTGCGGTGGTCTTGTTCTTCAAGAAAGGTGACAACGCTCTCTTGAAGAACTACAGACCGATTTCCCTTCTGAGCCGCATCTACGTGCTGTTTTCGAGAGTCATTACGAATCGTCTCGCGCGCAGACTTGACGACTTCCAGCCTCCCGAACAAGCCGGTTTCCGAAAGGGCTTTAGCACCATAGACTACATACATACCCTTCGGCAAATTGTCTTAAGATGAACATGGACAAAACAAAGATCATGTTTAATGTCCATGTCACACCTATGCCGGTAGTTGTTGTGAACACTAAGCTCGAAGTTGTTGACGAGTATGTTTACCGGGGACAAATAGTCCGACTAGGTAAGTCCAACTTCGACCGAGAGGTCAATCGACGGATTCAACTCGGCTGGGCAGCGTTCGGGAAGCTACGACACATTTTCTCGTCAGACATACCTCAAACCCTTAAAACGAAATTGTACAAGCAGTGCGTGTTGCCAGTAATGACTTACGGAACTGAGACGTGGTCCTTCACAGCTGGCCGTATGAGGATGCTCAAGGTCGCTCAGCGAGCTATGGAGAGGGCTATGCTCGGAGTTTCTCTGCGTGATAAACTTAGAAATGAGGATATCCACAGTAGAACTAGAGTAACCGACATAGCCCAACGGAGTAGTAAGCTGAAGTGGCAGTGGGCCGGCCATATAGCTCGAAGAACTGACAACCGATGGGGAAGAAAGGTTCTCGAGTGGCAACCTCGTACCGGTAGGCGAAGTGTAGGGCGACCCCCCACGAGATGGAGTGACGACCTGGTAAGGCATGCAGGAAGTCGATGGATGCAGGTGGCTCAGGACCGTGCTTTGTGGCATTCCTTGGGGGAGGCCTATGTTCAGCAGTGGACTTATGAAAGGCTGTAATGATGATGATGATGATATTTATTATTATTATTTTTTAATTTGACTGTTTAAATAAATTAGGTTATATATTTTGTAAAGTTTATAAAACATTCAGTATTATTCACAATCATAGAATTATTACGCATAAAATACTAGTACGCGCACGGAAAGTGAAGAAAGTTAAAATAACGCGAAACCGCGTAAGTTCACTCGGCGACGCGTCAGTGCCATATAGTGTATTATCTACCGTCAGTGCGCAACGTCATGTCTTACGGAGAAGAGCTCGCGAAAAATTGTAAAAATGACCGTTTTTGTTGTAAAATATTGTCACAACAGTTATGATAAACATAAAAGAAGTGATGGTACTGCATTTCACATACGAGTTTATATATTTAATTCATTATAAGTACGTAAAACTAAAAAAATACTTACCTAAGGTATCATAATACAAATGTTGCTAGTTGTGGGGAAAAAATCACAATTTTCTTTAAAAGTATTTTTTTCTATTTGTGTTTAAAACGTTTAATCGCAACGCTCCGTGTAAAACTCAAATGTTTATATATAGATACCTACTTCTCTAAGTATTAACATAATATTAACAATGAGTGCCTATTTAAAACTAATACGGAGTGATCAGCTAATCGCGATTCGCCGACACCATTTTAACACAACTATTTTATTTTAATTGCTTTGTTTATTTACTAAGTCTACGTTTTAGAGTATAGAATAAAAACTTTTTACAACATCTAGATATTATTAATAAGGACGCTGTTAGTAACCAGATGTCACTTTACACCCAAACATTAACCAGATGTTATTTTAGACCCAAACAAAGTCTATTTTAACAGACTCCCCAAAAGGATAGGTTATCAATATGTATGTACACTGATTTCTAAGACAATTCTAGATTTACTAGTTTATGTCGTATCACTACGCTTGAGAGTTCATGTTCTGAACATTTATTAGTGGCCCTTCACTGTGTAGGCAGCGCGCGGTAGCACGTGTGATAGACGTAACACTACGTTACATCCAGCGAATTTTTTTTTTCAGACTTTATTATAGTAATACGGTATAAGCTAGCCTGCACGCCCAACCTACTTGCGAGATATTGCTATTGGTTTGAGATCGCATTCGAGTTTCGTTTTTCTCGATTGTAAATCTGCCATTTTGCATCCTAATAATTTTTATTTTAATAAAATAAGTACTACCAAGACAAAATAATTTGACTTCGGGAAAACAAACATTAAAATTTCAGCATGTATATTGGATCAATCTGTGTTTATATCCTTTCAAATAACAAAATCTAAATCGGTTTAGAAATTGTAGAATTCTGAGATAAAACACATTTAAATAAATACACCGAATTGAAAACCTCCTCCTTTTTTGAAGTCGGTTAAAATAAATATTACACGATGTGCTTTTTGTATTCCAGCTTATTAATTGTGTTTAAGAATATTGTTAAATTTTATTAAGTCTGTATTTTTGTACCATTAAAATATGTATAATTAAGTTATATTAGTACCATCATTATCGTGTTTATTTTATTCCATTTTATATTCTCATAAAATATATCTTCGTACGTAATACGTTATCTTTATTATATCGATTATTTAAAATTAATCAATAAAATAGTAATTTGCACAATATGATTGCAAACGTCAAAACTGGTATCACTGAAAGGCGTGTATGTGTGCGTATGACGAGCGTAGGCACATTCGACTCGAGCCCACTTACGTAATCACCTTGCATCATTTTAACGCTCGTGTTTTGTACTAGACTGCGTTTCTACTGGGTAATAATTCTATGTTCACAATATTTAAGACTGTATCATTATAATATTCGTATAAAACTGGAGCGGACTTACGGGACGACATGTCGGGTTTATGTACTTGTATTTTTCATTAGGATTCAGGAACATGGTGACAGCGTATAAAACAGCGGAAGTGCGCAGCACTGTTGACTTCGTAGGCTCGGTTTGCGGATGATGAGCAGATGCTGGGTGGTATTCTTCTTCTATTCTCTTTTCTTTTTTTTCAGTTGCATGACTTCTAACATGAATTTTCATGTGGCCAGGCGGGTATCGTTTTCGGAAGTTCAGCGAAGAAACGAGTTTTAAGCGGTAAGTATTGTCGTAAAGCGACATTTAAAAACAAAAGAACTTAACCTAACAACAACGAAACAACAAAAATAGAACAAAAAAAAAATTTATTTAAAATTTAAAAAGATATTTACAGTTTTATATAAAAAAATGAAGTATGACGATGATGATGGGTGACGTGAATTACAATTATTTAAAAAAAAGATAATAAAGATAGATGAGTACTGAAGCGGAGCTTGAGGACCAAAGTGGCACACCGCGCCTGGCGGTGGTGCTAGTATGCACAGGCTGTGCCTGTGGTAGGCGTGCAACGCCTGGTCTAGGCACACGCAGCGCCTGGAGTAGGCACACGCAGCGCCTGGAGTAGGCACACGCAGCGCTTGGAGTAGGCACACACAGCGCTTGGAGTAGGCACACGCAACGCCTGGAGTAGGCACACGCAGCGCCTGGAGTAGGCAAACACAGCGCCTGAAGTAGGCAAACGCAGCGCCTGGAGTAGGCACACGCAGCGCCTGGAGTAGGCACACGCTGCGCCTGGAGTAAACACACGCAGCGCCTGGAATAGGCACACGTTGTATCTGGAGTAGGCACACACAGCGCCCTGAGTAGGCGCTCTCAGCGCCTGGATTAAGCGCTCGCAGCGCCTGGAGCAAGCACGCACAGCGGCTAAAGATAGCGCGGGCACTAGTAGGTGGAGGCGTGGGCGTGGCTAGGCGACGACTTCAGGTGAAGGCAGAGGCTTGCAGGGCAGTGCGGCCCCGGGATAAGGCCTTTAGGAGATGCTTCAAGTTTGAAAGCTGAAGCGAGACTGAGTTTATTGGCCGATTGTTCGGCTTTTATACCTTTTTAGAGAGCTCCGCGCTCGACGGCGGATCTGGGATAAGAACGGAAAATTATTTAAATTAAAAGCAAATTTTTGTAAATGGCCAAGAAGAAAAAAGTATTTTTGTGGAAGTATTGGAGTAAAAACATCAGACCGGTAACGAATTTGAATAAAAATTGCCATGACAACCAGATAAACAACGATGTCAAAACATGTCAAATTTTGGTTTCAGGCTCGTAATAGAGAAACGGCAAGATTTAAGTGAAAAATGAGATATTATTGATATAGAAAAAAAGGTAGCGCACCAGCGCGCACAAAGCCCGAAATTGCAGAGTTACGGAGAACTAAATAAAAGATCGAAAAAGGTAGACTCCATCGACACCGATTTAAAAAATGCTGATAGCGTGAAAATACGAAGTGAAAATGATTTGTTATTGTGTTCTTATTGTTTAAAAACGTTACAGGATCCTATGGAAATAAAGGTGATACAAAATATCCAGTTTTGAGGTGAATGCAGAAAATCAAAACAGAATGGAAAAATGAATTTAAAATAGTGTAAAATGATATGTAAGTAGCATAACACTACAGTATTTATAGAAATCACAACACAGAACGTTCTAGTAATTGCACAATTGAGTCCTCAGAGGCACCAAGGACCTTTTATAGATCCCTTCACCGTTGCCACCAATGTTATACGGGGCTTCACGAAATGTCTTTTAAAAAAACCTATTTAGAAATTACAACTGGATTTTATTAGTTCATGTTCTGAACATTTATTAGTGGCCCTTCACTGTGTAGGCAGCGCGCGGTAGCACGTGTGATAGACGTAACACTACGTTACATCCAGCGAATTTTTTTTTTCAGACTTTATTATAGTAATACGGTATAAGCTAGCCTGCACGCCCAACCTACTTGCGAGATATTGCTATTGGTTTGAGATCGCATTCGAGTTTCGTTTTTCTCGATTGTAAATCTGCCATTTTGCATCCTAATAATTTTTATTTTAATAAAATAAGTACTACCAAGACAAAATAATTTGACTTCGGGAAAACAAACATTAAAATTTCAGCATGTATATTGGATCAATCTGTGTGTATATCCTTTCAAATAAAAAAATCTAAATCGGTTTAGAAATTGTAGAATTCTGAGATAAAACACATTTAAATAAATACACCGAATTGAAAACCTCCTCCTTTTTTGAAGTCGGTTAAAATAAATATTACACGATGTGCTTTTTGTATTCCAGCTTATTAATTGTGTTTAAGAATATTGTTAAATTTTATTAAGTCTGTATTTTTGTACCATTAAAATATCGATACCTCGGGGCTCAAAGGGCGTATAGCACATTTTGGTCAAATAGAGTTATTTACACCAACTTATTCAGTTTTTCATTCTCTAGCGAACTGCATACTCAAAGTAGCGAAATTCTCGAAAAAATTATCTTTACTACCCAAAAATTTTGGGCTTTTCGTGCAATTTTAACATGGATTATGGCTGTAAATCACAAATTATTCATGATTACGTATTATTTAGGTTGTATAAATTGAGTTTACTTAAAGATTAAGGATCTAAAGCACATAATGTTTAAAAATTGTTCTTTACAACCTTATTACATTTTAAACGAAAACCATATTGTCCTTTACTACCTAACTACGTCTTTAGAGAAACTAGGATTGTGCGTTACTACCTAGCAAATATGAAGATTTATCTTATACGCCTTCTATCTAGAAACTAAATTGACCTTTACCACTAGTAACAGTTAACAGATAATTAAATCAATACAACCTAACCAACATTATTATTCTTCGTCACTTATACAATTTCCGAAAAGGACAAGTTCTCTTCAAATCTTCACACACACAAGCACCAGTACCATCTGATGCTAAAAGAACTATCGAGTTTAAAACCCGCGAAGAAAACTCAGATTCTGATGCCACAAAAATTAGTCTATTTGAAGATCATATGGTTGAAACTGCAATGGATGTTATTCATCATCATCATCATTACAGCCCTTCACAAGTCCACTGCTGAACATAGGCCTCCCCCAAAGAATGCCACAAAGCACGGTCCTGAGCCACCTGCATCCATCGACTTCCTGCATATCTTACCAGGTCTTCACTCCATCTAGTGGGGGGACGCCCTACACTTCGCCTGCCGATACGAGGCTGCCACTCGAGAACCTTTCTTCACCATCGGTTGTCGGTTCTTCGAGCTATATGGCCGGCCCATTGCCACTTCAGCTTACTAATCCGTTGGGCTATGTCGGTCACTCTAGTTCTACTGCGGATATCCTCGTTTCTGAGTTTATCACGCAGAGAAACTCCGAGCATAGCCCTCTCCATAGCTCGCTGAGCGACCTTGAGCTTCCTCATCCGGCCAGCAGTGAAGGACCACGTCTCAGTTCCGTATGTCATCACTGGCAACACGCACTGGGTGTACAGTCTCGTTTTCAAGTTTTGAGGTATACCTGACGAGAAGATGTGCCGTAATTTCCCGAACGCTGCCCAACCGAGTTGAATCCGTCGGTTGACCTCTCGGTCGAAGTTGGACTTACCTAGTCGGACTATTTGTCCCAGGTAAACATACTCGTCAACAACTTCGAGCCCAGTGTTCCCAACAACTACCGGCATAGGTGTGACATGGACATTAAACATGATCTTTGTTTTGTCCATGTTCATCTTAAGACCTATCCGTTGGGAAACACTATTGAGGTCATTGAGCATAGTGCTTAGGTCCTCCAGCGATTCTGCCATAAGGACTATATCGTCGGCAAATCGAAGGTGAGTGATGTACTCGCCATTGATGTTGATACCGTATCCTTTCCAGTCCAGAAGCTTGAAAACATCTTCCAATGCAGCGGTAAAGAGTTTCGGGGATATGACGTCACCCTGTCTTACACCTCTCTGCAATTGGATAGGTTTCGTACTCTGGTTCTGTACTCGGATAGCCATCGTAGCCCTACTGTACAAGCACTTCAACACTTCGATATACCGACAGTCAACTTGGCATCGCTGAAGGGACTGCAGCACCGCCCAAATTTCGACGGAATCAAAGGCTTTCTCATAGTCCACATACGCCAGACATAGTGGCAAATTGTACTCCTCGGACTTCTGTACAATTTGCCGAAGGGTATGTATGTGGTCTATGGTGCTAAAGCCTTTTCGGAAACCGGCTTGTTCGGGAGGCTGGAAGTCGTCAAGTCTGCGCACGAGACGATTCGTAATGACTCTCGAAAACAGCACGTAGACGCGGCTCAGAAGGGAAATCGGTCTGTAGTTCTTCAAGAGAGCGTTGTCGCCTTTCTTGAAGAACAAGACCACCGCACTTCTGCTCCACGCCTCCGGTGTAATGCCACCATGGAGGACGGAATTAAAGAGCTTCTGAAGGACTTCAAGTACCGGTTTTCCACCCGCTTTCAGAAGCTCCGCTGTAATTCCATCCTCGCCTGGGCTTTGCCGTTTTTAAGGTGCTGGAGAGCCATTCTAATCTCGCTCAGACTGACGTCCGGGATATCATCGGAATAATGTCGGATAAGACTTGCTCTTGGATCGTTACTCACACTTGCGTGCGGCTCCAACGATGACGTGTACAGCTGCCCATAGAACCTCTCAATCTCACTCAAAATCTCAGGTGCCCCGGAAACGATGCTGCCACATTCTGTCTTCAGCTTTGACAGTTGGCACTTTCTGGCAGACAGATCTCTGGCAAAGACTTTGGAGCCTCGGTTCCGCTCGATCGCTTCTTCAATACGAGCTGTATTGAATTTGCGTAAGTCCCGCCGCATGCATTTGGAGATCTGTCTGTTCAGTTGCCTGTATGCTGTTAAATCTGTTGAAGAATGTAGCTTCATCTCCCGTCTAGCAGCCATGAGATTAAGAGTGTGATCGGAGAGTTTTTGTGTTCTTCTGCGGCGGGTCTTGCAGAACTTAGCTCCGACCGCATGGACAGTTTCCACGAGCTTGTCATTCAAATCGTCCACTTCATTGCAGTCTTCTAGGCACTGAAAACGGTTTTGTAACTCGAGCTGAAAGGTTTCGGGACTTTGGATTAGAGCACGAGGGGGACGGAGCGTTGACTTCATTAGACGAGACCTCTCCAACTTAACGTTTAGGTTCAGTGTGCCTCTAACCATTCGGTGATCGCTGCCGGTTTTCACCCTCGCGATCACTGAGACATCACTGAACAGTTGTCGTCTGGTCGTCATAATGAAGTCAATCTCATTTTTTGTCGAACCGTCGGGGCTCGACCAGGTCCACTTCCTGTGGGGCCGCTTCTGGAAGAAAGAGTTCATCATAAAGAGTCCCTCTTTCTCCATGAAGTCGGCCAGCTGCTGGCCCCTTGGGTTCCGTTGCCCTATTCCAAATTTCCCTACTTTCAGCTCACCGTTCTCTCTTGTGCCTAGTTTTGCATTGAAGTCTCCCATTAACACCGTATATTGGGTTTTGGAGGAATGCATGGCTCTAGAGATATCCTCATACATTTCCTCCACCTCCTGATCGGGGTGTGCCGAGGTTGGTGCGTAAACCTGTATGACCTTCAGCGAATACCGTTTGGTGATTCTGAGTATAAGGTACGCAACCCTCGTCGACACACTCTCAATCTTTACAACGTTGTTAACGAGAGACTTGTGGACGATAAATCCGACACCTCCTTGGGACAGATGGTCGCCCTCCCGGTAATAGAGCAAGTTGCCGGATTCGAGGATTACCGTGTCCTCCCCCTCTGTTCGGACTTCGGATAATCCTATAATATGCCAGCGTAACTTCTCTATCTCTTCTTCCAGCTCCACAATCTTCTCGTCAGTCCTCAGGGTGCGTGCGTTGTATGTTGCCAGGTCGAGTCGTCGTAGGTGGCAACCGAACCTCCACCGGAGATTCTTAGCCACCCCTGCCCCGCCGTTACCATAGTCGCCACAGTAGCCAGGAATAGCGGGGCCGCCGGGGACTGGGGGCCGTTTATTATTGTCATTGCTCATGGGGGGTATATTGCCATAGTTGCCACGCTTGGCGAGCGGGTTGGCAACCGCAGTTTTTTTATTGTTATTTTGGCTACTATCAGGAAGATGCTGCTGCCCATCTCCTGCCTGTTTCCCTTTGTCGCCTTTTACGACACCCACGGGAAGATATGGGGTAGTGGATATTCTTAACCGCCACTACACGGCCAATGTTCTGGGCAGATAATAACGGGGATGTTATTATCTGCCCAGAAATTCACAGATCTACCTTGGACGAAGCGGTTAATCATGCCGAAATCAACAAAAGGACAAAATCAGGAAAAAGAAAGAGGAACAAAACAGTGAAGAAATCTTTTATAAACTATTTGTCCGATGAAGAAAAGCTAGACTTGTCGTCGAGTAGTTCTGACTATTGGTCATTCAAGGAATCAGACTCAAGCAATGGTGAAGAAATGGTCGCCAATAAGATGAAGAAGAAGAGAGTTAAGAAACGTGCCAGTGTAAAACTTGGGAAAAATAAACAAATAAGAAAAAAAGAAGAAGTCAGTAAATAAACGTGAAACTACTAAAACCTTAAAAGATGCATGAAAAAATTATGAAAACAAGAGTGGAAAACTTGTACCAGAAAAAAATGAAACCTAATCCATTTATTCCTGGTAAGTGTACCAGAGGATGTTTTAAAATGTCTGAAGAGAGGCGTAATTCTTTGCATAAATATTTTTGGAGTTTAGACACGCAGCGTAGACGGGATCGGATAGTACGTTGTTCTCAATTAGATCCCATAAAAAGGAGAAAAAAGGAAAGTTCATCCAATTGAAGAAACGCAACGTACGGGTATTTAATTAACCATGGCGAAGGCCACAAATAACTATCATAAGTTTCTGCTCGATACCTTAGACATTACCAAAAATATTTGTCCTACACCTTATGACATGCTACAGAGGGTATGGCCCAAAAAGATAATAGAACACCAAAGGCTCCACCAAAAATACAGAAGCTGCTAAAAGTTACGTGAGGAGCTTCATTCAAAAACTTCCTGCAGTGCCGTCGCACTATAATAGAAAAAGGACTAACAGAATATATCTCCCACAAGAACTGAAAACCGTAAGAAACTTATATCGTATTTATTTAAAAGATTGCTATGAAACCGGCCAATAAAATATTAGTGAGACTGTATTCAGAATTATTTTTAGAGAATACAATATCAGCTTCCATATCCCAAAAAAAGATAAGTGCATAACATGTATCAATGCTGAAAACAACAAAGAAACGATGACTGATATTGATAAAGAGTCGATGAACGCGCATATTGAAGAAAAAAATGCTACAAAACTGAGATTCAAGATCCATCAAAATCTACGGACATTAAATAATGAAACAATCGTTTCTAGTTTTGCCTTAGAGAAGGTTTGAAACACACCGGATGGGGAAGTATGCTGCTAAATTATTCTCGTAAATATGCAGTTTACAACTTAACATTTTATGAAAGTATAAGTAAAAGAAATTGTTTAATAAGAGAAGAGTGTGGTTTGCAAGATGATGTTGTGACCAGGATTAAGAAAGGAATGCTTTGGTGGTTTGGCCATGTAGAAAGAATGAATAAGGAAAGAGTGACAAAGCAAATTTATGTTGCAGAGGTGAACGGCATAGTCGGGAAGGGTCGCCCTAGGCGAAAGTTTATCGACCAAATTGGCGATATATTAAAAATGGGCCAAATCAAGAATACCTTTAA
This sequence comes from Parnassius mnemosyne, assembly GCA_963668995.1. Taxonomy (NCBI): domain Eukaryota; kingdom Metazoa; phylum Arthropoda; class Insecta; order Lepidoptera; family Papilionidae; genus Parnassius; species Parnassius mnemosyne. The sequence continues at coordinate 29,290,095 of CAVLGL010000088.1, forward strand.
CCGACGAGCGTGTATGCGTAGGTATATGGATGTGGAGGAAGCGGGAGAGGTGTGTCAGGATCGTGCCAAATGAAAGTCCATAATCTCTGCCTACCCCTCTGGGTGACAGGCGTGAGTGTTTATGTATGTATGTAAAAGAACGAATGAAAGGAAAAGTAATACGTTGTGGTGGGATGATGAGGTACGGATGGAAGTTGTAGCAAAGAAGAGAGCATGGCTAGATTTACTAGCAAATAAAGCTGGTAATTCTGGCGGTATGAATGATGAGATTGAAAGACAAAAGGCAGACTTTAGACGTATAAATAAGAGAGTAAAAGAAGTTGTTGAAAGGAAAAAGCAAGAAAGGATAGATAAAAATGATAGAAGGATATCTGATAACTTCCAGGAAAATATTAAAATGTTCTGGAAGCTCGTAAGAACTGCCAGGGGAAATTCACAACAGCCTAGAATGAATGCTATACGAGACGAGAATGGCTGCATGCTGAATGATGAAGTTTCGAATTTAAAGAGATGGAAGAAATACTTTGAAAGCGTGTTTAAGAGTGAAGAGTCGTTTGAAATAAGTGAAATAGAAATTCCGGAAGAAGTGGAGAGAGGTAGGGAGATAAGTGTAGATGAAATAATGAAAGCATGAAAGCAGGTAAGGCAGCCGGATATGATAGAGTATCACTCGAAATGCTAAGGGCTGGTGAGGGTGTGGTTGCAGGCCTGCTATACACCTTGTTTATTTTTGTTGGGAACTGAAGCGGGTACCGGAAGACTGGTGCAAAGCCATGATAGTCCCAATATATAAGGGAAAGGGTCGCAGCAGGACTGTAAAAACTACCGTGGTATCAGCTTGCTTAGCATTGTGGGTAAACTGTATGCTAAGGTGTTAATTGAAAGACTTATGAAAGAAACTGATAGAACAATTTGGGATGTGCAAGCTGGATTTAGAAAGGGAATGGGGTGTACGGATCAAGTCTTTTCCATGCGCATGATAGCGGAGAAGTTTTTGGCCAAAATACAAGAAAGTTTTTTGTGCGTTCATGGACTTGGAAAAGACTTATGACAGAGTGGACAGGAATGTGTTATGGCAAACACTGAACTCATTTGGGTTGAGCGCTGGCTTGATACAGGCATTAAGGTCTCTTTATAGGGACTCTAGTGCTTGTGTCAGGATCAACGGGGTCTACTCGGACTAGTTTGGCATTCATAAAGGTGTCAGACAGGGATGTGTGGCTTCCCCGTGGCTGTTTAGCCTATTTATGGACAGTTGTTTGCAAACTTTGAAAGTTGAAGAATGTGGTTTGAGAATGGGTGAATTAACCATCAAATGCCTGTTGTACGCCGATGATCAAGTCATATTTGCATCGTCGGCGGCCGGGTTGCAAATGATGGTTACTTCAATGAATTGGTCATTGAAAGAAAGGGGTATGAAAGTGAACGTAAGTAAGACGAAAGTAATAGTTTTTGAAAGAGAAGAAAGTAAAACTTTATGTGAAATAAGAATACAAGGGGAGTTGATTGAGCAAGTGGATGAATTTGTATATTTGGGATGTTTATTTAGCAGGGATGGTAGATATGATAAGGATATAGAACGACGAGTGAACGCAGGAAATAGAGTGAATGGGGCTCTACATGCTATTATGAGGAGTCAGAATGTGTCAACTAAGGCACGTATAGCAATTCATAATGCTGTCTTAGTCCCTACTTTAATGTATGGTAGTAAAAGTTGGGTCTGGCAGAAGAAGCATGAGAGTAGAATAAATGCTGTAGAAATGCGTTCCTTAAGGAGTATGCTAGGGCTGAATCTGAATGACAGGGTGAGAAATAGTGTGATAAGAGAAAAGTGTGGTTTGCAAGATGACGTTGTGACAAGGATTAAGAAACGAATGCTTCGGTGGTTTGGTCATGCAGAAAGAATGAACGAGGAAAGAGTGACAAAGCAAATTTATGTTGCAGAAGTGAACGGCAGGGTCGGGAAGGGATGCCCTAGACGAAGGTTTATCGACCAAATCGGCGATACATTAAAAATGGGCCAGATTAGGAGTACCCTTAACCGACGAGCGTGTATGCGTAGATATATGGATGTAAAAGAGGCGAGAGAGGTGTGTCAGGATCGCGCCAAATGGAAGGCCGTAGTCTCTGCCTACCCCTATGGGTGACAGGCGTGAGTGTTTATGTATATATATATATATATATATATATATATATATATATATATATATATATATATATATATAATGGTAAGCGAAGTTCTGTCTGAATTTTGTTGTTCATCTATGATTTTATACCCTAATAAATTGTCTTTTACTACTATACAATTAAACAGAAGTGGCCTTTACCCTAATTATAATTTGTATTTTGAGCGATAGGTTTGACTTACGCCCTAAAATTCCTACACAAGCTAGTTTTTGAGAGGTGTAAAGAATATTTCTTTCTTTCTTTTTGGTTGTATAGGAATAGCTATTTCTGTAACGACTAGGCAGAGACATATTTTTTAGATATTACATGAAAATACAACTAATTGTAAGAACTTTTGCCATAGATTATATTTAGGTAGCACTTCAAATAAAAAATATATCGGCGAACATTTTTATTTTTTTTAGTTTATTCGTTCTCCTGAAAAGTCGCGTTTTGTGCTATACGCCCTTTCAGCCCCGAGGTATCGATATGTATAATTAAGTTATATTAGTACCATCATTATCGTGTTTATTTTATTCCATTTTATATTCTCATAAAATATATCTTCGTACGTAATACGTTATCTTTATTATATCGATTATTTAAAATTAATCAATAAAATAGTAATTTGCACAATATGATTGCAAACGTCAAAAACTGGTATCACTGAAAGGCGTGTATGTGTGCGTATGACGAGCGTAGGTACATTCGACTCGAGCCCACTAACGTAATGACCTTGCATCATTTTAACGCTCGTGTTTTGTACTAGACTGCGTTTCTACTGGGTAATAATTCTATGTTCACAATATTTAAGACTGTATCATTATAATATTCGTATAAAACTGGAGCGGACTTACGGGACGACATGTCGGGTTTATGTACTTGTATTTTTCATTAGGATTCAGGAACATGGCGACAGCGTATAAAACAGCGGAAGTGCGCAGCACTGTTGACTTCGTAGGCTCGGTTTGCGGATGATGAGCAGATGCTGGGTGGTATTCTTCTTCTATTCTCTTTTCTTTTTTTTCAGTTGCATGACTTCTAACATGAATTTTCATGTGGCCAGGCGGGTATCGTTTTCGGAAGTTCAGCGAAGAAACGAGTTTTAAGCGGTAAGTATTGTCGTAAAGCGACATTTAAAAACAAAAGAACTTAACCTAACAACAACGAAACAACAAAAATAGAACAAAAAAAATAATTTATTTAAAATTTAAAAAGATATTTACAGTTTTATATAAAAAAATGAAGTATGACGATGATGATGGGTGACGTGAATTACAATTATTTAAAAAAAAGATAATAAAGATAGATGAGTACTGAAGCGGAGCTTGAGGACCAAAGTGGCACACCGCGCCTGGCGGTGGTGCTAGTATGCACAGGCTGTGCCTGTGGTAGGCGTGCAACGCCTGGTCTAGGCACACGCAGCGCCTGGAGTAGGCACACGCAGCGCCTGGAGTAGGCACACGCAGCGCTTGGAGTAGGCACACACAGCGCTTGGAGTAGGCACACGCAACGCCTGGAGTAGGCACACGCAGCGCCTGGAGTAGGCACACACAGCGCCTGAAGTAGGCACACGCAGCGCCTGGAGTAGGCACACGCAGCGCCTGGAGTAGGCACACGCTGCGCCTGGAGTAAACACACGCAGCGCCTGGAATAGGCACACGTTGCATCTGGAGTAGGCACACACAGCGCCCTGAGTAGGCGCTCTCAGCGCCTGGATTAAGCGCTCGCAGCGCCTGGAGCAAGCACGCACAGCGGCTAAAGATAGCGCGGGCACTAGTAGGTGGAGGCGTGGGCGTGGCTAGGCGACGACTTCAGGTGAAGGCAGAGGCTTGCAGGGCAGTGCGGTCCCGGGATAAGGCCTTTAGGAGATGCTTCAAGTTTGAAAGCTGAAGCGAGACTGAGTTTATTGGGCGATTGTTCGGCTTTTATACCTTTTTAGAGAGCTCCGCGCTCGACGGCGGATCTGGGATAAGAACGGAAAATTATTTAAATTAAAAGCAAATTTTTGTAAATGGCCAAGAAGAAAAAAGTATTTTTGTGGAAGTATTGAAGTAAAAACATCAGACCGGTAACGAATTTGAATAAAAATTGCCATGACAACCAGATAAACAACGTTGTCAAAACATGTCAAATTTTGGTTTCAGGCTCGTAATAGAGAAACGGCAAGATTTAAGTGAAAAATGAGATATTATTGATATAGAAAAAAAGGTAGCGCACCAGCGCGCACGAAGCCCGAAATTGCAGAGTTACGGAGAACTAAATAAAAGATCGAAAAAGGTAGACTCCATCGACACCGATTTAAAAAATGCTGATAGCGTGAAAATACGAAGTGAAAATGATTTGTTATTGTGTTCTTATTGTTTAAAAACGTTACAGGATCCTATGGAAATAAAGGTGATACAAAATATCCAGTTTTGAGGTGAATGCAGAAAATCAAAACAGAATGGAAAAATGAATTTAAAATAGTGTAAAATGATATGTAAGTAGCATAACACTACAGTATTTATAGAAATCACAACACAGAACGTTCTAGTAATTGCACAATTGAGTCCTCAGAGGCACCAAGGACCTTTTATAGATCCCTTCACCGTTGCCACCAATGTTATACGGGGCTTCACGAAATGTCTTTTAAAAAAACCTATTTAGAAATTACAACTGGATTTTATTATAGAATGACACAAGTTTGGAATTGAAATTGAGAGGCGAGTATTTCGGATGAGAGTGTATGACTGACTGGCGGTATTGCTAGTGTTGAAATAAGAAATTACCGAAGCTACTAAGAGAGTGCTGACTGTATGCTTTGTGTCAGCGGATCCCTATTAAAAGGGAATCTATAACAGTACGCAATTCTCTGTACGCGGTTAAACTTCAAAGTACTAGTCGATATATTGGCAGTTTGACCTACTTAGATTCCATATCTGAAAAAAAGCTAATAATCTTCGACAGAGAGGCGTTTACGTGGCGTTCAAAACAAACAATTCACTTAGGAATATCTGTAATTATAAAGATAAGTTAGATATTCGTCTAAAGTCTGGTGTTTATAAACTTATTTGTGACGAATGCCAAGCTGTTTACGTGGGTCAGACTGGTCGCAACTTCCAAACACGTTATAAGGAGCATTTAAACGCGTACAGGAATTGCATGTAGTAATGATAAATCCCGATAAATCACATTTTGCTAAACATCTCTTGGACACTGGACACAGCCTAGCCAATGACCACTCCTTTAAAGTCTTACATACGTAATAAAAGGCTGCGACTGTGTGTGCTGGAAAAGTTAGAGATATTAAAAAATAATAGCAGTAACGCCTAGTGTGGTGGTGCTGGGGTGGTAGTGCTGGGATTGACGGCGACGGTTATAATGCGCGAGATTGAGGGAGGGTGGGAGGTCCCCTTAAAACTGGGCAGGATACATCATTTTCTTTCTTTACGCGAAATTAAGCAAATTAGTTTATAACAACCCGATATAATGGATTTCCGCAAAGTAACGTCTGATTCTATTAATTAACCTATCCAACTAAGACAGGGTGACGTTATATCTCCGAAACTCTTCACCGCTGCATTGGAAAACGTTTTCAAGCTTCTGGACTGGAAAGGATACGGTATCAACATCAACGGCGTATACATCACTCACCTTCGAATGGCTGACGATAGAGTCCTTATGGCAGAATCGCTGGAGGACCTAAGCACTATGCTCAATGACCTCAACAGTGCTTCCTGACGGATAGGGCTTAAGATGAACACAAAACAAAGATCATGTATAACGTCCAAGTCACACCTATGCCGGTAGTTGTTGAGAGCACTAAGCTCGAAGTTGTTGACGAGTATGTTTACCTGGGACTAATAGTCCGACTAGGTAAGTCTAACTTCGACCGAGAGGTCAATCGACAGATTCAACTCGGCTGGGCAGCGTTCGGGAAATTACGACACATTTTCTCGTCAGGTACACCTCAAAACTTGAAAACGAGACTGTACAACCACTGCGTGTTGTCAGTGATGATCTATGGAACTGAGACGTGGTCCTTCACTGCTGGCCGGATGAGGAAGCTCAAGGTCACTCAGCGAGATATGGAGAGGGCTATGCTCTGAATTTCTCTGCGTGATAAACTTAGAAATGAGGATATCCGCAGTAGAACCAAAGTGACCGACATAGCAAAATGGATTAGTAAGCAGAAGTGGCAATGGGCCGGCCATATAGCTCGAAGAAACGACAACCTATGGGGAAAAAGGTTCTCGAGTGGTGGCCTCGTACTGGCGGACGAAAAGTAGGGCGTCCCCCCACTAGATGGAGTGACGACCTGGTAAGACATGCAGGAAGTCGATGAATGCAGGACCATGCTTTGTGGCATTCCATGGGGGAGGCCTATGTTCAGCAGTGGACTTGTGAAGGGCTGTAATGATGACGATGATTAATATACTAACAATAAAACCGAGAAGTTTCGCCTTAAGGCATCTTCAGGGTATAAACTAGTTATTGTAAAGTTCAAATAATAATTATGTGCCGGACAGGCGAAACTCGGGAGTATATGTTGTCGTAGATACTCCGCGAGTCGCTTACGTCCTTCACCTATAGGTTCCGGCGGATATGTCTACTGCCGTCTTTGTGGGTGCGACTGGGGTACTGTAGACTGGCGTCCAATCAAAATACATGAACTGTATAATACAAATGGCAAGGCAGTGGCCAGCGGTTCAACTGCTTAACTGTTCGGCGAAAATCTTTTGACTATTGGTTGTCGACCACGGTTGTTGAATACGGTTGGTCACTATATTCTTCAGATGATTTCTTCAAGTTGTTTAGTAGTAACTTTCTCCCACTACTATGTACTACTATCTGCTGCTATGTTTTATTACAATATTACCGGGCCCCGAGGCGTTAAGGTAGACCGGTGCTTTACCTTAAAGTGAGCCGCTTGCCATTGCCTGTTTTGCCTCTTTATTGTTTAATATTTTCACTATAGAATTATCATAATTTACATTAATTAATTCTTACGCTAATGTACTATACATGGTTAGGTCGGCAATTCTCTGTCTATTAGAACATCATAAAAGTTTCTTAATATATTAATGTAAAAAGTTATTAACAATAATATACCAAACTTTCACAATATTTTTGGTACATTGATTCTTTAATTTTACTACGGGTGGGAAATAAATTACATCACGCTAAATATTATTTTATTTCCATAATAATCTAATTAAATACTGTTTACAAATCTCTTAGAGCATAAAAATTATTTTCATTATTTTCGGGTCTTAATATTAGAGTACGTGCAAGATAACTCTGCGCGCGGCCGAAATTGGAACTAATCGTGTGCCGCCATCTTACTGTTTATGGCGAGTGTTAAGAGCACAGACTAATATGATACGTCAAGTCTGTTAGGTGCCGTGATTTTTTCATCATTATGCCGAAAGTGATAAAAAGTGTTGGCAGAGGTATTATCTTGAAGTTCAAACGTGCTTGTGAAGAAGAACGAGACAATAACGGGCTTACAGTATTGTTTTCCAAAGTTTGAGCCCGTAATTTTTAGGCCTGCCATAACAATGAAACTCCCCAATTTTTTCGGTTCGTTATTCGTTTTTAGTTATCTTTGTTTCATTAATACCATGTATTTATAATGGATATAAAGCAGTTTTTATTTTGTTTTTGTCGTTTCTGAACGCACTGTCACCCAAATAACTCTAAGAGGGTAATATAACAGCTGCTTCATCTTCTAAAATTGTGACGCCGGGAAAAACTAGGAACTGGAGGTTGATATGAATTAGACGATTTTGATATGTGCGCTATAAGATATTTAATTCAAATTGATTTCTACTATAAATAAACTTTGTGTGGAATTGAAAGCTGATATTGATTTTAAATAGGAGGTTGAGGAGTATTTAGAGACTATAAATACAAAAATGCCATTCTAAACGAGAAATATTAATACAAAGTAGATATTGGAGAGCAGAATATATTCTGAGACTGCGCTAGGTAATCAATAAAAGACTTACAAAGTGTCCATAGACTTATAATTTCGTTCCTTATCTATACAAATAAATAAAATTGAAGTGTCTGTTTGTAATTATGGAGTGTAGAGTAGAAGGAGGACCATCTCTGTATATGAAAAGTGTCCCTAAAAACGCGTCCAATAAGGGTGGCGCTGCAGTAGCATAGGATAAATTTAAAAAAAAGCGCCAAAATTCATTAGAATAAGATGGAGAAATAAACAAGGACTGACCAATCCGCTTGGTTTTGTACTACGTAAATAGTTGAGGTTTTGTATACTGGCATTTTACTAACTACCTACTCTAGTCATGAAATTTTTTAAATATTTTAATTCAGCTGACTTCACTCCGTCTACAACAGCTATATTTATATCGTAGTTTTTCAGACGCCAGCGCTATTGTGGTAGGTTTTGGAACCTCTATTTTCAGTATATATTGGGACACTTTTTCAACTTTCGCACCTTATAAGATGGTTCTCCTTCTACTCTACACTCCATATTTGTAATGTAGAAATAACAGCTTTCGACTATATGTATATGAAAGTATATACGGTACTTATAACAAAAATACGATTTATAACGTTTTTGTCTGTCTGTTTTTGTGTCTGTCTGTCTGTTTGTTACGGCTAATCTCCGAAACAGCTGGACCGATTTTGAGCGGACTTTCACGTGCAGATTGCTGGTGTAATAAGTAACTTAGGCCAACTTTAATTTAGAAAAAGAATTAGGGTTCCGCGCAAAATATTAAAACCCATGAAATTCGATCGTAATAAATTACGCGCGGGCGAATTTATGGGGAACAGCTAGTATATAATAATACTATATATAATAAAACAGAACTAAAATAGCATTATAATAAAATCTAAATATTACAATGCTATTTCAGTTTTGTTTCAAAATACCCTTTTCAAAAATGCATTATAGACAAAATATCAGTGTTCATTAATCCATCTTAGTAATAGTAATTTCTAGCACGCTAATATCCTCACCTGTAATTATGTAAAAAAAAATTACGACGTAATTAATACGTAAAATTTGACCAATTTCTCGGTTTTGGATTGAGCTGAAATTTTGCATACACGTTTAGTTTGGATGACAATGCATGGTTAGATAAATGACGTCATTCTAAAACCAATATGGTGGACTCCTAAAGATGGAAGACTATTTATATTTTATGCATTCCCATGCTATAGGTATCAAATGAAAGGGTTTGCTGAGAAAAATACCAAAAATAAAAGTGGAACGTGTTTTTTAAATATAATATTATTTGTTTCAAACGCGCTCGCATAAATTAAGTTTTCAAATGGTTTTTAACTAATAATTTATACCTATTTTCATAGGTATAAATTAAGTCTTACTATAGAATAATATAAATATGTGTCAAACTTAGGAAAGTTGCATTCAAGAAATGTATTTACTATGCGGATCAATAAATATGGGGTTTAAAACAAATTTATTAAGTATTTGTAAGTTTAAGCTGAACATTACAGTTTATTTAGCTGAGCTTTAGTACTGTATCATGTTCATACTGTATCTCGACAGCTGTTTACAGAAGCTGAAAGATAGCTGTTTGGGTGTGAAATTGGGTGACATAAAAGTAAATTGTCTGCTGTATGCTGATGATGCAGTGCTTATTGCACCATCAGAGGCAGAACTGCAGGCATTAGTCACGTGTATGAAAGAGGAATGTGAAATTAAAGGTCTCCGTTTGAATGCTAATAAAACTAAGGTTCTGGTATTTGAAAGGGACGAAGAGAGAACGAAGTGTGAAATATGGGTAAATCAGGAATGTCTAGAACAGGTAAATGAAATTGTATACTTGGGGAGTGCTTTTAGCCGGGATGGAAGATGTGATTTAGATGTGGACAGGCGTGTCGCTGCCGGGAACAAAGTCAATGGTGCCCTGACTGCGTTAGTCAAAAGGCAAGGCGTAGCGAAGAGTGCACGCCTTGCAATACATAACGCAGTGTTGGTACCGACTTTGTTATATGGCAGCGAAACCTGGGTATGCCAGAAGAAGCATAAAAGTAAGTTGAATGCAGTGGAGATGCGATCTCTTCGTAAAATGTGCGGCGTTTTTTTTTTTTTTTTTTTTTTTTTTTATGGGATAGGGGGCAAACGAGCATGCGGCTCACCTGATGGTAAGTGACTACCGCCGCCCATGAACAACCGCAACACCAGGGGAATTGCAGATGCGTTGCCGGCCTTTTAAAAAGGAGTAGGCTCTTTTCTTGAAGGTCCCTAAGTCATATCGGTCCGGAAAAATCGCTGATGGTAATCGATTCCACAAGGAAGTCGTGCGAGGAAGAAAACATCTTCTAAATCGCACAGTGGTGGACCGCCAATCATCCAGATGGTGTGGATGGTATCGGGAGTTCTGCCGCGATGTGCGTTCATGAAATTTGGCGGCTGGGATTAATCCGAACAATTCCTCAGAGCACTCCCCATGGTAGATGCGAAAGAAAATGCAAAGAGATGCAACATCTCTTCGCAGTGCCAATGAATCGAGCCGATCGGAAAGGGCTCGGTCGTCGACGATTCGAGCCGCTCTGCGCTGGATGCGGTCAAGTGGAAGGAGCTGGCACTGGGGAGCCCCTGCCCAGAGATGGGAACAGTATTCCATGTGAGGCCGAACCTGCGCCTTGTAAAGTTGCAGGCGGTGTGCCGGCATGAGATACTGTCCCGCTCTGCTGAGCACGCCAAGCTTTTTAGAGGCCAATTTGGCCTTCTCTTCCAAGTGACCACGAAACTGCACGTCACTCGATATGTCGACTCCGAGGATACCGATACTGGCTGAGGCAAGAAGGGGAGTGCCTTGAAACTGAGGAGATACGACAAAGGGGTTCATTTTAGCGGTAAACGTGCAAACTTGTGTCTTCTGAGGATTAAACTGGACTAGATTTAGTCGCCCCCAATCCGAGACTTTGTCCAGCAAAGACTCGACTTCAGACACAAGTTTGTTCCGGTACTCGGCGACGTTTTCCAGAGAAATATTGGCCCGGCATATTTGTATAGAGCATCACCAGTGCTGTCATCCGCATAGCAATGAATGTTACCAGTTAGCAACATATCATTGATATGCAGAAGAAACAGCGTTGGTGATAGCACACAGCCTTGTGGAACACCAGCGTTAATAGGCTTGTAGTCAGAACATGCACCGTCTACAACGACCTTGATGCTCCGATCTGCAAGGAAGCTGGTGATCCAATTGCACAATTTCTCGGGAAGCCCATAGGAAGGGAGCTTCGAAAGAAGCGCTTTGTGCCAAACCCGATCGAAGGCCTTCGCAATGTCCAGACATTTACCATATATATTACCATGGCCGATCGAAAGCGAAACGAAGAGATTCGCAATATGGCAGGTTTGAAAGATGACCTTATCACAAAAATTGATAAGGGCGTGCTTCGGTGGTTTGGGCACGTTGAGCGAATGAGTGAAGACCGAATGGTGAAGAAAATATATAGCGCGAAAGTTAATATTAAAAGGTGTCGAGGTAGACCGAGACTAACTTTCGAAGACCATGTGAGCAAATTGCTCGAAGAGGGTAGGGTCAAGAGTACTCGGATACCTAGACGTGCATGCATGAAGAAGATAATGAATCTGAAAGAAGCGAAAGAGGTTTGTAAGGATCGTGACACTTGGCGATCTGTTCTCTCTGGTTACCCCGTCAGGGATTGTGCGTGAAGATACGTAAGTAAGTAAGCTTTAGTACCGATATGATATCGGTCATTTATGTAATTTGATAGTGCGCCCAATACGCAATGCCCTATTGTTCTACAACGTTCGCGCTCTGATTGGCCGACTTTGTGTGGTACAAATAAGGGTTATTTTCTTAACTATTACAAAACGATGCTTTATACTACAATACTAAGTGTTGTAAACATGTTGTAAAATTACACTATTGCACCTTTCACTTAGGTTTGTCACTAATACTTTTCCTAATTACACTATAACAGTGGTAGAGCCACGCGGCAGCTTTAACTGTCGCACGGATGGGCCGGCTCGAACCGGGGTGGTACCACGACTTCACAGAATACCAGCGTGAAGTAGAGGTTTACCTCAGCGTTTCGCTTGGTGAGTGCAGGAGGCCGGAGGCCCTTTTTACTGGAAATGAGGCATTCCATCTTAGTCCTCACGGGTGACAACGCATCTGCATTTTGATTCGCTAACGAGGATAGATGTAGATGTCTATGGGCCGCAGCAACCACTTACCATCAGGAGGACTGTGTGCTTGTTTGCCACCCTTATCCTATAAAAAAACAAAAAAAAACTTTTAATATGCTTTTTAATTACTATGTTTTTAAACATTTTTTATCGTCGCGAACAATTTAATTAACCATGTAGTGGCGGTGTAAGAAAATCCACTGGGCCATATCATCTCGTGGGTATCGTAAGAGGCGACAGGGGGAAACTGATACAGAAGATGGGCAGCAAGCTTTTTCCCGATAACAGTCAAAATTATATAAAACTTCCGTAGCAAACCACATTCGAAGCATTGCAATTATAGCAAATCTATCTATGATTAGCAGTGGACTTTTGAAGGCTTTAACGGTAACGGGGTGTAATATATAGCACGGAAAAATTTTCTTACTTGTTCTATAAATTCTTAAAAAATTCATAAGAAATGGATTTTTATCTGAAACACTTTTATATTTATATGTCGGAGCGGCTATGCGTATGTATGTGGCGGGCCTTAAACGGAATTGGATTAGAAAGTGGGATCTCCTGTTGAATCTCCAAGATATATATAATATATTTACTTAATATGTACATATTTTACCAGAACTCTCACAAAAAAGGTTTTGCTCCAGTGTGTATTTTCATATGCTTTTGCAAACTTCTTATTGTATTACATCTAAATTCACAGATATTACACGAAAAAGGTTTTTCACCGGTGTGTATTTTTGTGTCTTATCAAAACAGTTTTTCGTGAGCATTTATATTCACAGATATTACACAAAAAGGGTTTTTCTCCTGTGTGTATTTTTATATGTGTTTGCAAATTAGTTTTTGTAATACATCTAAATTCACAGATATGACAGGAATAAGGTTTTTCTCCGGTGTGTATTTTTATATGTCTTTGCAAATTACTTTTTGTATTACATCTAAATTCACAGATATTACACGAAAGAGGTTTTTCTCCAGTGTGTATTTTTATGTGTCTTCTCAAACCACTTTTTCGCATACATTTATATTCACAGATATTACACGAAAAGGGCTTTTCACCGGTGTGAATTAAAATGTGTGTTTTCAAATCATTTTTTCGTATACATTTATATTCACAGATATGACACGAAAAAGGTTTTTCACCGGTGTGTTTTTTAATAATATGGTATTTCAAACTACCTTTCGTAATAGATTTATATTCACAGATATTACACGAAAAAGGTTTTTCTCCGGTGTGTATTTTCATATGACTTGGTAAACTACTTTTTAAAGTACATCTAAATTCACAGATATTACACGAAAAAGGTTTTTCACCGGTGTGCATTTTCATAATATGTGTTTTCAAATTACTTTTTGAAAAACACTTATATTCACAGATATTACACGAAAAAGGTTTTTCTCCGGTGTGTTTTCTAATAATATGGAATTGCAAATTACTTTTTGTTATACATTTATATTCACAGATATTACACGAAAAAGGTTTTTCTCCAGTATGTATTTTCATATGTCTTTGCAAAGTACCTTTTTTAATGCATTTATATTCACAGATATTACACGAAAAAGGTTTTTCTCCAGTGTGTATTTTCATATGGTATTGCAAATTTATTTTTTTTGTACATTTATAATCACAATTATTACAAAAGTACACTTGTTTAGCAACGTGAACTTTAAAATGAGCCAAAATACGACGTTTTTGAAATGTTTTAAATTTGCAAATATCACAATTAAATATTTCCTTTAATTGTGGTACTGGAGTTTGTTCAACTTGTGTCCGAAATGCAGTAGTGTCAGAGTTATTTTTTGTCTTATGACTGTATGATATGTGTTTGGCGAGAATGTCTTTTGTTGAAAATATTTTATTACAACCATCACATTCAAAGATGTATTTTGTTGTTGCCCCTGATGTTTTTTTCGTAAGTATATTTACACTCTTTTGTTTCACAATTTTCTTTTTTATAATCTTTGCAGGATGCTTTCCTTTTTTATTAATTGGTTGATAACCTTTTTTCACTTTAGGGTTTGATTTAATAGTAGGGCTTTCAGAATCGAGGTTTTCTTTACATACGTCGTTTATGTTACTATCACATTTTGATTTAATCTTTTTCTCAGACGATTCAGAATAATTATTTGTCGGTGTGATGTATTGTTCTGAAATCACGAATCAGACAGTTTATTTATTGTATGACATTGCATTTTTATTGTAAGACACCATAAACTGTTTACAATGAGCTGAGTTTATGCATTATGGAATTCTATATCATTTAACCAAAAGAGAAATAGAGTAATAATAGTATTTTACATACTTAATTATACTAAATATTGTTGCTAGATATAAAGTATTTTAGCCAATTACTCTGAATAATGTCTCCCATATTCATTTTCGGAGGAAAACACTTGTATTAGTTTCACAATATTTATTTTGAATTATTAATATACTACCCTGTGTAGTGGCGCGTAAGAATACCCACTACTCCATATCTTCCCGTGGGTGTCGTAAGAGGCGACAGAGGGAAACTGAGGCAGAAAATGGGCAGAAGAATCTATCTGATAACAGCAAGATAACAATAAAAATACTATGGTTGCCAACCCGCTCGCCAAGCGTGGCAACTATGGCAATATACCCCCATGATAAAAGTTATGAAGAGAAGGCCCCCAGTCCCCGGCGGCCCCGCTATTCCTCGCTACGGTGGCGACAATGGTAACGGCGGTTCAGGGGGTGCTAAGAGTTTCCGGTGGAAGTTCGGTTGCCACCTAACTTTAAACAAGATAATTGTATGACCTACAAATAATAATTTTGGTTCTAATATTGCTCATGTGTAATTAAAAAACAAAATTTTGTATGTGAAGTACATCCCCAACTACATGATCCAAGAGAAATTTTTAATGTGATTTTATTTATTACTTGATACAGGTATTTTAAAATAAATTATTTTACCTATGTTATCATCACCTTTTTTATTATTTCTGCGGTTTTTTTTTAGTTCTACAGTCTTCAATTTCTCTTTACGTTTTGAACCAAATGCAATTAGTGGCAAGTCATTCTTTGAATCCATATGTCTATCTCCAAAAGCATCAATCTCCAATTCTTCTGCTTTTTCAGCAGTCTCTGGAATGAAACAGATTCTGTCGCAATATATAAAATAAAAGCTGATATTTTTTCCAAGTAACTAGATAATTAGTTCATCACACCTTATGAGACTGAACTAACCACATTCATTACAATGCTGCATGTTTCATAAGCTAAGAGTAATAAGCCGAGTGAGGATCTGGTAAAACATGCAGTAAGTCGATGGATGCAGGTGGATAAAGCCCGTGCTTTGTGGCAATCCTTGGGGAGGCATATGTTTAGTAGGGGACTTGTGAAGGGCTGTAATGATGATGATGATTCATTCACCTCATTTAGTGAGTGTTCTGCCACAAGTTGTTTTTAGTAGGTAAGTGCTTGCCAGTACAAGGATGCCTTCAGCGCCTTTTCTTCATATTTTTTGTATGAAGTGACAAACAAACTATCAGTCCACCTTATGGTATGTAACTGATCCACCTGATGGTAGATGGGTAGTGTAGTCCATGGACTGCTTGCAGCTAACTTCAAACATAAAAGGCTACAATGTGCTGTCATCTCTGACGACTAAGATGGAATATACCACATCTACCCTTCAGACTAGAATACGCACTGCTATTCAAGTAAGTAAGTCCAACTTCGACCGAGAGGTCAATCGACGGATTCAACTCGGCTGGGCAGCGTTCAGGAAACTACGACACATTTTCTCGTCAGACATTCCTCAAAACCTTAAAACAAAATTATACAACCAGTGCGTGTTGCCAGTGATGACTTACAGATCTGAGACGTGGTCCTTCACTGCTGGCCATATGAGGAAGCTCAAGGTCGCTCAGCGAGCTATGGAGAGGGCTATGCTCGGAGTTTCTCTGCGTGATAAACTTAGAAATGAGGATATCCGCAGTAGAACCAGAGTGACCGACATACCCCAACGGATTATTAAGCTGAAGTAGCAGTGGGTCGGCCATATAGCTCGAAGAACCGATAACCGATGGGGAAGAAAGGTTCTTGAGTGGCAGCCTCGTACCGGTAGGCGAAGTGTAG
This sequence comes from Parnassius mnemosyne, assembly GCA_963668995.1. Taxonomy (NCBI): domain Eukaryota; kingdom Metazoa; phylum Arthropoda; class Insecta; order Lepidoptera; family Papilionidae; genus Parnassius; species Parnassius mnemosyne. Next base: position 29,306,516 of record CAVLGL010000088.1, read on the forward strand.
GGCGACCCCCCACGAGATGGAGTGACGACCTGGTAAGACATGCAGGAAGTCGATGGATGCAGGTGGCTCAGGACCGTGCTTTGTGGCATTTCTTGGGGGAGGCCTATGTTCAGCAGTGGACTTATGAAAGGCTGTAATGATGATGATAATACCCTTCAGACTGGAATATGCACTGCTATTCAACGGCAGAAATTAGGTGAGAGGAGGAGGGAGGAGTCCATGTGAGTAAGTACACCTAGTTCGGCTCATAGGCAAAAATGGAGTCCCGCCACCTAGTAATGACAATAAGAAATTGGCAAAGATAGGTGGTTACTTATTAGTTGTAAATATGTATATCATTATATCCTATGAAATTAATATTTCTTATTAATACATTAGTAAAAAAAAATGTCTAAAGAAGCTCGTTATGACGTCCATACAGGCTTATCTTTAAAATAATTATATGATTTGTAATTTTCTTTCTCCATAAAAGTGATTTTAACATGCACTTGAAATTTAGGCAAAGGCAAATCAGTACATTGCACATGAATCCCTCTTTATTTTGTTTGGGCTACAGTAACCTCTAGACATTAAACTAACTTTACCTTATTTTAATAATATCAAAAAAGGGGTATATAAAGGGGCTTACCTAGTTCATACTTCTCATTTTCTTCAAATTTGGAATTCCCATTTTCGAAATTCTCTTCCTCAATTTTAATAGATTCAAGCCTAAAAATTTCATCCTTACAATCAATTTCTGTATCACATTCTACTGGCCTGATATCTACATGGCAAATTGGTGAGAATTGAATCTTATCTTTAGCCTCTTGCGGTTTTGGTACTGACTGAAACCATTATTTTAAATAAGTGAAAAAGCCAGTGTTGTGGTGGCGTGGGATAATCCATACCATGCCACAGATATCGTAATAAGGGACAGGGAAACTGAAACAGATGATGACCAGCAGCATCTTCAGTCAGCTATATGTTTTTTTTATATAGGAGAGGGGGCAAACGAGCATGCGGCTCACCTGATGATAAGTGACTACCGCCGCCTATGAACAACTGCAACACCAGGGGAATTGCAGACGCGTTGCCGGCCTTTTAAAAAGGAGTAGGCTATTTTCTTAAAGGCCCCTAAGTCGTATCGGTCCGGAAAAATCGCTGGTGGTAATCGATTCCACAAGGAAGTTGTGCGAGGGAGAAAACTTCTTTTAAATCGCACAGTGGTGGACTGCCAATCATCCAGATGGTATGGATGGTACATACATTAAATTCTCGTAAATATATTGAGAGACCAAAGTTAATATATTCATTACTTTTAACTATAAATGTTATATTAAATTCAAGACTTATTAGTTTAAATAATGATTCATATAAATAGTAACTATTGTCTACTCCTATGGATTCCTACTGTCGCCCACCTATTAAACGATTTGCGACTGTTTAAAGAGTGTTTTAAAAGTAAATGTTTTATTAAATTCAAGACTTATTAGTTTAAATAATGATCCATATAAATAGTTAGTATTGTTTATAGATGAAAGAAAAGGCAGCTTTTTCACTCTACTACCTTTAAATCTCCCTAAGCGATGTTCATTTATTGGAACAAGCACAACTTTCTTAACTTTCTGTTTTTTGTGCATGTAAGGTAGTGAGACTAACTGTCCACAGTGATCAGAACTTAAATTTTGAATAATTAATTTATGTAAGGGCTCAACATAAGTAAAAATATTATCTATATAAGTTGCACTAGGCCCTGCAATATGTGTTGGCTCAAAAAACAAATTAACAAGGTTGTAATGATTTGAGCAATTATTTAAACTTAATACTTATGGAAGAAGCTTCAAGGAGATTAATATTAAAGTCTCCACATATGACAACAGATTTGTTCTGGTTATTAAGTTTAAGCAAAACTTCCTCCATTATATTTTCAAAACAATCAATCGTCTACATAGAATGGCGATCTGTAAACACTGACAACAATGTAGTGTTTGAACTCAACACATGCCATTTCTACAGTTCGCTAACAGAGAGGCTCACAATATCCTTACATTGTTTACTTATTAATAATTTATTAGCCAATATTAAGGAGCCACCATGTAATTTTTTTCTCTGTTATAGCAACTGACCACCTGGTGTTTACTGAAATTAAACATATTATAGTTTTTAGCCAATTTAAAGTATTTTAACCAATGTTCAGTTATACAGAAAATTTGTATGTTGTTACTATTGAAAAACAATTAAATTTCTAATTCTTTGCCTAACATGCCTTGCATATTTTGATGCACCAGGTGTATACAATTTTTATGATTGTGTTTAAGAGAAATTATACAATTAACTACTTGTGGGCAACATTCTGGGAATGTCAAGGTAGAGTAGTGATTGTCAAGGTGCCTGCCAAGTGATTATTAAGGCAAATACTTCATTATAATGGGAATGACCTATCAAGTCGTGGACTTTTATTATAAGAAGTATAATACTGTGGACCGTGTAGTGGCGATGTAAAAATATCCACTACTCTATATACACAGAATGAGAGGCGACAAAGGGAAACAGAAACAGGAGTAGGGCAGCAGCATCTTCCTGATAACAACTCTGACTATTATAAACTACAGTTGCCCACTTGCCGAGCTAGAAAATTTGGCAAAATCCCTCCTATCAAGCAATCTATGAAGAAGGCCTATGTTCAGCAGTAGACTTTTATAGGTTTTAATGAATGGAATGGATAATACCATGGACCCTCCTGCTAGCAACTGCTCCAGAACTGCATTTGACTCAATAGCCTGTTGTTGTAATCTTCTGCAACGAATGAGTCTTGCATGACAGATGAAACAGACAATTATGGGCCCCTCATCCTCATCCACCTGAAAATATGAAAGTTCGTCATAAATATGGAAAAGTACTCAAATATACAAGTTTGTAATAAAATCTATTAGCTACCACAATTCTCTTCATCAACATAATTTTTTTATAACATTGAAGTGACAAATAAACTTACAATCCACCTGATGGCTGCAGCCCATGGACACCTGCAACAAACTTCAAGCAAAGGCTACAGATGTGATGCTACCTTTGAGGACTAAGATGTAATGCTTCACAGCCTGTTGTTATATTGGCTCTCAATGTCCTTCAGATACACATACTGCTGCTTGGTGGCAGAAGTAGATAAGAGGATGATAACTACCCAGACAGACTTCTAGGCAGAAAAAATCCTACCACCTAGTGGATCATCATCACTGCACATCCATTGACTTCCTAACATACCAGATTGTCAGTATCTAGTAGGGGCCTCTCTACAATTTGCTTACCAATGAGGCTACCACTCAAGAATTATGTTTCCCGATCTGTTGATAGTTCTGTATGCTATAAGGACACAAATTCCTAATTGTTAATATTGTGAATGTTATGAGTGTCAAGTAAGTAGGAGCCTCCCTGAATCTTGACCTCTTATAGTACGCAGTGCATATTACTTTAATGATAATACTGATTTTAGTGCAACCCAGGATTCCAGGCTAGTTGTTGTTTTTCAGGTTCTGATTGTATTTGTCACTATATTTAACACTGCACCTTAGCTTAGCCTCGATCTATCACATTTTATATCAAGCAAGTTATAATTAGTCTTGTGTAGTTCGTGAACGCTGAACGAATAGGAAATGTGTCTTAGCATTGTACTAAGAGAAACGTTTCCGAACGCTGATTGTTAATAAGTCTAACAGCTCTTTTTATACACCTAAACTCGCAATACAGCAGACCGCGCGTGCGATAGAGAGAGTCAGTGAGTTGAGTATATCATTGGGACAAGAGCCGATGAACGGCTATAATGATACCATTGATCAAATCTGTTAAAATGAGATGTTATAGAAAGATACATGTTAGGTATATCAATGCAATAACATCTAATTTAGCTTATCTGAATAGATGCTAGACTCTCTGTGTTTGCATTTTATTTTATTTATTATACTTAGTAAATAGATACAAACGTTTGATAGACTTCGTTTTGGCACTTGTAATAGCGTAAATATGTAATAGTTATGTTATAACAGAGCCGTGGTAGCTCAGATGGTTAGAGCTCGCTGTAAGCTTCACAGTACTCTAGCAACCTGGGTTCAATCCCCGCCAGCACCAATGAAATTGTTAATTGCAATTTTAAGTGCTGATTTACCACATGCTTGGCGGTGAAGGAAAACATTGTGAGGAAACCCGCATGTCTGAGAAATAACAAAAAAAAAAACATTTATTTTAAAAAACATTTCAAAGGCATGTGAAGTTCGCCAACACGCATGGGGGCAGTGCGGCGGACATTTCCTTGCCCTAAAACCTTCTCAGAAATGAGAGGAAGCCTGTGCCCAGCAGTCAGCACTTTACTTTTACTTTTATGTTATAACAATTCTTGAGGAGTTTTTTTTGTTTTTTTTTATTGTTTTAATAGTAATTGCATCCTTGAATGCTTTTTATTTTCACATGTTATGGATATGGGATTTTATTTCATTAACATTAATTATTTTTTCAACACTAATTTGAATTAGACTTCCATTTTGACCAAGAAATTATCAAGTGTGTGTGTATGAGTGATAATACAACATTACGATTCGAGCAAATATCGAACGACTGAGACTGAGTCTCACTGACTCAGATAGCTATTCCATACAAATTTTACGGATAGATACAGTTTAAACTTTAAACTGCTTAGTGGTACTGATGAACGAATAGAATGAACTAGTTCACTGTCCGTAATGAACTAGTACGGAGTGATCTTTAAAATGACCGAGCAGACACTCAGTATTTCTTCAGCAACTTATTGGTTTGTGCTCCAGCCCTCCAGCAATAACAACAAATTACCGACCCATACTTCAATTTGCAATATTTAAAAATATTAACACTTACAAAACTGTTCGTCAACGTTTTATATACATTTCGGAGGACAGTCTCCTTAAGTATAAACATGTGTACATTAACGCTTAAACAAATTCTACAAATTTCACTAAAGGCCATTTGTTTCTAGCTTTAATATATTGGTATCACAGAACACATATAACCCTAAAGGGGTGATTGGTGGTTCCTCTTCTTTTTAGAATTTATGGCACTTTCTCTTAATAGAATATTATGGCTTCTCTTGAAATTTTTGATATTGGTCACATAGATAAATATATATGTAGCAAGATTGGTCACGGACCTTGTTTTTATTATTTGCTCGAGAGAGCAGGCAAAGGAACTAAGCCATACAGCCTTGTCTTTTTTATTTTGAATATATAAAATTTTAAAGTGTAAAGGCCGGAACCAAGTCTTATTTTTCTTCTTTCTATCTCTTCAAAATCCATAAAGGCCGAAGTCAAGTCTTTTCTTTAATTCTTCATATTTTCAGAAACCCGTAAAGGCTAAAGCCAAGTCTTCTTTATATTATATTATTTGTAGGTTTCAATCCGTGTAGATTTGTCAATACAATATTTTCAAGAACAGGGATACCATATTTCATATTTCTTTTACAGTATTATGAATAAAATTGCAAAGTGCTAAATATGTCTTAGTATTCCTAAGAACATCTTGCAGGGCACGCGGGACGCTTTCTGAGTTTTCATAAACTTGCATAAGTTTTTCAATGAGTAGCAATCTATCAATGGCGTACGCTGGGCAGTTAAATATTATATGTTCTGCAGTCTGATCTGCTTCTGTATTGCAGAAATTGCATGTTGCAGATGTTACTATTCTCATCCTGGAAAGATGAGCGTTCAGTCGATAGTGGCCAAATCTAAGTCTGCACATTATTGTATAATATTTTCTGTTATGATATCTCTCGTTGCGAGAAAACCAAGGAATACTTAATTCTGAATTAATTGATGCATACCAACGACCTTTTCCTGCCTCTAAAACAACATTCCATTGCATTTTCCATTCTTCTTTTAACTGTTTCTTTAAAATTGAATATAAATCTGTATGTGGTATTGCAACATCGGTTATCCTTTCAATATCAGCTGTAACTAACTAACTATACTTTTAGCTAAATGGTCTGCTCTTTCATTTCCTTGAACCCCAATATGTGACGGAGTCCATAAAAATTTTACTTCCAAATTATTTTCTTTCAATTTCCACCACAAACTTTTGATTTCATATATGATGAAAGATGTTTTAGCATCTAAAGCTCTTGCCTTCAGTGCCTTCAAGACACTTATGCTATCAGAGATCAGTAACCATTTATTAGATATATGTGGGTGTTCTTCTATATATTTAAGAGCAATTAAGACAGCATAACATTCTGCAGTGTATATGCTTGCTGATGCGGGAATGGAAAGGCCACATCCAGTTTTCAGATGAGGTATGTAAAATGCACAGGTTACTTTATTTTCAACTTTTGAACCTTTTGAACCATCTGTGTAAATTTGTCGATATTCATCATATGTAGATATAAGTTCATAAACCTCTTCTTTTCTTTTCAATTTTTTATCAATATTTATGTGTATATCACTGAATTTGCTTTCATAATTCCCCTTATAACAAGGCCATGTATGTGTGCTTTTGTGAATATTATATTGTTCATCATATCGTATCACTTCATGAAAGTCATGAAGTATATATGGGGCTGAGTTAGATATAGAAGACATACTATTATAGTAAAATAATACTTTTTGAAAAAGAGGATGATGTGACAAAGAATTGATATTTAATAAAAACCTAAATTTCAGATATTTAAACCTAAGTAATATAGGAGGAGTAAGACATTCAGCCTGTAAAGAAACAATAGGAGTTGTTCTCATAGAGCCGGTAATAAGTCTTAAATTCTTATTTTGTATATTATCTAATTTGTTTACTAGTTTTTTATTTGATGCAAAACAAAGGAAGCCATACTCAAAATGGCTTCTTACCAAAGACTTATATAACATTAATAATATTTCTGGATCAGCTCCCCAGTTAGTACTAGCCAAAGCTTTTAATACATTAAAGGCCTTAGAAGCTCTGTCTGTAATAGAATTCACGTATTTGGTCCAAGATAAATTATTTGTAAAAACTAACTTATCTTACACCTAAGAATTTAGCACAACTTTCTATTGGTAAAAATGTATTATTATAAATTATTCTAGTGTTAAATGGACGAATTTTATTAAATATTACAACTTTACTTTTCTCAGTACTAATATCAAAATTTAAGTATGAAAAGTAAGTGTGCAATTTCTTTAAAGCCTCATTTAAAATGGTTACCAAGTTTTTGACATTTGCTCCTGAGGCGTATATGACCAAATCATCTGCATATTGTAAATTAGTAACATTTGATCCTAAAATATTGTTTAATTTAAATATGTATAAAATAAAGATAAGAGGACTTAATATTCCTCCTTGACAAACACCTTTATAACTGAGCCTAGGACCAATAATTGTATTATTATTATTAACTTTGGCAAAAACTCTTCTTTCATGTAAAAAGTTAAATATCCATTTTACAATTTTTTCAGGAATGGCCAAAGACCTCAACTCTGCGGCAAGTACATGAAGATTGACGTTATTAAATGCACCAACAATGTCAAAGAATATACTAATTAATATTTCATTATTTTTCATAGCTTTAAAAATGTCTAAATGTAGAAATGCAATACTTTCTCTAGATGACTTACGGCGTCTGAATCCAAACTGATTTGATGGTAAAAGACAATTTTTTTCTAGATAAAATTCTAATCTAGATTTTATAAGTTGCTCAAATATTTTACCCATACAAGATGTAAGTGCTATAGGTCTGTAAGATTCTGCAATGTGAGGTTTTTTTCCAGGCTTTAAAATGGGTATCAAACTTCTTTATTAAATCTTCTTTCCAATCGTTAGGAATAAGTGAATGAAACCATAACATATTATATATTTTCAAAACTAGTTCTCTACACACAGTATTCATATTTTTTAAAGCTTTATATGGAACAGAATCTAAACCACAAGTAGTGTCTTTTCTAGAGTTAACAGCTGAGTTGAATTCGGTCAAGGTAAAAGGTTTGGTAAGATAATCACAATGATTATCATTTGAGGAGTTAGGGGTTAGAGGTGATTCATCTGTTTCTGGTGTATATTTTTTCAAAAATTCATTAGCCCAATTAGAATCTATGACAGATGTGTTATTATGAATAAAAGTTTTGTTAAACTTTTTAATGTAGTTCCATACTCTAGTCAATGGAGTAGATCTATTAAAAGTTTCACATAGTTTTTTCCAGCTAAGATGTCTTTCAGTCTCCAAAGTAATTTTTTTAGCAGCTTGTAGTCTTTTAAAATTAATATAATTTCGTTCTGTGGGATCATTCTTAAATACTAAATATGCATTTTTACAATTTAATACTGCCTGTTTGCATTTTAAATTCCACCAAGGTAGAGAATTTTTCTTTCTAATTCTTTTAGAAGATTGCAAGTTGATGTTAACATTTCGATTAGAAAACTGATTGGATGGTGTGGATTCATGCATGGCTTGTTTAACTAGTTCTATTAAGTCTGTATAACATTGTAAAGGATTACTATAATCAAAACTATAATTTTTAATTAAATTATCTATTAAATTTGTATATTTTGACCAATCTACCAATTTTAAGTTTATGTTATTTGATACAGCTGTTTCTTGAAAATTTTGACTATTAACCGTAATGTTTGTCTTTACAGGAAAATGATAGCTGCCTAGAGAATCATCATCACATACTTGCCACTCACAAGACAGAGCCAGTGAAGATGAAACAAGTGTCAAGTCTAATGCATTCTGCCTCCATCTATGAGATCCTACTCTAGTCATCTGACCATCATTCAAAATTACAAGATTGTTGTCATCTATACTTGCAAGAATGTCCCTACCTCGTGAATCTAATTTAGTACATCCCCATAACGTATGATGGGCGTTGAAATCACCAGCTATAAAGACTGGCTGTGGCAAACTTTGGATTAAATTATCTAATTTGGATTTATTATAATTAATTGGAAGTGGACCTGGTCGAGCCCCGACGGTTCGACAAAAAATGAGATTGACTTCATTATGACGACCAGACGACAACTGTTCAGTGATGTCTCCGTGATCGCAAGGGTGAAAACTGGTAGCGATCACCGAATGGTTAGAGGCACACTGAACCTAAACGTTAAGTTGGAGAGGTCTAGTCTAATGAAGTCAACGCTCCGTCCCCCTCGTGCTCTAATCCAAAGTCTCGAAACCTTTCAGCTCGAGTTACAAAACCGTTTTCAGTGCCTAGAAGACTGCAATGAAGTGGACGATATGAATGACAAGCTCGTGGAAACTGTCCATGCGGTCGGAGCTAAGTTCTGCAAGACCCGCCGCAGAAGAACACAAAAACTCTCCGATCACACTCTTAATCTCATGGCTGTTAGACGGGAGATGAAGCTACATTCTTCAACAGACTTGACAGCATACAGGCATCTGAACAGACAGATCTCAAAATGCATGCGGCGGAACTTACGCAACTTCAATACAGCTCGTATTGAAGAAGCGATCGAGCGGAACCAAGGCTCCAAAGTCTTTGCCAGAGATCTGTATGCCAGAAAGAGCCAACTGTCAAAGCTGAAGACAGAATGTGGCAGCATCGTTTCCGGGACACCTGAGATTTTGAGTGAGATTGAGAGGTTCTATGGGCAGCTGTACACGTCATCATTGGAGCCACACGCAAGTGTGAGTAACGATCCAAGAGCGAGTCTCATCCGACACTATTCCGAAGATATCCCGGACGTCAGTCTGAGCGAGATTAGAATGGCTCTCCAGCACCTTAAAAACGGTAAGGCCCCAGGCGAGGATGGAATTACAGCGGAGCTTCTGAAAGCGGGTGGAAGACCGGTACTTGAAGTCCTTCAGAAGCTCTTTAATTCCGTCCTCCATGGTGGCATTACACCGGAGGCGTGGAGCAGAAGTGCGGTGGTCTTGTTCTTCAAGAAAGGTGACAACGCTCTCTTGAAGAACTACAGACCGATTTCCCTTCTGAGCCGCGTCTACGTGCTGTTTTCGAGAGTCATTACGAATCGTCTCGCGCGCAGACTTGACGACTTCCAGCCTCCCGAACAAGCCGGTTTCCGAAAGGGCTTTAGCACCATAGATCACATACATACCCTTCGGCAAGTTGTACAGAAGTCCGAAGAGTACAATTTGCCACTATGTCTGGCGTATGTGGACTATGAGAAAGCCTTTGATTCCGTCGAAATTTGGGCGGTGCTGCAGTCCCTTCAGCGGTGCCAAGTTGACTGTCGGTATATCGAAGTGTTGAAGTGCTTGTACAGTAGGGCTACGATGGCTATCCGAGTACAGAACCAGAGTATGAAACCTATCCAATTGCAGAGAGGTGTAAGACAGGGTGACGTCATATCCCCGAAACTCTTCACCGCTGCATTGGAAGACGTTTTCAAGCTTCTGGACTGGAGAGGGTACGGTATCAACATCAATGGCGAGTACATCACTCACCTTCGATTTGCCGACGATATAGTCCTTATGGCAGAATCGCTGGAGGGCCTAAGCACTATGCTCAATGACCTCAATAGTGTTTCCCAACGGATAGGTCTTAAGATGAACATGGACAAAAGAAAGATTATGTTTAATGTCCATGTCACACCTATGCCGGTAGTTGTTGGGAGCACTAAGCTCGAAGTTGTTGACGAGTATGTTTACCTGGGACAAATAGTCCGACTAGGTAAGTCCAACTTCGACCGAGAGGTCAATCGACGGATTCAACTCGGCTGGGCAGCGTTCGGGAAGCTACGACACATCTTCTCGTCAGACATACCTCAAAACCTTAAAACGAAATTGTACAACCAGTGCGTGTTGCCAGTGATGACTTACGGAACTGAGACGTGGTCCTTCACTGCTGGCCGTATGAGGAAGCTCAAGGTTGCTCAGCGAGCTATGGAGAGGGCTATGCTCGGAGTTTCTCTGCGTGATAAACTTAGGAATGAGGATATCCGCAGTAGAACCAGAATAACCGACATAGCCCAACGAATTAGTAAGCTGAAGTGGCAGTGGGCCGGCCATATAGCTCGAAGAACCGACAACCGATGGGGAAGAAAGGTTCTCGAGTGGCAGCCTCGTACCGGTAGGCGAAGTGTAGGGCGTCCCCCCACGAGATGGAGTGACGACCTGGTAAGACATGCAGGAAGTCGATGGATGCAGGTGGCTCAGGACCGTGCTTTGTGGCATTCTTTGGGGGAGGCCTATGTTCAGCAGTGGACTTGTCATTATCATTTGAGAATGATGATAATTAATTGATGAATTAGGGGGACAGTAAACACTAACTAAAGTTAATAATTTATCATTGTATTGTATTTGTACAGCTATATTTTGTAATGAGTCATCAGAGAATGTATTGATAACACTAAATCCAATTTTGTTATGTAGAAGTATTGCTACTCCATTATGATCATTACCTGAATCTAATCGTATAATATTATATCCTTTTACTCTAAAATTGTGCCTAGGTTTAAGCCAAGTTTCACATATGAGAGCAACATCTATGGTGTTCTCATATAAAAATTGTGTAAATTGAAAGCGATTTTTAATTAAACTCTGTGCATTCCATTGTAAAATGTTAAACTGATCCATAAAATATTAAATGTTAAATAATGAAATATCTATTTTGGTTTCATTGTATCTATGAGAACATCTTTAATAAGCTGAGAAGATATGGTGGTTTGTTCATTTGATTTATTAAGAGTTAATACTTTAATGACTGTATTTAAAATTATATTAATAATGTCATCATTCTTTAGCAGTGACATAAGAGCATCTTTGGGATTTTTTTTTGTTTAATTCGGGGAATTCGTTTTTATTAAAAAGGTCTACAAATGGGGTTTTGTGTAATTTAGCCTGATTTTCTTTTATCTTTTGTTTCTTAACAGGACACTGTCCGGAAATGCTTAGATGGTTTCCTTTGCAATGTATGCATATCGCTTTATCTGAAGAGACTTTGCAATCTTTGTAGCTGTGATTTTCAGTACAAATTGAGCATTTCACAGAATTTTTACAATACTTTGCTAAGTGACCATACCTCAAACAATTGTAGCACTGCTTCACTGGTGGAATATACTGATTTACCACGAACCGCCAACCATGAAGATCGGCGTGGTCCGGCAAAACATTAGAAGCAAATGTGATGGCCACGGTGCCCATCGGCTGCAGCAAACTGCGTCCTGCATCATTCTTATGTTTCCTCATTATCCTTTTAACACATATTATCATTCTATAAGTCGTTAACATACCAAAAATTCTTGAATTAGAAAGATTAGTGGGAACATTGGTTATGACTCCTGTTATTTCTGTTCCTACAGCTGGGATAGATGCTTTCATTTTGTATTCATTAAGAAAAGTAATATTATTTAAAAATGCATTCGCTAGAGAGGGCTTTTCAAAATGAACGCCTATTTTGTATTTATTCATAGATTGCAAATATTTAATGCCTTTATTGAACCTCTTCATATGTGTGGACAGAGACATCATGTCCCGCGTGCCGATTGGCCTTTTTTCATCATTTGATTCGACAAATACAACAAAATCAACGAGAATAGAGTCCTCAGGGTACCTCCTGTTGTAGTCAGATACAAAGTACGGCTTATACTTGCGCTGCTCTTTCTCAGGATCTTCCTCAGTACTGGTATGAATTTCTTCCTCCTCAGTCGTTTCTTCAAACACTTCTTCTTCTCCCGGCAACTTTTTTTTTCTACGTTTCCCCATGATGGGGAAACCCAGTAACAATAAACAATAAAAGTTTAGTGCCTTTTAAGTAAATAAAACAAAATTAAAATTTTAGTTTAAAAAAGGCGCCTATCACGTTTCAAGGGTCCCGCGCTTTTTTCAAAACAAATAGATGTTGTTGTTTTTATTATTCGCTCGAGAGAGCAGGCAAAGGAACTATGCCATACAGCCTTGTCTTTTGTAATTATCCTTCATAGTTCACTGCTTCACGATATGTTGATGCGTCACATTGTGCAGTTCTTGGGAGATTTTGACGGCAACTTGATCCTGCAGACAGCTGACAGTTGGCGATGGTATCTAAAGGCGCCTATGCAAACAAACAGCTTATCTTGAGAATCCATCACCATCAGAGCACTTGTTTCACTGTTTCCACTAATAGTTCACATGCGTAGACACTTAATATACAAAATCGCACCACTTTTACATATCAAAGTCCACTTCAAACCATTATTTAAACAATAATACAGGAGCAGCAAACCGCCGCCGGTCAAGATCCCGCCAAAACTCCAAAACAAATAGAATTCTGATTAATTCTGCCTAAAAATTATCAATATATTAGGCTTGGGCAAAAAATATCAATACATATCGTCGTATTTTTAACCACGATATATCGATATTAATTTTGAAGTGTTGAATTCGTATCAATTTCGATATATTTTAAAACGTTATATTAATGTGCAAAACATGAAACAACAAAAGGAGCTACAAAAGCATTCATGTGTGGTTGTCGTTTTTTTTTTATCGTCCAACCTTCAGTAATATTAAATTTTGGGCCCTATACTACAATCATTAAATGATGCCAATAAATCGATATTTACCACGCGATATATATCGATACTGTTTAAAGATGTACCTATATATTTTTCCCTTGGCATCCTTACAATATATCGAAATATCGATATTTGATGAGACAATATCGATATTTATTTTAGAATATCGAGTTCGTATCAATTTCGATATATTTTAACCACTCGGGCAACGTCATTATCCACCACCAACTTTGTCAAACTTACGATCATGCCCGGTTTCGGTTTATACCACTGATTTAGAAGTATATGGACTGGGCATGCCTACAGAATATGGAGTGTAGAGTAGAAGGAGGACCATCTCTGTATATGATGCTGCAGTAGCATAGGATAAATAAAAAAAGCGCCAAAAGTAATTAGAATAAGATGGAGAAATAAACAAGGACCGACCAATCCGCTTGGTTTTGTACTACGTAAATAGTTGAGATTTTATATACTGGCATTTTACTAACTACTCTAGTCATGAAATTTTTTAAATATTAGAATTCAGCTGACTTCACTCCGTTCACAAGCTATCTTCATATCATAGTTTTTCAGACGCCAGCGCTATTGTGGTAGGTTTTGGAACCTCTATTTTCAGTAAATAGTAGAACACTTTTTCAACATTCGCCCCTTATAAGATGGCTCTCCTTCTACTCTACACTCCATACTACAGAATTATACTCTATTCGAATTACGAAGTCCCTTTTGACAGATGTCAATAATCAAGTACTAGTAAAGTACCGCTATAGTCGATACTTGATCTTCGATTACTATAACAATCAAATTAAAATCGTATTGACAGAAAAAGGATTAGCATCAAATTAAAATTTATAAAACTGTTTTTAATTTTAATTAGATAATATTACATGATATTTTTATCAAGATGGAACATATTCATCATCACTAGCGGTGTGAGTGCTCCATGCCAGATGTGCGGTTCTCACAGCGCTCGGTTCGCAGAGCACACCTCTCCCTTGACATCCACAAGTCGAGTGGGCCTGACGGAATCCCCCCAATTGTGCTGAGGACGTGTGCTCCGGAGTTGGCACCGGTTCTAACGCGTCTTTTCCGGTACTCCTACTCCCTAGGCGTAGTCCCGAAATCATGGAAGACAGCTTTTGTCCACCCGATCCCTAAAAAAGGTGACCGCTCAGACCCGTCCAACTACAGGCCTATCGCCATCACCCCCTTGTTCTCCAAAATAATGGAATCCGTTGTAAACTGCCACCTCATGCGGTACCTTGAGGATCACCAGCTGATCGACCCCGACGAAAACCGTACTGGCGGTCACTAATCAGCTGGTGATCTTCTGGTCTACTTAACTCATAGATGGGCGTTGGCAGTAGAGTCCAAGGGGGAGGCATTGGCCGTTAGTTTGGACATTGCGAAGGCCTTCGATCGGGTTTGGCACAAAGCGCTTCTTTCGAAGCTCCCTTCCTATGGGCTTCCCGAGAAATTATGCAATTGGATCACCAGCTTTCTTGCAGATCGGAGCATCAAGGTCGTTGTAGACGGTGCATGCTCCGACTACAAGCCTATTAACGCTGGTGTTCCACAAGGCTGCGTGCTATCACCAACGCAGTTTCTTCTGCATATCAATGATATGTTGCAAGCCGGTAGCATTCATTGCTATGCGGATGACAGCACTGGTGATGCTCTATACACCGGCCGTGCCAATATTTCTCGGGAAAACGTCACTGAGTACCGGAACAAACTTGTGTCTGAAGTCGAGTCTTTGCTGGACAAAGTCTCGGATTGGGGGCGACTAAATCTAGTTCAGTTTAATCCTCAGAAGACACAAGTTTGCGCGTTTACCGCTAAAAAGAACCCCTTTGTCGTATCTCCTCAGTTTCAAGGTACTCCCCTTGTTGCCTCAGCCAGTATCGGAATCCTCGGCGTCGACATATCGAGTAGCGTGCAGTTTCGTGGTCACTTGGAAGAGAAGGCCAAATCGGCCTCTAAAAAGCTTGGCGTGCTCAGCAGAGCGGGACAGTATTTCATGCCGGCTCAACGCCTGCAACTTTACAAGGCGCAGGTTCGGCCTCACATGGAATACTGTTCCCATCTCTGGGCAGGGGCTCCCCAGTGCCAGCTCCTTCCACTTGACCGCATCCAACGCAGAGCTGCGCGAATCGTCGACGACCGAGCCCTTTCCGATCGGCTCGATTCATTGGCACTGCGAAGAGATGTTGCATCCCTTTGCATTTTCTTTCGCATCTACCATGGGTAGTGCTCTGAGGAATTGTTCGGATTAATCCCAGCCGCCAAATTTCACGAACGCACATCGCGGCAGAACTCCCGATACCATCCACACCATCTGGATGATTGGCGGTCCACCACTGTGCGATTTAGAAGATGTTTTCTTCCTCGCACAACTTCTTTGTGGAATAGTTTACCACCAGCGGTTTTTCCGGACCGATACGACTTAGGGACCTTCAAGAAAAGAGCCTACTCCTTTTTAAAAGGCCGGCAACGCATCTGCAATTCCCCTGGTGTTGCGGTTGTTCATGGGCGGCGGTAGTCACTTACCATCAGGTGAGCCGCATGCTCGTTTGCCCCCTCTCCTATAAAAAATAAATAAAAAAAAAAACGATATTTCATGGTCGGCATCGTCGTCATCACCCTCATCATCGTCTGTAGAATCCCCTGTATTTATTATAATTTGGTTTTCTATGACGGCATCGATATGTATGTCCCTGTCCCAATCAGCAAAAATCAAATTTTTTGTTCGTAAAATCACACTTTCCCAATTCGCGGCAGTAACACTATCACAAGCTTCTTGCAACAATGACAGCATTTTGTTTGCAGTAAACGGTGGGCTGGTATTTTACGAGCCGCATAACATAAAATAAAGGTTTACGTGTTAATATAGCAACAGATAAAATGTTAAAATAGGTAAAAATAAATAATAAAAAAGATTTGTTTAAATTCTTGCCTTTAATTTGCGCCCAAATCAATTCTATGGCATTGTATTTACAATGGTAGGGTGGAAGGCGCATTACATTGTGTCCGTCTTCCTTAGCCATTTCGTCCAATACGTATTTTGGTCTAGCTGGCTTATTTATAGCAACCAAATGCAGCAGCTCAACTTTTAACATGGACATGTCAGCAACAATATTATTGTCATTCAGCCATTTCACAATATCAGCTTTTTTACTGCTGGAAGTTGGAGGCTTACTTATTTGTACTGAATGATACGGTGCATTATCCATAATGATCGTCGATGGCTCATTCAAGGTCAATAAGGTACAAAACCATTTCCTTTTAACAAAATTCATCTCTTCGTGGTATTTCACAGTTTTCTTAGATTTAAACGCCAAGAGGCAGTTCGGAACAAATCCCTTCATGGAATCCGCATGACAAATAATTAAGCGTTCGCCTTTGCCACTAGGTACTTTTGTGGAGGAGTGAGGAGTGTCGTCTGTCCATATCTTGCCAACTGTATGATTAGCGTTTAGCCACGTCTCATCTAGAAATATAACATTATTCCAAACGGCAATGGACTTTGCTGATCTTATAAAATTAAATCTGGCTAAAGCTATATCTCTACGTTCCATCAAAATCCGCCTTTTATCACATTTTTTATAAGAAAAGCCAACATTTTTTAAAACCCTCCAGAAAAAAGTTCTACTGCCATGAAACAGTCCAGATTCTCGTAAAGTATTTGACAATTTATCGAGAGTCGGCAATTCTTTCCTACTATAGTAGCCATAGATATGGTTTCTAATGGCGTCGTTATCAAAATTGTCGATCTTCTAACTTTTTTCTTAAGTAGCGATTTTAATTTGTTATCTTCCATTAAATCTTTACCATGTTTTTCCTTACTTATTCGGGAAACAGTTTTTCGACTAATACCAAGAGCTGCACTTACTCAGTTAGTCACTTGTGAAAGTGGCAACAATGGACCACCATTCTGATACTCTCTTTCAAAGTAATCTAGTAGGCGTACTACAAACTCTCGCGCTTGACTGCGCATCACTGTTCTTTTAGTGGTTTCAGTTTCGGCCATAGTGTTTATAGATACAAAAAAAACAAATCAAATAACAGTCAAAACTTAATAACAACGAAAGAATTATCAAACAGTTAAAACTACAATAACAAGAACGAAATAAAAACACAACACAAAATCAACTAAACTGAACACGCGTATCGTATACAAGGCTTCTGCACTCGTACTGAAGAGACAAAGAAAATGACGGTCGTGATTACGAGGTGGACGCAGTGTTGACAGATTTTCACTCGCGAAAAGAATCTGTCTATAATCGATTTTATACGATTCTTTTAGTCACTTCACTATATAAAAAAGTAAAAATAAAAGTATAGAACGTAAACGCAAAACGGCAGTAAAATATTATTATCTTTTAAAGTTTTAATTATTTTGAGCACGATGTCTAAAAACAATATGTTGATTGTGTGTGTGAATTAATTGTATAATGATTTAGATTGATGGTGTATTTATAAATGATGATTTACGACCATGAACAAAAATGATTATTATTTCAAATTATGCGAAACGTGAAGAGTTACGTTCTAAGAAGTGTCAAAAGGGACTTCGTAATTGTAATAGAGTATAGCGTGACTACCTAAACAAATCTGGCGCATAAAATGGCCGCCTTTTGTAGGGTTGTGTACACGCTCCTAGCTGTCCCGACAAAGTTCAAATATCCCGGGGCCCATCAGCGGTAGATTCGACGGACAACTAAGGGTGGTTCCCAACGGCCTATGGAGACTTATTATTCGACACAATTGATATAAGGCTAGGTAAATGAATAGTAAAACAAAACTAAGGTTCTGATATTTGAAAGAGACGAAGAGAGAACGAAGTGTGAAATATGAGTAAATCAGAAATGTCTAGAACAGGTAAATGAAATTGTATAGTTGGGGAGTGCTTTTATCCGGGATGGAAGAGATGTGATTTAGATGTGGACAGGCGTGTCGCTGCCGAGAACAAAGTCAATGGTGCCCTGACTGCGTTAGTCAAAAGGCAAGGTATAGTGAGGAGTGCACGCCTTGCAATACCTAACGCAGTGTTGGTACCGACTTTGTTATATGGCAGCGAAACCTGGGTATGCCAGAAGAAGCACAAAAGCAAGTTGAATGCAGTGGAAATGCGATCTCTTCGTAAAATGCGCGGCGTTACCATGGCCGACTGAAAGCGAAACGAAGAGATTCGCAATATGGCAGGTTTGAAAGATGACCTTATCACAAAAATTGATAAGGGCGTGCTTCGATGGTTTAGGCACGTTGAGCGAATGAGTGAAGACCGAATGGTGAAGAAAATATATAGCGCGAAAGTTAATATTAAAAGGTTTCGAGGTAGACCGAGGCTAACTTTCGAAGACCATGTAAGCAAATTGCTCGAAGAGGGGAGGGTCAAGAGTACTCGGATACCTAGACGTGCATGTATGAAGAAGATAATGAATCTGAAAGAAGCGAAAGAGGTATGTAAGGATCGTGACACTTGGCGATCTGTTCCCTCTGGCTACCCCGTTAGGGATTGCGCGTGAAGATAAGTAAGTAAGTAAATGAATAGTACGTACCTGGTTCCGAAGCTAAGACTGCTCCAAGGCTCGGTCAGGCGGTAGGTAGGTGTAGGTGCATGTAAGTGGTGTGTAGTAGTGTTTATATATGTGACCTGACCCAACTGAGGTGATCGGGCAGCGGCCTGGTCCGATGCTGCCCTACAATGTGGTATCACTTCAGCGGACGGTGAATTGACAACTTCTTTCTTCATTTCACTATTTCAGTCTATCAACTCCATTGTACATTTTATTAACTATAAAGTCAACCAATTCAACGTTCATCGAAATCAAACACGTGACATCCGACACAAATAACGAACAGTCGCTCAAAGTTCAATATTCGAGGTTCCGGGTTCACGTAGCACAAATTTACAAACACGGGATCGAACCGGGCCTCTTCTCGAGTCTCAAAGTTCAGCGTTCCCAAACAACAAACTAAATTCCTTCGTACGATATTAAGTACTACGCCGCAATAAGAATTCAAAATCAGCCTAGCTGACACGCAAACTAACTATAGAGTCAACACACAAAAGGCTCTTAATGCGACGGTACAATTAAACAATGACTTCCAAAAACAATTAACCGGGCCACGCCCGCGAAATGGAATGCGAGCATCAAATTCCAGACCGTATGTCCACTCGGCGTGCGCGCAAGGTTCCACGTCACACAAGCAAGTTAAATATTGCAAAATGCACTTCAAAATGCAATCACTATACAAATTGACGTAATTACTTACAAGCGAAATTACTTTAATCACTCTAATTCAATACTAGCCTCTTGTCACGAAACTTACAACTTAGACAAACTAATTTGAGGCGGTCTACACGAAACCCAAATTCAATAGTAAATTAAACGCGCACAAAGACTCAAATTCTAGACCACAAAACCAAGAAACTGGTCGAGCGAAATCGATGCAGCGGTCACCAAAATACGCTAATCAACAGCGCCACTGCTGTCAAGCTACTGACTTCGCACTCGCGTCCTGCGCCCGCGCTCTCTGCCGAGCGAACCACACGGGAGTGGGACGACGGTGACCTTTACAAAGTCAGCGGGAGGACACGAGTGTTGAATGCAAATTTCAAATGTTAATTGTTTGGCCTAAACAGGTTGTACTCAGCAATATGGGCAGCTGATATCGATATAGTAATAAATTTGGAGAGAATAAGAAAAATATAACAATAAAGAATACTGGTGGCTTCGACGTGTCGATTTGTGACGTCACATCGTGGTGCAGAGGAGCGGTCACCCTTACCGTAAAACACCACTTTACTCATAAATATTTCAATCATTTTTAAAGGTAGAAAAAAATATGAATACCGTACCGAATTCGTAATTTTTTATACAATTTTTTGATATCCTTAACAAAATTGGGTGGCCAGACCAAACAGACCAAATGGTGTGATAATCGTAGTTTTCTCAATATCCTGCTCCGCTAGAGGAATAAAATGATAGGCTCTATTTATATCTATCTTAGAAAATACTTTTTTACCTGACAACATATAAGTGAAGTCCTGCAATCTAGGGATCGGGTATCTGTCTGTATCGGGTTTCGTAACTACATATAACCGCCTATAATGTTATAGGCGGTTAAACGCAGTTACGAAACCCGACAGATACCCGATCCCTAGATTGCAGGACTTCACATGGTGGTCCACCACATGCACGTATTTCCCCATTTTTCTTGGGTAAAATATGTAAAGGACTGGCCCAAAATTCGTTAAAGGCCGACAGATCCCCATTTCCTGCATTAACCTAAACTCTTATTTGGCTTTCCTATAACGGTCGGGAGGTAAAGGTCTAGCTCTAGCAAAGATAGGTCCCTTCGTCTCAATATGATGGTACACATTATGTTTAGCTAACTCTTTGAAACAAATAGGCTTCGTAATTTCCGGATACTTGCTTAGCAGTGAATGATAAGGATGCTTCTCATAACCACTGTCTTCACTGCGGGTTCCCTGTATCAAAGAGGAAATGCAGCCCGGTGTTGGAGTCGGTGACACATAGGCAGCGTGATGGCTGCACCGCGCAAGCTTCCGCCATGGCCTGCACGTCTGCTAGTTTTTCAGCTGCTTCTTCCATACGCACGGCTGGTCACCACGGCGTGCTCTCTCCCGGTAACGAAAGTGGTATGAAAAGAGCCAATCGGGACTCTCAAATGTTCGTCGGTTAGAACTTGAACGAGGTCTTCTAAGGTTTCGATAACGCGATGTACTCCTCTCTCTTGGCCGATGATCGCGACTGACCTGCCTCCCTTGCCTGACTTCCATAGTGTTCAATCTCGAATTTAACTCTGCTAATTTCGCTAAAATTAATGTTGACTTACTCTTGTCAAATTCTGGTAACCTTGTGGCAAGAGATAATTCCCTGAAATTCATCCTTTACTCACGTATTGACGTGCCAGTACCCGGTATCATGGGCATAGGTCCACGTAGTCTTGTATGCCCTACTCCTAGTGTTTTTGTAAAGCCGTAGGCGCGGAAGGAGAGCAGCCCCCGCCTGCTGTAGCAAATCGCAGGCACCTGTTTAAAAACTGTTTAAAAGGACATATGATCAGTAATTATTGCATGCCAGGAGCATCCTTTAGT
Organism: Parnassius mnemosyne; assembly: GCA_963668995.1. NCBI lineage: Eukaryota > Metazoa > Arthropoda > Insecta > Lepidoptera > Papilionidae > Parnassius > Parnassius mnemosyne. Next base: position 29,328,075 of record CAVLGL010000088.1, read on the forward strand.
CATATAATGAATAAAGTTTTTTCTAGTAAATTTTGCCCTAATAGCACATTAATAATTCTTGTTGGGAGAAGAGGCAATGTAAACAAAAATCAATTATTAAAATATATTGATAATCTAAATACTTTAAATGTACATAAAATTGTCTTGCTTACATTGCCTTACATACAGGGTTGGCCGCAGGAAAATAAAATAAGATATGATTTAAATTTATTAATGAATAACTTTTCATGTAATAATAATTTAAACTTGATATTTAATTGTTATAATTATAATAATAAATTTAATTTAATAGACATAAATAATTTAATTAAGAAATTTTTGATAGTGATTTGATTACCTATCGAAATATATTTTAAGACAGATAGCAAATGTGCTCTCTTCTTAATCGCTAATCTTATTGTTTATATATTAACTCAGCCAAGGACTTCGCTACACAGACATCTGTTCCTTTTGAGCAGTATAATGACTTAATATGTAATTTGGAATCAGTTCCAAGTAATTTAAATTAGAAAATGAGACAATAGAGGTAATCTCTAGCAGTTGTAATAATTTAAATAATTTAGAATGTAGCTTACAAATCTTTAATTGTATGACTCCACAGAAAGATAATGAAAATTGTTTACACCTGGTGCATCAAAATATACAAGGCATGATAGGCAAAGAGCTAGAAATTGAGTTGTTCTTAAATAGCAACAATATCCATATTTTATGTATTACTGAACATTGGTTAAAAGCTTATAACTTAATGTTTAACTACAGTAATCACCAGGTGGTCAGTTCTTTCAATAGAGAAACGGTTTTAAGAGGTGGCTCCTTAATATTAGCTAGTAAATTATTGTCATGTAAAGAACGTAAAGATATTGTGAGCCTCTCTGTTGAGCGAACTGTAGAAATGGCATGTGTTGAGTTTGAACACCTCATTGTTGTGAGCGTCTACAGACCCCCTATATATATATACGAAACTTTTGAAAAAATTATGGAGGAAGTTTTTGCTAAGCTTAATAAACAGAATAAATCTGTTGTTATATGTGGAGACTTTAATATCAATCTCCTAGAAGCTTCCTCAATCAATATTAAATTTAGATCATTGTTTAAATCATATGGTCTTTTTAATTTATTTTTAGAGCCAACGCGTATTGCTCAATCTAGTGCAACATGTATAGATAACATTTTTACAAATGTGAAGCCGTTGCATAAATGTATAATTCAAAAATTAAGTTCTGATCACTGTGGTCAAGTAGTTTCGTTACCTTATGTTCACAAAAATCAAGTAGATGAGAAAGTTGTGTTTGTTCCAGTAAATGCACGTCGCTTGGAGAAATTTAAAAGTAACATAGTGAAAAAACTTCCATTACTTTCATACCAAAATGATCCAAATTTTTTGTATGGAACATTATTTAAGCTTATTTGCAATGAGTTTAATAATACTTTTACTTCTAAAACATTCTCCTTGAACAGTCGGAAGTCATTTAATGAATGGGCGACAGTAGGAGTCCATAAGAGCAGACATAGGTTATATGATCTTTACCATGAAAGGTCATATATTCATAGCGTCGAATTTAGGGAATATGTAAAAAAAATATTCAAAAATATTTAAAAGAGTGTGCTCCACAGCCAAGTCTTTGCATTTGAGCAACAAAATTAAGACGGCTTCTAATAAAATTAAAATGACATGGAGTATAATTAATAGCGAAACTGGTAAGATCAACTCTCGCAATTCAAACTACCAGTTAAGTGTTAATAACAAATTAACCGAATCAGATCAGGAAGTTGCAATGGTTTTTGAGAAATATTTTACTGATATTCCGATATTAACCACTAAGTCACTGAATTCTTCTCCAGCGGTCGCTGAATCATTACTTAAACAAAATGTAAATGCGTGTACAAAGAATTTTACATTTCATAAAGTATCATCAAAAGATATTGTAAAATATTTTAAAACTATTGATGTTAAGAAAACTGCGGATCTGTGAGGGATTTCCGTTAAAGTTATTGCGTGTATAATAGATACAATCGCGCCTCATTTAGCTATTATTTTTAATACTAGTATCGAATCTGGTGTGTTTCCTGGTTTAATGAAGCATAGTAAAGTAATACCTTTATTTAAATCTGGTAGTACATTAGACCCCGCCTATTTTAGACCTATTTCTGTACTACCAACACTTAGTAAGATTTTTGAAAAAATTATTCTTGATCAAATGTTAAATTTCTTTAATATAAATAATTTACTTCATAAAAATCAATTTGGTTTCACAAGGGGTCGCTCGACAACTGATGCCAGTGTTGAGCTGATTAAATATATATTTAATGCATGGGAGAATTCACAGGATGCTTTGGGTATATTTTGTGACCTGTCCAAAGCCTTCGATTGTGTTCACCATGAAAAATTAATCAGGAAACTTCAACACTACGGTGTAAGAAGTGATGCTTAATTATTTCATATTTAAGTAAGAGAACGCAAAAAGTTGTCATTAACAGTATGAGTTCTTCCGGGTCGATGGTACAAATGGGCGTGCCTCAAGGCTTAATTCTCGGCCCCTTTCTGTTTCTTGTATACATTAATGACTTACCTTACATAGTAGGAGATAACCATGATATAGTATTATTTGCAGATGACACTTCTTTAATTTTCAAATTAAGTCGACAATTGCTAAAATATGACGCAGTAAATAATGCTATATCTAAATTAGTAAATTGGTTCAATGTTAATAATTTGCATTTAAATGGTACTAAAACGAAATGTATGAAATTTATGACTCCAAATGTCAAACAATTAAATACTAATATAATTTTAAGTGGGGAGAAACTGAGTCTTGTAGATACCACCATTTTTCTTGGAATCACACTAGACGCGAAGCTCCAATGGAGCCCCTATATATCAAAACTAGCAAGCAGACTTAGTTCTGCAGCATATGCCGTAAAAAAGATTAGAAGTCTAACTAGTGTCGAAACAGCTAGACTAGTTTATTTTAGCTGTTTCCATAGCATAATGTCGTATGGTATTTTGCTATGGGGACACGCAGCTGACACTGAAATTATATTTCTTCTACAGAAGAGGGCCATAAGAGCAATTTATGATTTAAAGCCTAAAGAATCGCTGCGACAAAAATTTAAGGAAATTAATATATTAACTTTGGCCTCTCAATACATTTATGAAAATGTAATGTACATACACAAAAATAAAAGTAGTTTTACAAAAATGATTGATATTCATTCTGTAAACTCGACTCCATCGAGTCAGTAATTGATTCTTGGTGCGATGTATACGCTTTTACAAAAAAATTCCAAAAAATATACAAAATTTACCTGCTCAAAGTTCTAAAACTTTATTAAACTAAGTTTGTATAAAAAGGGTTATTATAATATTAAAGAATTTATAGATGATAATAACTCCTGGAAATGAGGTGATCGCTACCAAGCTATTTCTAATTCGTTGTGTTGTTAATTTGTGTAACATACATGATTGTAAGCTGTTATTTAAAAAAAAGTCCCGCTGGGTTTCTTGCTGGTTCTTCCCAGGGCAGAGGTTTTTTTTCGAACCAGTGGTAATTATACAAAAGAGTGACTTTCAATAAGTATTGTTACGCGCCACTAATTATGTCTTGTACATGGCAACACTAGTTACACTAGCGCCCTCTGGTGTCGAGTAAAAGAAAGTGTTGCGCGTCACTATTAATGTCTTGTACATGGCAACACTAGTTACACTAGCGCCCTCTAGTGTCGAGTAGCAGAACTAGGAGAGTCGAGATCCTTCCAGAAATTTCGGGACCGATATGTACTCGAACATTCTAGATGTCGCTACAGTGAAAGGTTCTGGAAACTGTCAGAGGCCCTATATAAGGCCGGTATGGACCACGACCAAGGCAGTATTGAATTGGCGATACAAGAGAATACTTCGAAGCAAAATAAAGGCGAACTGTGTTTTATTATTAGTGTGATTTTAAGTTGTAATTAGTGTTGTGTAATTAAAGTGTCAATTTTGGTAATTCAATCGGCAGTTTTTAATTGTCTCGAACCCCAAGCTCGTAACAATTGGTGTCAGAAGTGGGATCAAATATGCCGATTTTACCTAAAGACGACACGGAGGGTATCCGTACCCGAAGTCAACGCCAATAGGAGACGGACCAGAGACGATTTGGTAATGCAACGCCGCAAACGTCGGATGGGCAGCTGCTAACCACGGAGGTCGGCCCGTCAGCAGCTCCTGCATCTGCAGCACCTGACTTAGGTGCTCTGATGATGATGCTGCAGGATCAGGCTCGCCGACAGGAGGAACAGGCTCGCCGACAGGAGGAACAGGCTCGCCGACAGGAGGAACAGGCCCGCCGACAGGAGGAACAGACCCGTCGGTTGGAAGAGGAAGGTCCTCAGGAAGGACCTTCACGCTACCTTCGGGAAAGAGATAAAGGAGGTGAAGGATAGGGTTGCTCAACATGACAACCGCCTGTCGGAAGCTGAAACCCGAATCGACCAAGTGAACAATCGGGTTGACAACGTGATGGCTGATGTGAAGAAAACGCTGGACGACCTCAAACTTGGGGATGGAATTACAGTTCCCGTGGTAGCTACAACACCTTCGCTACGTGGATTCAAAGTGCCGCCGTTCGACGGGAGTTCTTCCTGGTCGGCCTACAAAATCCAGTTCGAGGCTGTCATGAAAGCGAACGGCTGGAATAAAAGTCAGGCCATGACTGCTCTCACCCTAGGCCTACGCGACCAGGCCTTAACTGTTCTGGAAGCTCTCGGTAAGGAAGTGACTTACGAGCAGCTCCTTGAGGCATTGGAGGCGAGATATGGCGATGCTCACCTGGAACACGTCTTTCGTGCGCAGCTCAAAGATCGCGTGCAACGCAGTAACGAAAACCTGCAGCAGTGGGCCCTTGAGGTGGAGAAGCTGGTTCGAAAAGCGTACCAGTCTGTACCTGCGCTCATTATAGGGAACCTGGTGCAGACATTCATCGACAGCATCCGCGACCTTGAAGTCAGAGCTGCTGTGAGGCTCGGGCACCACGAGACGCTTAAGGACGCCTTGGCCCATGCACTGGAGGTGGAAGCCGTACGGCAGGATCATTGTTCCCACCGCGTCAGGGAGGTGGCAGCAGCTACAGTTCAGGACCGCAATAAGGGTTACAGCCCTAGGTGCTACGGCTGTGGGGAAAGGGGCCATCTTCGATCCAGCTGCCCTAAACGAACTGTAGAAAGGGAAGGTGATCGATATCGAGAGGGTAGTGTGGCTGACAGCACCGCCCAGCAGCAGCAGGGAAACTGGCGGGTGCTGGCTGATGTTAAAAGAGACCCAAGGATCTCGATCTCACAAACCCATGATGGGAACAGCCTAATCATCAAGGGCGAAGTCAACGGAACGCCGTGTAAACTGACCATAGACACTGGAGCCTCTCGCACGGTTGTCAGTTCCCAACTTATAAGTCGGTTCCTTGGGGACTCCGCATACAACCGAGAACGCATTAATTTGGTGACAGCCACCGGTCAGCGCATACCCGTCCGTAGAGAGAAGGAGATGGAGTTGAAGCTAGGCAACATGATCTACCTGCATAATGTCATCGTGGCTGATGTAATGGACGACTGCATCCTGGGCCTAGACTTTATGAGGAAGAATTGTTGTGAGATCGACGTTAAGCAAGGTGTTTTGAAATGTGGACAAGAGGAACTTTTCGTGGAAGGGGCGTTACCAGGGAATGTGTACAGCCTTAAGAAGATTGTTCTTCCGCCGAGATCGGAAACGATTGTGCCGGTTAGACTTCCACGGAATCCTGGGCAAACTCTTCGTTGTGTACTCGTGGAAAGGGTAGACAATGACCTTCCATGGAAAGTAGCTCGAACCTTGGTCAGAACCGCCGACATCTCAGGAGTACGTGTGCTGAACCTTTGTGATCAGGAACAGATTATAGAAAAAGGCACATTGGTTGGTACTAGTGAGGAAGTGGATTGGTTGCGTCGGTGCGAATATCTATCGACTGGGACCCCCAGCAAGGATGGACAAACTAGAGTGACCACACTTTTAGAAGACTGTCGCAGCGTTCTCTCCCCGAATGAAATGGTCAAAGCGAAGAAGTTGTTACTCAAGTACGCCAATGTTTTCTCGTCAAACGAAGCTGACATAGGAAAGACTGGCTTAGTTCAACACAAAATAAACACAGGGCAAGAATTGCCTATTCGTCAGCGGCCAAGAAGATTGCCTGTAGCACGTGAAAAGGAAGTGGAAGCCATGATTGAGGGAATGGTGAAGGATGGTGTTATTGAACCTTCATCTAGTCCATGGTGTTCACCTGTGGTGCTGGTAAAGAAGAAGGACGGCAGCATGCGATTTTGTGTTGACTACCGCCGCCTGAACGACGTTACAAAGAAGGACAGCTATCCCTTGCCAAGAATTGATGACACGCTGGACATGCTTACAGGCGTAAAGTGGTTTAGTACGCTGGATCTGAAAAGTGGCTACTGGCAGGTTGAAATTGACCCTAAGGACAAGGAGAAAACTGCATTCTCCACAGGAAAGGGCCTGTGGCAATTTAAAGTCATGCCGTTTGGATTGTGCAATGCTCCAGCAACGTTTGAAAGGTTGATGGAGCTTGTACTTACCGGGCTAATTGGAGATGCCTGTCTCGTCTATTTGGATGACATCATCATCGTAGGCCGTACGTTTGAGGAACACCTTCAAAACCTGGAACGCGTGCTCATGAAGAGCCAGAGTGCCAACCTCAAGTTGAGTCCAAAGAAGTGCTCACTATTCAAACGGCAAGTTAGTTTTTTGGGGTATGTAGTGTCGGAAGAAGGTATCCGCACGGATCCAGAGAAAATTGCTGCTGTCAAGGAGTGGCCGGTCCCAAAAGACAAGACACAGGTTAGAGCATTTTTGGGTTTGTGCTCTTATTATCGACGATTTGTGAAGAACTTTGCAGATATAGTCAAACCTCTGCACAAGCTAACCGAGGAGAAGCGACAATTCTGCTGGGATGAAAGTTGCGATATTGCATTCCAGGAGTTCAAGAACCGTCTGTGCAAAACACCTATTTTGGGGTACCCTGATGCGGGCAAGGAATTCATAGTTGACACAGACGCAATTGATATAGGACTTGGCGGTGTGTTGTCTCAACGGAATGGTGATCAAGAGATTGTGATAGCGTACTTCAGCAAGTCGTTGTCAAAGCCGGAAAGGAACTATTGTGTCACAAGACGGGAATTGCTTGCTGTGGTAAAGTCCTTGCAGCATTTTAGCAAATATCTTCTAGGGCGGAAATTCCACTTACGAACTGACCATGCTGCACTGAAATGGCTATTGCAGTTCAAAAATCCGGAAGGACAAGTTGCGAGATGGATTGAACTACTGCAGGAATACGACTTTGTGATCGAACATCGCAGCGGGAAATCTCATGGCAATGCAGATGCATTGTAAAGAAGACCTTGCCCTGAAGATTGCAAGCATTGTACTAGGCAAGAGGGTAAGGAAGTAGTATCTGTGAGAATGCTCAGGACAGACCAGCTCAGCAATGAGTGGAAGGACAGCCTACAACATGCACAGCAGGAAGATTCGGACATTAAGCCGATTCTGGAATGGATGAAGGCCAGTGCTCCTAAGCCCAAGTGGAGCGACGTCTCAGCTATGAGTTCGACCACGAAAAGCTATTGGGCCCAATGGGACAGCTTGCTGATTCAGGATGGAGTCCTGTGCCGTAAATAGGAAAATGGTCGGGGAGACAGGTGTCATTTGCAAATGGTTGTCCCTAAGGCTAAAGTGCCGGATGTCCTACAGCTGTACCATAGTGGTTGTTCAGGAGGCCACCTGGGAGTTAAACGAACTCTCCTGAAGATCCGAGAATGGTTTTACTGGGTCCACTGTCGTGACGATGTCGAGGACTGGTGCCGCAAATGTACAAGTTGTGCGGTTGTAAAGGGACCTCAAATTCGTCATTGAAATTGTACAATGTTGGTGCACCATGGGAGAGGATAGCCATTGACGTTGCGGGGCCGTTTCCAGAAACTGAAAGTGGTAACAAGTATTTCATGGTTGTGATGGATTACTTCACTAAGTGGCCAGAAGTCTTCGCCATTCCAAATCAAGAAGCTTCAACCGTTGCAGATAAACTAGTTCATGAAGTCTTCTGTCGTTTTGGAGTACCTTTAGAGATTCACAGCGATCAAGGAAAGAATTTTGAGTCACAAATATTCCAGGAAACTTGCCGAGTTATGGGTACTCAGAAAACACGAACAACTTCTTACCACCCACAATCTGATGGAATGGTAGAAAGATTTAATCAGACATTGGAGAGGTACCTAGCAAAGGTTGTGGAAAAACGGCAACGAGACTGGGACAGGCACATACAACCGTTTTTGTTGTCATATCGAAGCGCTGTTCACGAAAGTACATCAGTGACACCAGCTTTCGCAAACTTTGGGAGAGAATTGCGGCTGCCTGCAGACCTGATCACCGGAATACCACCTGATGCCCCACGCAGTATAACCGATTATGCAAATGACTTGCGGAACAAAATGAATGACATTTATGAGCACGTCAGACAGACGGGCCAGCAAACGTCTGAGAAGATGAAAACACGGTATAACCGCAAAATGAACAACAAGGGGTTTGATGAAGGTTCACTAGTGTGGTTACACAATCCAGCTCGCAGCAAAGGGAAATCTCCTAAGCTTCAAGCTAAATGGGACGGACCGTACCGGATTGTGACAAGGATCAATGACGTAACCTACCGGATACAGAAAGGTGTCAGAGGTACTCCTAAGATTGTCCATGTGGATCGACTGGCGCGTTATTATGGGGCCAATAATGCTCGGGACGAGCATGTCTTAGGAGGGGGCAGTGTTACGCGCCACTAATTATGTCTTGTACATGGCAACACTAGTTACACTAGCGCCCTCTGGTGTCGAGTAAAAGAAAGTGTTGCGCGTCACTATTAATGTCTTGTACATGGCAACACTAGTTACACTAGCGCCCTCTAGTGTCGAGTAGCAGAACTAGGAGAGTCGAGATCCTTCCAGAAATTTCGGGACCGATATGTACTCGAACATTCTAGATGTCGCTACAGTGGAAGGTTCTGGAAACTGTCAGAGGCCCTATATAAGGCCGGTATGGACCACGACCAAGGCAGTATTGAATTGGCGATACAAGAGAATACTTCGAAGCGAAATGAAGGCGAACTGTGTTTTATTATTAGTGTGATTTTAAGTTGTAATTAGTGTTGTGTAATTAAAGTGTCAATTTTGGTAATTCAATCGGCAGTTTTTAATTGTCTCGAACCCCAAGCTCGTAACAGTATTATATAAATCTATATATATATTTTTAGAACATCTCTATTCCATAAACTCTTAAATTCAATTTACTATGGAGTTAGAGGCAAATAATTCTTTAGCTTTCCTAGATGTGTTAGTCATTCGAAATCCTAATAACACCATAGATCACACTGTGTATAGAAAAAAGACCCATACAAACCGATATTTAAACGGTGAATCCCAGCATCATCCTTCACAGTTAGCTACCGTGGGCAAATCTTTGTTACAGAGAGCACGAGGGATCTGTGACAGCAAACACCTGGCCTCCGAGCTTCAGCACGTCAAGCAGGTTCTGCACGACAACAAGCTTCGGGTCCCACGCCTACGTCACAATCACAGAGTGAAGCCGGCCACAGTCGAGCGTGTGTCTACTGTACTACCATATGTTAGAGGTGTCACAGACAAGATTGGCTACATCTCGAAGCGAGCTTCTATTAGAACATTCTTCAAGCCGCCGAAGAAGATTAGTCAGTTCTTACCATCCGTCAAGTGCAATATTCCTCTACAAGATGCAGGAGTGTACAAGCTTGATTGTGAATGTGGTCTCTCATATATAGGGCAAACAAAACGATCAATAAAACCCGTGTAAAAGAACACATAGCTGACGTGAAGCACCAACGTTCCGGGAAGTCTGCAGTTTGTGATCATATCCTAGACGGCCCCCGCCATTACATTAGATTTGATAAACCACAAATTCTCGTGAAAGAACATCGATTCCTGCCAATGATGATACGTGAGGCTATTGAAATTAAAAAACATCCTAATTTCAATAAAGAGGGAGGTTGGGTACTACCACCTGCTTGGGATCCTGTAATTAATAAAATTAAAACTAAACCCAAGCATACCACTGCAAGACTTCAAGATACAGTAAGTCCATTCTGCATAGATCGGACCAAAATTAATAATTAAAAAAGCTGAAGGTACTCGAGATTCTCTGACATCAATTACCTCAGTCCCCCGTGACCATGGGTGCTGGAAAGCACCCGAAACGTCGAGAATTAATAAAAATAAGCAAAATAAGTTAATTAAACGCGATAAAATCCGTAAAAGTAGTTTTATTCCTTATAGGATCACTTTGTTTTCCGTCCGTCTGTCTGTCTGTCAAGACCCTTTTTCTCAGGAACGCGTGGAGGTATCAAGCTGAAATTCATATCAAATACTCATGTCTACTGTCCCTTGGAGCTGTGAAAAAATCAAACTTCTAAATCAACGCAATCAAAACCTACTGGGTACTTCCCGTGAACTTAGAATCTTAAAATTTGGTACGAAGCAACGTATTATAGCACAGATAAAGGAAAAATTGCGAAAAGCATAAATTTTTTGTTACATCATATAATAAAAATATTTTTAATAATTTTAAACTATATATATTCGGATTTGTTCGGAAACCTCGGTGCGCGAGTCAGACTCGCACTTGGCCGGTTTTTTTGTTATGTGGCCCCTATAGGTAAAAGCCTCCATGCTTTTCCATCTTTCCCTGTGTGTCAACTTTTTCCTGCTGTGTTTATTATATCATCGGACCATCTTTTCTTCTGTCTTTCCACATTTCTTTTGCCTTTTGGGCCCTGCCATTTAGTTGTTTGGCAAGTCCATCTCTTATCTTTGTATCTCGACAAGTGCCCTGCCCAGTTCCATCTCTGTTTCAAAGTAAAATTAAGAGCATCTGTTAATTTTACTTTCATGCGGATCTGAGTTTCTCGTTTTTTGGTTTTTTTCCCAGTTTCAGTATACTACGTTCCATTGCATGTTGGCAAGATGAAATTTTGTTTTTTACTTTTTCAGTGAAGACCCAGATCTGGCTAGCATAAGTTAAGAAGAATGCAAGAATCCATTATAGTCTTATTTATATTAAGACATAGTTTCCTTTTAGAAATTATTTTTGGGCCCAGTATTTTTTCCATGCTGTACTTATTCGTCTATTTCGTTTTCGTTGCTGTTTGCATCAAAGTACACCAATTTACAGTCTGTCAAGAAACTCATGACAAAAAAGGAGGGCGCCACTATCTTTTATACGGCATCCCTATAGACTTCAACCGAAAAGTTTTGATACTTTTTATTTTATTTCATAAACCGATTTAATATTATGGTCCCATTTACTGTCATATTTTTTCAAGTACATGCTTTTATTGCGTAACCCTTGACCCTTGTAAATCCCAGCAACAATAATTAGTTAAATTCACATACTTAATAATAGAGATAATTTGACTGTGTATCCTACAAGTAATTAGCGAAAGCAGGTTTAACACAAGACCAGCCTTGACAGACAGCAGACACCCAAGGTTCAAAAATAAAACAAAAAAATGTTGATACATAGTTATTATATTTTGGTTATTAATCTGAGTCAAAATAATCTTAGTCGAGGTATTCAACTCCTAAAATGTTGCCTGAAGCTCCTGCGTAATTAAATTGGTACATTTCTGACTCTTCAGATTCACTGGAACTATCATCGCTTACTGAGATGACAAGTTTGTCTATATCATTATACAGAAATCCTCCACGGGCATAATATTGATCGTCGTGGTACGACTTTCCATTGACGTCAGTGGAGTTTGGTGTTGATACGTATTTTTACAGAAAGAGTACACTATTATAAGCACACACATAAAGTCTCAATATACGGAAACGCGTAATTTTTGAGAAAAGAATAATTGAAAATCAATTATTCGTGCAATGTTTATGTCTAATCTGCTAATAAACTGGCGCCATTTTGTAATGTCATTGTCGACGTCAATAGGGATGTCGATTCTTTCCGAAAAAGGTCGATTTTTAAATCGATTCAAATCGTAAGCTGATGTATCGATTCCCAAAAAATCGATTTCTAAAATATCGATATTTTTTTCATGTTTGCATTTATAATGTAAATATAAATCCATTTTATGAGAAAAAAATCCCCTTCATCATAAAAAAATAAGGGGACTGATTCATAAGGATTTCTGTATCTATTTTGAGACTGCTACGTCTCCGGCGCTGCGGGAAGAGCAACCTCTACGCCTTAGCGTAACAAATCGCAGGCATCCCTCCTCGCCTCTGCAGCTTCGGCTTGTCCGATGCCTACGATTTGTTACAGCAGGCGGAGGCTGCTCCCCCTACGCGCCTCCGGCTCTATAAAACCACTCTAGGGGTAGGACAGACTCGTACCAGGTGGAGTCGGGGTCAATCAATTCGGTTCTTTGACATAAGTTGAACCTAACCTATTTTATTTGTTATCTGCCCTAATAGGTACTGTTAAATAAAACAAATTTCAATCAGAGATCATTTATCATGGTATCTTTCTTGTTTTTCATAAAATGGGTTTATATTTACATTATAAATAGAAACATTAAAAAAATATAGATATTTTAGAAATCGATTTTTTGTGAACCGATACATCAGCTTACGATTTGAATCGATTTAAAAATCGACCTTTTTCGGAAAGAATCGACATCCCTATTGACGTCGACAATGACATTACAAAATGGCGCCAGTTTATTAGCAGATTAGACAAACATTGCAAGAATAATTTATTTTCAATTATTCTTTTCTCAAAAATTACGCGTTTCCGTAGATTGAGACTTTGTGTGTGTGCTTATAATAGTGTAATCTTTCTATAAAAATACGTATCAACACCAAACTCCACTGACGTCAATGGAAAGCTAAGCCTTATTCATATCTAAACAAATAATGCAAAAGGATCAAAACTATTGACTGTGTAGTATAATTCTTAAACAAATTTCATAACCTCAACTATTTGTAAACAATATAATAAAACGGATAAATTATACTTAAAAACAAATGATAGATATGAGATTACAGTTTTTTTTATTGTGTTTAACATTAAAATACATGTACGTACCAGTTATCTTTGCTGTTCGACCATAAACATCGTCTAAATCGGAAAGGAACTTTCCCGCTTGAAATTCGGCCATACACTCTTGAAACACTTTAAATATGACTTGTCTGGGATACCGCCCTATATATAATGTACTCTGTGGGTACCGCTCTTATAAAAACTGCGTTTCATTTTTGATCTGGAAAGACTAAACAGTCATAAGATAAGAAAACTTGAAATATAACAAAAAATCTTAGAGCACATCAACTACAAAGCTACGATATGACAGCTGAGTTAGGTTACTCAGTTTGACAATAGACAATAATTTATTGTTGCCAGTGCAAGCAAAAGCAGTAGTTCCTAAAGTATTCTTTTCATAACTTTCTTGACAGACTATACCTAGGTGCACATATTAATTTGTATATTATATCGATTTTTCCTCTACTTTGATTGTTTTCTTTCGACTGTTTGACATTATTTTAGTTTTGGATACGTTCATGTGTAGACGGAGTTTTTTGCTTTCAAAGTTTTATCTTTGTAGCATTGCTTCTAAATCTGTCGCGGATTCACTAAAAAGATCATCATCTACAATCCTTAGGTGTGTTAGTTTATTATTGAGTATCCCCATATGCCTTTATTTTCCCAATTTATGTTTTTGAAAATGTCTTAAAGTACAGCTATGAATAGCTTTGGAGACAACGGGTCTCCCTGCCGCACCCCTCTACCAATTGTGAACTCTTCCCCTTGTGTTTCTAGTTTTACTCTACTTATATTTTTAGAGTAGGTGTTTTTTATGATATTTACATATGTTTTGTTTACATCTTTATTTCTTAGAGCAGTCTATATAGATGGGTGTACTATGCTGTCGAATGCTTTGGAATAGTCCACAAAAGCTATATACGAGTGTTTTTTTGGATTCTTTATATTCCTCTATTGTTCCATCGTGTGAATGTGGTCTATTGTTAAGTAGTACGGTCGGAAGCCCGCATGTTCTATTGGCTGATTCTTGTCAATATCTGGTGTTTTTCTTCTTAGGATGATTGATAAAAAATTTATATATTGATAATAATAAGCTGATAGGCCTGTAGTTGCTGATGTCGAGCGGGTTCTCTTTTTTATACAATAGTATTATTTTGATTTACTCCATCCGATTCTGAGGGCTTAGTTTGTGTCTTCGGCTGGGCTATTTTCGGGTTTTAGTCGTTTGATTTGGGTCAATATTTCTCTTTCAGTTATTGGTTCTAATGGTGTTTCTCCTATATCTTCTCCAGCTATACTACTATTATCTTTTTAATCATATTGTGTCTTATCATATGATGGTTTTTCATAAACAGAAGTATAGAAAGCAGTCTCTTCTTGACTTTAAACTCTTGCTTTTGTTTACGTAACTAGGGTTGTTATTATTTATATTATTCTGTTTGTTTTTATTTGATGAAGGGTAGTGGTTGTCTTGCCGCACGGTGACTAGCCGGCTCAGGGTGCTTTGTTACGAGGTTGGTTTGAACAATGTTGTCATATTTGTTTTGATTTGGTTCTGCGTGCCGGTGGTCATTGCTAGTTTTTTGAGATTTCAGATAGTGAGGCTGTTCTGCCTCGTTCGACATAGTTACGAATATTAGGTTTTATAATTTCTTTTGAGACGCTCTTGGCAAATGGTGGTTTTGAGGTTTCTTTCGAGTTTATTTTCTTTTGGGTTTTATCTCTGGTTTTGTCAGTCTGTTTCTTCACTTCAGTTTGTCATATTTAAGAAAAGCGATATTTCCTTCCCAATATGTACATATTTACTAGAACTCTTACGAAAAAGGTTTTACTCCAGTCTGTATTTTCATATGCTTTTGCAAACTTCTTATTGTATTACATCTAAATTCACAGATAGTATACGAAACGAATTTTTCTCCGGTGTGTATTTCTATGTCTTATCAAATCAGGTTTTCGTAAGCATTTATATTCACAGATATTACACAAAAAGGGGTTTTCTCCTGTTTGCAAACACGTAAAAATGTGTTTGCAAATTACTTTTTGTATTACATCTAAATTCACAGATATTATACGAAAAGGATTTTTCACCGGTGTGTATTTTTATGTCTTATCAAATCAGTTTTTCGTAAGCATTTATATTCACAGATATTACACAAAAAGGGTTTTTCTCCGGTGTGTATTTTTAGATGATTTTGCTTGATCTTTTCTTATACATCTAAATTCACAGATATTACACCAAAAAGGTTTTTCTCCAATGTGTATTTTCATATGCCTTTGCAAAATACTTTTTGTAACACATGTATATTCACATATATTACACGAAAAAGGTTTTTCTCCTGTATGTATTTTCATGATATGTGTTTGCAAATAACTTTTTGTAATACATCTAAATTCACAGATATGACACGAATAAGGTTTTTCTCCAGTGTGTATTTTCATATGCCTTTGCAAAATACTTTTTGTAACACATGTATATTCACATATATTACACGAAAAAGGTTTTTCTCCTGTATGTATTTTCATGATATGTGTTTGCAAATAACTTTTTGTAATAAGTCAAGTCAAGTCAAGTCAGTGACGTTGCGGATGTCAGTGCTTCTAGAAGTAAGCAAAGCTTGTCGCGAAATAAAAATTAATATCTACGTCTAAAGTTGTAATATCGATGTTTTGAAACATTTTTTTCTGGACTTTAAAAACTGGTGCATATGTTAATAAATTAATCATTTGTGTGTGCTTAAGGATTGTGGTGAAAGAAAATTGAAATAAAACATCTAAAAGTGAAATATAAGAGGTACCTTTATTAATAAATTTAATGTACATCGTCTATTTACCCTCGAACTACAAAGTGTCAATTACAATATATAGTCGGCGACACCTAGTGATAATTATCTGCATCATTACATTGCAATTAACTTAAACTAACGCGATGAAGTGCAGTGCGTGCGGAAAGTTTATGGCGGCGGCAGAGGGCATTACGTGTCCTAAATGCGATAGAAAATCACACAGGGCCTGCGTTAAAGTTCCTGAAGGTGTGCAGGTCCAACCTACTTGGTTGTGTCCGGACTGTAAAATACGGACGCCCCGAAAGTCAGATCAGAATACGCCTGTGCGAGGACTTAATTCCGAGTATATTATCAAGCAAGGCGAAGAGAAACCCCAAAGCCCTGTGGCGCAAGGTTTCAAAGAGTCGGAACTAGCTCTTGAACTACGTAGATTTAGAGAAGAACTGCGAGAAACCAGGGAAGAATTTCGATCTTTCCGACAGATGTTTGATTTGCGTAATTCCCTAAAATCGTGTGAAGAACGCCTAGATACATTAGAAAACAAATACACCCGTCTTGAAGAACAACAAACCCTAATTGAGTCCAAAAATGTCTGCGGCAAAATTCAGGATCTCGAGACGATTATTGCGGACTTAAGAGCAGATTTAAATGATCGAGACCAAGAGCTTCTGTACAATGATATCGAACTCGCAGGCATTCCAGAAGAGGGCGCAGAAAATGTTCTACACATTGTGACTGCGTGCGCTACTAAGCTGGGCGTAACCCTAGAAGAGCGCGATATAGTGAGTTCTGTGCGAGTCGGTCTTATGCGCGACGAGCAAAGTAGGCTAGCGAAGCCCCGTCCCATAGTCGTGCGGCTGGCGCGCAGGCACACGCGGGACACTCTGCTGCGGGCCGCGCGCGTGCGCCGCTCCTTAAGGGCCTATATTACCTCAGCTCAAATTCTAATTTCGCCCCCACTTCCCCGCGCCATTCGTTCGCACACTACGGCTTGCGGTCACGCGGGAACACGAGGTCAAAGCGATTTTGTTAGAGTAAAACAAACTATTATCGGACGAGCATAAAGCAATAAAATTTTCAGTCATAATTTAATATTAACTTGTCATTAAATGAACATAAAATTATATGTCGCAAATTTTATTTCATTGTACATAAAGCTAATAATTCTAATATAAGTTGACCCTTCATTGTATGGAAAGCCTATACAATACGAGATCAGCTTATACTGGTATATCATCTTATAGTGAAAGGATCCGCCCATTGTTGGTTTAGTAGTAAGCTTGAGTTTTATAGTATTATAGTTTTTGTATATTTGTAATGTAACAGCCATTTACGTATGTAATTATATTGGTAGTAGGTCTATGCAAGTATCTACATATATATACCTAAAAGAAATTTTGCAAACCGATTCTAAACCACTGTATAAATTCTACTGCTACAAAAAATTAGTCAAGCGCGAATTACCATTGCACTGAAAGTTCTGTAGGTAGGTACCTACATTGGCTTGGTAGGAAGTTTACGCTTTGCATTTTACAATCTTATAAACTTATAACAATATAGTTTTCGCCTTGTATTACATACTACACATACACACATACACACACACACACACACACACACACACACACACACACACACACACACACACACACACACAATGTGTGTGTGTGTGTGTGTGTGTGTGTGTGTGTGTGTGTGTGTGTGTGTGTATGTGTGTGTGTGTGTGTGTGCGTATATCAACGTCATTACAGCCCTTCACAAATCCACTGCTGAACATTGACCTCCCCCCCCAAGGAATGCCACATAGCACGGTCCTGAGCCACCAGCTTTCATCTACTTATTGCCTGTCTTACCAGGTCGTCACTCCATCTACATCTAGTGGGGGGTCGCGCTACACTACGCCTACCGGTGCGAGGCTACCACTCGAGAACCTTTTTTCTACATCGGTTTTTGGTTCTTCGATCTATATTGCCGGCCCATTGCCAATTCAGCTTACTAATCCCTTGGGCTATGTTAGTCACTCTAGTTATACTGCGGATATCCTCATTTCTAAGTTTATCACGCAGAGAAACCCTAAGTCATTTATATCTAAACAAATAAATAAAATTGAAGTGTCTGTTTGTAATGTTGAAATAACAGATTTATAATATATGCATATGAAAGTATATAAGGTATTTATAACAAAAACACGATTTTTAAAATTTTTGTCTGTCTGTCTGTTTGTTCCGGCTCTTCTCCGAAACGGCTGAACCGATATTGACCGGACTTTCACTGGCAGATCGCTGATGTTATAAGAAGTAACATAGGCTACTTTTATTTTAGAAAAAGAATTAGGGTTCCGCGCAAAATAATTAAAACCCATGAAATCTAATCGTAATAAATTACGCGCGGGCGAAGTCGCAAGGAACTGCTAGTGTATACAAATAAATAAAATTGAAGTGTCTGTATGTAATTCCAAAATTACAGCTTTTTACTAAATGCATATGAAAGAATATACGGTACTAATAACAAAAATATTTTTTTAAGATTTTTGTCTGCCTGTCTGTCTGTTCGTCTATCTGTCTGTTTGTTCCAGCTAATCTCCGAAACGGTTGGACCGATTTTGACGGGATTTTCAGTGGCAGATAGCTGATGTCGCAAGAAGTAATTTAGGCTACTTTTATTTTAGAAACAGTATTAGGGTTCCGCTTAAAAATCACGATATATATATGTATAAATGAATCGTGATTTTTAGAACAAGGTTTGTATAAATATAAGATGGATAGATAGGTAAGTATGTAGGTAGGTGGGTAGGATAGGTAGGTAGGTACGCACGTAGGTAAGTAGGATAGGTAGGGCAGCGTAGGTAGATAGGTATGAATGAAATGAAATTAATGATTTTTTATTCAATATTGATTATTGTATAATTCTTATTGAGTCATTTTTTTAATTTAACAATGGTTCGCATAAAAAAATCTATGTCCTGGGAAGAACCAGCAAGAAACCCAGCGGGACTTTTTTTAAACATATTTAAATTTACAATAAATTTATTATGTTACAATTTTTGAAAGAATTTTTTTAGAACCAGCATGGTGGCGATCACCTCATTCCCAGGGGTTCTTTTCATTTATATTATAATCACCCTTTTTGTACAATTTTTTTTTAATAAAACATTTAAACTTGTTTACAAACATCGAGATCCGGAACAATTATTTGTAGGTCATACAAATACTTGTTCCGTGCGGGATTCGAACCCACGGACTCCAGCGCAGCAACTTTTTTGCTAAGCCTGTGCGCCACGGAATAACGATAAAGTAAGGACGGATAAACAAGTTACAGTTTTATTTCTTTATAGTTAGATAGGTAGGTACTTACCGAACACACTTATATTTTTTATTACTAACTAAGTGCTTGGCTTCTGAAGTTCGGGTCGCGGGTTCGATTCCCATACGGAACAAATATTTTTATGGCCTACAGATAGTTGTGGAAATTTGTGTTTGTAATCGCACCGTCTCCGATTCAGGAGAAATCCTGGAGTTATAACGTTATAAAAAAAAAAAACTAAATTAATAACGTTATAAAAAATAAATAAACTAAATTTCTACATATTCGTAATCACTAACACTGTAAGTAGATACTTCATTACGTTTATCATATGTTTGTCCGTTTCTTTACGCCAACCCAGTCGCATCTTTTTTTTATTACGCTTATTTCCCATTGCGCCAACACTATAAACCTAAGTATCTATTTCAATATTTTAAATTTACGTCGTCCTGTTACGTAATGTGTGTTCTGGGCGCAAGCGACACAGCTCTCCCGTTCGAAAGCCGAAGCGGGAGTGAGCGGCGGTGTTGTGTTGGGCGGCAGGGAACAAGCTTTAAAACGACTATAGTTTAGGTAATTTCTTTTTAAGGTGAAAATAATGATAATTAAAAAAAAGTAAAAAAAGATAAGCATTGCTTTATAGTTATTTCAGTTAGTATGCAAAGTTTCATGATCTAATTTGAAGTATTTTTTGAATACCAGCGGTTTATTTTTCGGTTTGGAGGTAACTTTGGATTTTTTTTCTATCGAGAAAATTTTATGGAATCGTGTTTTCGTCTAAGATAGTACTCAACATTAATCCTCAACTTCACCATATATTTATTTCAAAATCAATGCTGCAGTATTTTCCGCATAACGGAGGATCATGCTAAGCCATTTGAGGTAGTATAGGCCCTTAACTACCGAAGGTCTAGGTCTCCGCTCCGAAAATACACGAGCCTTCTATATAAACGAACGGCTTGCTAAATTGAACCGCAATGTATTTTTTAGAACTAAGGAATTCGCTCGGCGATTTGATTGGCGCTACGTATGGTCAAAAGAGGGAAAAATTTATACTCGTCGAGAACATGGAACAACGTCTTATCGCATAAAAAGTGAAGTAGATCTCGAGAGGGTTTTTGGAACAAATTCAGTTGGGGCTATCGGAAGCAATGGAAAAAAAAATATAAAAGTAATAATTATCTGAATTTTTTAAATATTACCTTGTTCTGCTATTGCTCATTTTTATGTAAGTCGTTAATAATTGTGTTTGTATTTTTATTTAAGAACTATTTTAGGATTCTATTTCTGTCAAATGAAATATACTATGCCTATACTCGTATGTGGAATAATAATATATCCTGGTTAGTTCTGGCACAAATTTCTAATATCAATGTATTGAAAAGACTCACTAGCGTTTTGTCTTTAAGTTCTGCAATACATACATACAATAATTACTATACGAGTACATTAAGGTACAAGAAAATTTACTCAATGGATAACTATTTAAAAATTTGTGGTATCCCGATAAATATTATATATTCTATCAAATCACATATAATTAATTTTGTCTGTACAAGAAGCAAACTAAAGTTAAATTTTGCGTCGGAACCTATTATGTCAAATAAATATGTAAATCTAAAATTCGTTTATGGCTTCTAAAAGTAACGTAAAAGTTGGTCTTTTAAATGCAGGGTCCCTTGGAACGCGGCACGATGAATTTATTGTCACAATGCAACGGCATAGTGTCGATATCATGGCCATCAATGAGACGTGGCTGCGGGAGTGCGGGAAGGCGAAGAGGGGCGCGCGGCCTCGGTGGCCGGCTACCGGCTGCGGCACGCGCCGCACGCGCCGCACGCGCCGCACGCGCCGCGTCCGCCCGACGTGCGGGAGTGCGGGAGGGCGAAGAGGGGCGCGCGGCCTCGGTGGCCGGCTACCGGCTGCGGCACGCGCCGCACGCGCCGCACGCGCCGCACGCGCCGCGTCCGCCCGACGTGCGGGAGTGCGGGAGGGCGAAGAGGGGCGCGCGGCCTCGGTGGCCGGCTACCGGCTGCGGCACGCGCCGCACGCGCCGCACGCGCCGCACGCGCCGCACGCGCCGCGTCCGCCCGACGTGCGAGGCGACGGCGTTCGCGTGCCGCGTGCTGTACGCTAGTAGAACTAATGTGGATCTCGACCTCTAGCGGCGGAAAGCAACTCGTTATCGGTACCGCGTATAGACCGCGTAGCCGCCGTGGCTGAATGTCGATACATTCATAGACGCGCTTACCGTTACTATGGGGACTTTTTCATGGAGCCAAAACTTACTTCTTCTCGGTGATTTTAATATTAATATGTTAAATATGACGCATAATACCACTATAAAGCTAAATAATTTTCTTACTTGTTTCAAATTAAAACAGCATGTAACTAAGCCAACCCACTTTACGGAATATAGCGAGACTTTAATTGACGTAATATGTACCGACATAAAAGTAAACGCAGTTACTGTAGAACTTATACGTGAATTAAGTAGTCATGCTTTTATTACATGTCAAATTGATATGAGTAAAAAAAAGCCGGCACCAGTAACAATAATGAGTAGGAGAATCTCTGACATAGACGAGGGAGACTTTCATAAGGACCTTACATCAATAAATTGGAAAGAAATTGAGAGTATCGCGGATGTAAATAATCAGGTAGTGCTATTTAACACAGCCATACTTACACTATTAGAAATACACGCGCCTCTTAGAAAAAAAACGATTAAACATCAGCAATTCCCGTGGCTAACCTTTAATATAAAATTGATGATGGAAAACGAGATGACGCATACATTAAAATGAAAAAAAGTAAAAACGACATACATATTAAATACTATAAAGATCTAAAAATCTGCGTCAATAAAGCAATATATAGAGAAAAACAAGCCTACTATAATTTTTATGTTAATCGTAATATAAATAATCCCATTTCAATGTGGAAACATATAAAGTCCAATGTTAAGATAAAACCAAAACACAATATCCCGATAGACTTGTTTAATGATCCAAATAAAATAAACGACTATTTTTTAAACGTGCCTGGAAATAGAAACGTCTCGTTGTCATATTTAACGTACTTTGAGTTCCACTGCTGCGTTAATGACATATTTGAGATAAAGGAGGTAAATGAACTAGAGGTACTAAAATTCATTAAAAGTTTAAAATCTAAAGCCATAGGCATTGATGGGATTTCTCTCGATATGCTCCGTATGACCCTTCCGAAAACACTACCAACTATTACTGCTATAGTAAACAAATCCATTAACTCTAACACCTATCCGACATTATGGCAACATGCGTTAGTCAAACCCATACCTAAGAACTCAAATCCTTTGTCTGAAAAAGACCTTCGGCCCATCAGTATTCTCCCCTGTGTCTCTAAAATTATTGAAAAAATTGTCGCAGAACATCTAACCATGTATTTAGATAGAAAAAAAAATTCTACCGGAAATGCAGTCGGGATTTCGTAAGAACCATAGCACCACGACGGCCCTAGCCCAACTTACTGACGATGTACTAACCGCTCAAGATGAAGGAAAAGGCACAATACTAGTATTACTAGATTTTTCTCGTGCATTTGACTGTATAAATGTTTCCCTTCTCTTATCAAAGCTTCATTACTATGGATTCAGTAGCAGCGCAGTACAATGGTTCGATAGTTATTTTAAAAACCGACTACAAACTGTAGAACTGAGCGATGATCGAGGAACATTAATACGTTCGCAATCAAAAAAAATCAAAGCCGGTGCGCCCCAGGGATCGAACCTGGCTCCAATATTGTTTTCAGTTTACAGTGCCGACTTAGTAAAAAACATTAAGCACTGTAAATTTCATTTATACGCAGATGATCTGCAAGTCTACATGTCATGTAATCCGCGTGATACTCAAGAAGTCGTTAATAAAATCAACGAAGACCTCGAAAGTATAGCCGCGTGGTGCGACTCAAACTGCCTTGTACTAAACGGAACTAAATCTAAACTACTAATTATGGGTTCTAAAAATCAAATAAAAAATATATCAGAAAGAGGGGCATGCATCCAAATTCGAGGGGAAATCGTAGAACGTGTAAATGAGATTCGCAATCTGGGCTTACTAATGGATGACAAACTACAGTTTGAGAACCACATACTAAGTACTAGCAGAAACTGCTTTTATAGACTTAAGGTTCTTTATCAAATAAGGGAGTTTATAAATTCGGATATTCGGGTAAAATTGTGTGACACTCTTGTCCTTTCGAAATTTAATTATATGGACATTGTATATGGCCCGAGACTTTTAGCGCGGTCGCGACGTCTAGTGCGACGTGTTCAAAATGCATGTGCAAGATTTAGTTTTACAATACCGCCCCGCACGCACGTTACCCCTTACATTAACAATGCCAAAATGTTAAAAATGGAATATCGCAGAAAACTGCACATGGCAACTCTCCTATTCGG
Source organism: Parnassius mnemosyne (assembly GCA_963668995.1). NCBI lineage: Eukaryota > Metazoa > Arthropoda > Insecta > Lepidoptera > Papilionidae > Parnassius > Parnassius mnemosyne. The sequence continues at coordinate 29,351,689 of CAVLGL010000088.1, forward strand.
GGTATTAAAAATTAAAACACCTCCTTATCTTGCTGACAAACTCATATGGTCACGTGATGTAAAAACTTACAATACACGCACTAGAGGGAATACTCTCGTCGTGCCTCGTCACCGCACTCACGCTTTCCGAGGAAGTTTCAAATACGCCGCATCCAAGTGCTGGAACGATATACCGCCTCCTTTGCGAAATCTGAAAGCAGAACACACATTTAAAAATAAATATAGAACACAATTACTGCAAAGTCAGATTAACTTTGATCAAAGTTTATAACGCTTTGCACGATTACGTACCTCATCGTCATAGATTATTAACAACGGAGCATTAAAATCGTCCTTTTGAATGCGGCTTTTGTCTTCTTATATACTTTTATTATCTTCAATAATTACATTTTTTTTTCTTTTTTTTTTTACAAATTATCTGGTCATTTTATTATATAGCACTTTATAGTATTTTAATAATTTCCCTTTTGTAGTATATAGCGCTTTATAGTATTTTAATAATCTCCCCTTTTGTAGTGTTCGTATAGCCCTTCTAAGAGCGTCTGAAAGCAACATAAACGGGACGTGCTGTGTCGAAGTGGCATTCGACCTTGAACTCTACTCTCTCCCTCTCACTTAAGATAGTTACTGTTTCTTTCCCCCTTGTTGTGCATAAATCTGTCATGAGTATACGTATAGCACTGATTTCGGTAAGTCACTGGTTGGACACACTGAAAATCAGCGCCATGGAGAGAAAAAAAAATTCATGGCATTATGCTGAGTGTGCTCCTGTTCCCAGATGACGCCTTGACACATATGAGTATTGGTATTGTATAGTTTGTAATATGTAGTATATTGTAATTTGTATTGTATAGCCAATATTATTTGTAAATTATGTGTTTCTTTTTTATGTTATCTGTGATGGCGAAATTTTGGAGAATATACCTTTCTTTCTTTCTTTCTTTCTTTAATACATCTAAATTCACAGATATGACACGAATAAGGTTTTTCTCCAGTGTGTATTTTTAGATGATTTTGCAATTTATCTTTTCTTTTACACCTAAATTCACAGATATTACACAAAAAAGGTTTTTCTCCAGTGTGTATTTTCATATGCCTTTGCAAAATACTTTTTGTAATACATTTATATTCACAGATATTACACGAAAAGGGCCTTTCACGGGTGTGAATTAAAATGTGTGTTTTCAAATAACTTTTTCGTATACATTTATATTCACAGATATGACACGAAAAAGGTTTTTCTCCGGTGTGTTTTTGAATAACATGGTATTTCAAACTATCTTTCGTAATACATCTATATTCACAGTTATTACACGAAAAAGGTTTTTCTCCAGTGTGTATTTTCATATGACTTTGCAAACTACTTTTTAAAGTACATCTAAATTCACAGATATTACACGAAAAAGGTTTTTCACCGGTGTGCATTTTCATAATATGTGTTTTCAAATTACTTTTTGCAAAACACTTATATTCACAGATATGACACGAAATAGGTTTTTCTCCGGTGTGTTTTCTAATTATATGGAATTGCAAATTACTTTTTGTAATACATTTGTATTCACAAATATTACACGAAAAAGGTTTTTCTCCGGTATGTATTTTCATATGTCTTTGCAAAGTACTTTTTTTAATGCATTTATATTCACAGATATTACACGAAAAAGGTTTTTCTCCGGTGTGTTTTTGAATAACATGGTATTTCAAACTATCTTTCGTAATACACCTATATTCACAGTTATTACACGTAAAACGTTTTTCTCCAGTGTGTATTTTCATATGATTTTGCAAACTACTTTTTAAAGTACATCTAAATTCACAGATATTACACGAAAAAGGTTTTTCACCGGTGTGCATTTTCATAATATGTGTTTTCAAATTACTTTTTGCAAAACACTTATATTCACAGATATGACACGAAATAGGTTTTTCTACAGTGTGTTTTCTAATTATATGGAATTGCAAATTACTTTTTGTAATACATTTATATTCACAGATATTACACGAAAAAGGTTTTTCTCCAGTATGTATTTTCATATGTCTTTGCAAAGTACCTTTCTTAATGCATTTATATTCACAGATATTACACGAAAAAGGTTTTTCTCCAGTGTGTATTTTCATATGGTATTGCAAATTTATCTTTTTTGTACATTTATAATCACAATTATTACAAAAGTACACTTGTTTAGCAACGTGAACTTTAAAATGAGCCAAAATACGACGTTTTTGAAATGTTTTAAATTCGCAAATATCACAATTAAATATTTCCTTTAGTTGTGGTACTGGAGTTTGTTCAACTTGTGTCCGAAATGCAGTAGTGTCAGAGTTAGTTTTTGTCTTATGACTGTATGATATGTGTTTGGCGAGAATGTCTTTTGTTGAAAATTTTTTGTTACAACCATCACATTCAAAGATGTATTTTGTTGTTGCCCCTGATGTTTTTTTCGTAAGTATATTTACACTCTTTTGTTTCACAATTTTCTTTTTTATAATCTTCGCAGGATGCTTTCCTTTTTTATTAATTGGTTGATTACCTTTTTTCACTTTAGGGTTTGATTTAATAGTAGGGATTTCAGAATCGAGGTTTTTTTTACGTACGTCGATTATGTTACTATCACATTTTGATTTAATCTTTTTCTCAGACGATTCAGAATAATTATTTGTCGGTGTGATGTATTGTTCTGAAATCATGAATCAGACATTTTATTTATTGTATGACATTGCATTTTTATTGTAAGACACCATAAACGGTTTACAATGGGCTGAGTTTATGCATTATGGAATTCTATATCAGTTAACCAAAAGAGAAATAGAGAAATTATAATATTTTACATAATTATACTAAATATTGTTGCTAGATATAAAGTATTCTAGCCAATAATATAATGAATAATGTCTCTCATATTCATTTTCGGAGGAAAACAGTTGTATTCGTTTCACAATATTTATTTTAAATTATTAATATACTACCCCGTGTAGTGGCGGGTATGGCCACTACCTCATTTTTTCTCGTGGGTGTCGTAAGAGGCGACAGAGGGAAACAGGCAGAAGATAGCCAGAAGAATCTATCTGATAACAGCAAGACAACAATAAAAAAACTGCGGTTGCCAATCCGCTCGCCAAGAGTGGCAACTATGGCAATATACCCCCATTGTTAAAGTTAAGAAGAGACGGGTCGCAATTCCCGGCGGCCCAGCTATTCCAGACTACGGTGGCGACCATGGTAACGGCGGAGCAGGGGTGCTAAGAATCTCTGGTGGAAGTTCGGTTTCCACCTAACTTTAAACAAGATAATTGTATGCCCTACAAATAATACTTTTGGTTCTAATATCGCTCATGTGTAATTAAAAAACAAAATTTTGTATGTGAAGTACATCCCCAACTACATGATACAAGAGAAATTTTTAATGTGGTTTTATTTATTACTTGATACAGGTTTTTTAAAATAAATTATTTTACCTATGTTATCATCATCTTTTTTATTATTTCTGCGTTTTTGTTTTAGTTCTACAGTCTTCGATTTCTCTTTACTTTTTGAACCAAATGCAATTATTAGTGGCAAGTCATTCTCTGAATCCGTTTGTCTATCTCCAAAAGCATCAATCTCCAATTCTTCTGCTTTTCCAGCAATCTCTAGAATGAAACATATTCTGCCGCAATTTTTTTTTTATAGGATAAGGGTGACAAACGAGCACACAATCCACCTGATGGTAAGTGGTTGCTGTGGCCCATAGACATCTACATCTATTTTCGGTTACGAATCAAAATTCAGATGCGTTGTCACCCGTGAGGACTAAGATGGAATGCCTTGTTTCCAGTAAAAAGGGTCTCCGGTTCTCTACACTCACCATACGAAACACAGCTGCGTTAAGCTGCTATTTTACGCTGGTATTCTGTGAGAGCGTGGTCCTTCCCCGGCCTAGGCGACCTATTCGTGCTACAACCATAATATAGCTGCAGCATGGCTCTACCACGTATAAATATATAAAATAAAAACTGATTTTTTTTTCAAGCAACTAGATCATTAGTCCATCACACCTTTTGGGACTGAACTACTCACTTTCATTACAATGCTGCATGTTTCATAAGCTAAGAGTAATAAGCCGAGTGAGGATCTGGTATGCAGTAAGTCGATGGATGCAGGTGGATAAAGCCCGTGCTTTGTGGCAATCCTTAGGGAGGCCTATGTTTAGTAGTGGACTTGTGAAGGGCTGTAATGATGATGATGATTCATTCACCTCATTTAATGAGTGTTCTGCCACAAGTTGTTTTTAGTAGGTAAATGCTTGCCAGTACAAGGATGCCTTCAGCGCCTTTTCTTCATATTTTTTGTATGAAGTGACAAACAAACTAACAGTCCACCTTATGGTATGTAGCTGATCCACCTGATGGTAGATGGGTAGTGTAGTCCATGGACTGCTTGCAGCTAACTTCAAACATAAAAGACTACAATGTGCAGTCATCTCTGACGACTGAGATCAAATATACCACACTCTATACCCTTCAGACTGGAATACCCACTGCTATTCAAGTAAGTAAGTCCAACTTCAACCGAGAGGTCAATCGACGGATTCTACTCGGCTGGGCAGCGTTCGGGAAACTACGACACATTTTCTCGTCAGATATTCCTCAAAACGAATTTATACAACCATTGCGTGTTGCCAGTGATGACTTACGGATCTGAGACGTGGTCCTTCACTGCTGGCCGGATGAGGAAGCTCAAGCTCGCTCAGCGAGCTATGGAGAGGGCTATGGAGAGGGCTATGCTCGGAGTTTCTCTGCGTGATAAACTTAGAAATGAGGATATCCGCAGTAGAACCAGAATGATCGACATACCCCAACGGATTAGTAAGCTGAAGTGGCAGTGGGCCGGCCATATAGCTCGAAGAACCGACAACCGATGGGGAAGAAAGGTTCTTGAGTGGCAGCCTCGTACCGGTAGGCGAAGTGTAGGGCGACCCCCCACGAGATGGAGTGATGACCTGGTAAGACATGCAGGAAGTCGATGGATGCAGGTGGCTCAGGACCGTGCTTTGTGGCATTTCTTGGGGGAGGCCTATGTTCAGCAGTGGACTTATGAAAGGCTGTAATGATGATGATGATACCCTTCAGACTGGAATATGCACTGCTATTCAACGGCAGAAATTAGGTGAGAGGAGGAGGGAGGAGTCCATGTGGGTAAGTACACCTAGATCGGCTCATAGGCAAAAATGGAGTCCCGCCACCTAGTAATGACAATAAGAAATTGGCAAAGATAGGTGGTTGCTTATTAGTTGTAAATATGTATATCATTATATCCTATGAAATTAATATTTCTTTGTGACATACATACTGGCAGCATTTATAAACGGTCAAAATATTTTTTAAGTATATTAATACATTAGTAAAAAAAATGTCTAAAGAAGCTCGTTATGACGTCCATACAGGCTTATCTTTAAAATAATTATATGATTTGTAATTTTCTTTCTCCATAAAAGTGATTTTAACATGCACTTAAAATTTAGGCAAAGGCAAATCAGTACATTGCACATGAAGCCCTCTTTATTTTGTTTGGGCTACAGTAACCTCTAGACATTAAACTAACTTTAGCTTATTTTAATAATATCAAAAAAGGGGTATATAAAGGGGCTTACCTATTTCATAATTCTCATTTTCTTCAAATTTGGAATTCCCATTTTCGAAATTCTCTTCCTCAATTTTAACAGATTCAAGAATAAAAATTTCATCCTTACAATCAATTTCTGTATCACATTCTACTGGCCTGATATCTACATGGCAAATTGGTGAGAATTGAATCTTATCTTTAGCCTCTTGCGGTTTTGGTACTGACTGAAACCATTATTTTAAATAAGTGAAAAAGCCAGTGTTGTGGTGGCGTGGGATAATCCATACTATCCCGCAGATGTCGTAATAAGGGTCAGGGAAACTGAAACAGAAGATGACCAGCAGCATCTTCAGTCAGCTATATGTTTTTTTTTTATATAGGAGAGGGGGCAAACGAGCATGCGGCTCACCTGATGATAAGTGACTACCGCCGCCCATGAACAACTGCAACACAAGGGGAATTGCAGACGCGTTGCCGGCCTTTTAAAAAGGAGTAGGCTATTTTCTTAAAGGTCCCTAAGTCGTATCGGTCTGGAAAAATTGGTGGTGGTAATCGATTCAACAAGGAAGTTGTGGGAGGGAGAAAACTTCTTTTAAATCGCACAGTGGTGGACTGCCAATCATCCAGATGGTATGGATGGTACATACATTAAATTCTTGTAAATATATTGAGAGACCAAAGTTAATATATTCATTTCTTTTAACTATAAATGTTATATTAAATTCAAGACTTATTAGTTTAAATAATGATCCATATAAATAGTTAGTATTGTTTATAGATGAAAGAAAAGGCAGCTTTTTCACTCTACTACCTTTAAATCTCCCTAAGCGATGTTCATTTATTGGAACAAGCACAACTTTCTTAACTTTCTGTATTTTGTGCATGTAAGGTAGTGAGACTAACTGTCCACAGTGATCAGAACTTAAATTTTGAATAATTAATTTATGTAAGGGCTCAACATAAGTAAAAATATTATCTATATAAGTTGCACTAGGCCCTGCAATATGTGTTGGCTCAAAAAACAAATTAACAAGGTTGTAATGATTTGAGCAATTATTTAAACTTAATACTTATGGAAGAAGCTTCAAGGAGATTAATATTAAAGTCTCCACATATGACAACAGATTTGTTCTGGTTATTAAGTTTAAGCAAAACTTCCTCCATTATATTTTCAAAACAATCAATCGTCTACATAGAATGGCGATCTGTAAACACTGACAACAATGTAGTGTTTGAACTCAACACATGCCATTTCTACAGTTCGCTAACAGAGAGGCTCACAATATCCTTACATTGTTTACTTATTAATAATTTATTAGCCAATATTAAGGAGCCACCATGTAATTTTTTTCTCTGTTATAGCAACTGACCACCTGGTGTTTACTGAAATTAAACATATTATAGTTTTTAGCCAATTTAAAGTATTTTAACCAATGTTCAGTTATACAGAAAATTTGTATGTTGTTACTATTGAAAAACAATTAAATTTCTAATTCTTTGCCTAACATGCCTTGCATATTTTGATGCACCAGGTGTATACAATTTTTATGATTGTGTTTAAGAGAAATTATACAATTAACTACTTGTTATCAATCTTCTTATCAATCGACGGATTCAACTCGGTTGGGCAGCGTTCGGGAAATTACGGCACATCTTCTCGTCAGGTATACCTCAAAACTTGAAAACGAGACTGTACACCCAGTGCGTGTTGCCAGTGATGACATACGGAACTGAGACGTGGTCCTTCACTGCTGGCCGGATGAGGAAGCTCAAGGTCGCTCAGCGAGCTATGGAGAGGGCTATGCTCGGAGTTTCTCTGCGTGATAAACTCAGAAATGAGGATATCCGCAGTAGAACCAGAGTGACCGACATAGCCCAACGGATTAGTAAGCTGAAGTGGCAATGGGCCGGCCATATAGCTCGAAGAACCGACAACCGATGGGGAAGAAAGGTTCTCGAGTGGCAGCCTCGTACCGGCAGGCGAAGTGTAGGGCGTCCCCCCACTAGATGGAGTGACGACCTGGTAAGATTTGCAGGAAGTCGATGGATGCAGGTGGCTCAGGACCGTGCTTTGTGGCATTCTTTGGGGGAGGCCTATGTTCAGCAGTGGACTTGTGAAGGGCTGTAATGATGAATGATGAACTACTTGTGGGCAACATTCTGGGAATGTCAAGGTAGAGTAGTGATGGTCAAGGTGCCTGCCAAGTGATTATTAAGGCAAATACTTCATTATAATGGGAATGACCTATCAAGTCGTGGACTTTTATTATAAGAAGTATAATACTGTGGACCGTGTAGTGGCGATGTAAAAATATCCACTACTCTATATACAAAGAATGAGAGGCGACAAAGGGAAACAGAAACAGGAGTAGGGCAGCAGCATCTTCCTGATAACAACTCTGACTATTATAAACTACAGTTGCCCACTTGCCGAGCTAGAAAATTTGGCAAAATCCCTCCTATCAAGCAATCTATGAAGAAGGCCTATGTTCAGCAGTAGACTTTTATAGGTTTTAATGAATGGAATGGATAATACCATGGACCCTCCTGCTAGCAACTGCTCCAGAACTGCATTTGACTCAATAGCCTGTTGTTGTAATCTTCTGCAACGAATGAGTCTTGCATGACAGATGAAACAGACAATTATGGGCCCCTCATCCTCATCCACCTGAAAATATGAAAGTTCGTCATAAATATGGAAAAGTACTCAAATATACAAGTTTGTAATAAAATATATTAGCTACCACAATTCTCTTCATCAACATAATTTTTTTATAACATTGAAGTGACAAATAAACTTACAATCCACCTGATGGCTGCAGCCCATGGACACCTGTATTGGCTCTCAATGTCCTTCAGATACACATACTGCTGCTTGGTGGCAGAAGTAGATAAGAGGATGATAACTACCCAGACAGACTTCTAGGCAGAAAAAATCCTACCACCTAGTGGATCATCATCACTGCACATCCATTGACTTCCTAACATACCAGATTGTCAGTATCTAGTAGGGGCCTCTCTACAATTTGCTTACCAATGAGGCTACCACTCAAGAATTATGTTTCCCGATCTGTTGATAGTTCTGTATGCTATAAGGACACAAATTCCTAATTGTTAATATTGTGAATGTTATGAGTGTCAAGTAAGTAGGAGCCTCCCTGAATCTTGAACTCTTATAGTACGCAGTACATATTACTTTAATGATAATACTGATTTTAGTGCGACCCAGGATTCCAGGCTAGTTGTTGTTTTTCAGGTTCTGATTGTATTTGTCACTATATTTAACACTGCACCTTAGCTTAGCCTCGATCTATCACATTTTATATCAAGCAAGTTATAATTAGTCTTGTGTAGTTCGTGAACGCTGAACGAATAGGAAATGTGTCTTAGCATTGTACTAAGAGAAACGTTTCCGAACGCTGATTGTTAATAAGTCTAACAGCTCTTTTTATACACCTAAACTCGCAATACAGCAGACCGCGCGTGCGATAGAGAGAGTCGGTGAGTTGAGTATATCATTGGGACAAGAGCCGATGAACGGCTATAATGATACCATTGATCGAATCTGTTAAAATGAGATGTTATAGAAAGATACATGTTAGGTATATCAATGCAATAACATCTAATTTAGCTTATCTGAATAGATGCTAGACTCTCTGTATTTGCATTTTATTTTATTTATTATACTTAGTAAATAGATACAAACGTTTGATAGACTTCGTTTTGGCACTTGTAATAGCGTAAATATGTAATAGTTATGTTATAACAGAGCCGTGGTAGCTCAGATGGTTAGAGCTCGCTGTAAGCTTCACAGTACTCTAGCAACCTGGGTTCAATCCCCGCCAGCACCAATGAAATTGTTAATTGCAATTTTAAGTGCTGATTTACCACATGCTTGGCGGTGAAGGAAAACATTGTGAGGAAACCCGCATGTCTGAGAAATAACAAAAAAAAAACATTTATTTTAAAAAACATTTCAAAGGCATGTGAAGTTCGCCAACACGCATGGGGGCAGTGCGGCGGACATTTCCTTGCCCTAAAACCTTCTCAGAAATGAGAGGAAGCCTGTGCCCAGCAGTCAGCACTTTACTTTTACTTTTATGTTATAACAATTCTTGAGGAGTTTTTTTTGTTTTTTTTTATTGTTTTAATAGTAATTGCATCCTTGAATGCTTTTTATTTTCACAGGCTTAGCTTTCCATTGACGTCAGTGGAGTTTGGTGTTGATACGTATTTTTACAGAAAGATTACACTATTATAAGCACACACACAATGTCTCAATATACGGAAACGCGTAATTTTTGAGAAAAGAATAATTGACAATCAATTATTCTTGCAATGTTTACGTCTAATTTGCTAATAAACTGGCGCCATTTTGTAATGTCATTGTCGACGTCAATAGGGATGTCGATTCTTTCCGAAAAAGGTCGATTTTTAAATCGATTCAAATCGTAAGCTGATGTATCGGTTCACAAAAAATCGATTTCTAAAATGTCTATATTTTTTTAATGTTTCTATTTATAATGTAAATATAAACCCATTTTATGAAAAACAAGAAAGATACCATGATAAATGATCTCTTATTGAAATTTGTTTTATTTAACAGTACCTATTAGGGCAGATAAATAAAATAGGTTAGGTTCAACTTATGTCAAAGAACCGAATTGATTGACCCCGACTCCACCTGGTACGAGTCTGTCCTACCCCTAGAGTGGTTTTATAGAGCCGGAGGCGCGTAGGGGGAGCAGCCTCCGCGTGCTGTAACAAATCGTAGGCATCGGACGAGCCGGAGCGGCTGAGGCTGGTCGCCGAAGGCGACCAACAAGCCGAAGCTGCAGAGGCGAGGAGGGATGCCTGCGATTTGTTACGCTAAGGCGTAGAGGTTGCTCTTCCCGCAGCGCCGGAGACGTAGCAGTCTCAAAATAGATACAGAAATCCTTATGAATCAGTCCCCTTATTTTTTATGATGAAGGGGATTTTTTTCTCATAAAATGGACTTTATTTACATTATAAATGCAAACATGAAAAAAATATCGATATTTTAGAAATCGATTTTTTAGGAATCGATACATCAGCTTACGATTTGAATCGATTTAAAAATCGACCTTTTTCGGAAAGAATCGACATCCCTATTGACGTCGACAATGACATTACAAAATGGCGCCAGTTTATTAGCAGATTAGACATAAACATTGCAAGAATAATTGATTTTCAATTATTCTTTTCTCAAAAGTTACGCGTTTCCGTATATTGAGACTTTGTGTGTGTGCTTATAATAGTGTAATCTTTCTGTAAAAATACGTATCAACACCAAACTCCACTGACGTCAATGGAAAGTCGTACCTTTTCACATGTTATGGATATGGGATTTTATTTCATTAACATTAATTATTTTTTCAACACTAATTTGAATTAGACTTCCATTTTGACCAAGAAATTATCAAGTGTGTGTGTATGAGTGATAATACAACATTACGATTCGAGCAAATATCGAACGACTGAGACTGAGTCTCACTGACTCAGATAGCTATTCCATACAAATTTTACGGATAGATACAGTTTAAACTTTAAACTGCTTAGTGGTACTGATGAACGAATAGAATGAACTAGTTCACTGTCCGTAATGAACTAGTACGGAGTGATCTTTAAAATGACCGAGCAGACACTCAGTATTTCTTCAGCAACTTATTGGTTTGTGCTCCAGCCCTCCAGCAATAACAACAAATTACCGACCCATACTTCAATTTGCAATATTTAAAAATATTAACACTTACAAAACTGTTCGTCAACGTTTTATATACATTTCGGAGGACAGTCTCCTTAAGTATAAACATGTGTACATTAACGCTTAAACAAATTCTACAAATTTCACTAAAGGCCATTTGTTTCTAGCTTTAATATATTGGTATCACAGAACACATATAACCCTAAAGGGGTGATTGGTGGTTCCTCTTCTTTTTAGAATTTATGGCACTTTCTCTTAATAGAATATTATGGCTTCTCTTCATAGATAAATATATATGTAGCTTCTCTTGAAATTTTTGATATTGGTCACGGACCTTGTTTTTATTATTTGCTCGAGAGAGCAGGCAAAGGAACTAAGCCATACAGCCTTGTCTTTTTTATTTTGAATATATAAAATTTTAAAGTGTAAAGGCCGGAACCAAGTCTTATTTTTCTTCTTTCTATCTCTTCAAAATCCATAAAGGCCGAAGTCAAGTCTTTTCTTTAATTCTTCATATTTTCAGAAACCCGTAAAGGCTAAAGCCAAGTCTTCTTTATATTATATTATTTGTAGGTTTCAATCCGTGTAGATTTGTCAATACAATATTTTCAAGAACAGGGATACCATATTTCATATTTCTTTTACAGTATTATGAATAAAATTGCAAAGTGCTAAATATGTCTTAGTATTCCTAAGAACATCTTGCAGGGCACGCGGGACGCTTTCTGAGTTTTCATAAACTTGCATAAGTTTTTCAATGAGTAGCAATCTATCAATGGCGTACGCTGGGCAGTTAAATATTATATGTTCTGCAGTCTGATCTGCTTCTGTATTGCAGAAATTGCATGTTGCAGATGTTACTATTCTCATCCTGGAAAGATGAGCGTTCAGTCGATAGTGGCCAAATCTAAGTCTGCACATTATTGTATAATATTTTCTGTTATGATATCTCTCGTTGCGAGAAAACCAAGGAATACTTAATTCTGAATTAATTGATGCATACCAACGACCTTTTCCTGCCTCTAAAACAACATTCCATTGCATTTTCCATTCTTCTTTTAACTGTTTCTTTAAAATTGAATATAAATCTGTATGTGGTATTGCAACATCGGTTATCCTTTCAATATCAGCTGTAACTAACTAACTATACTTTTAGCTAAATGGTCTGCTCTTTCATTTCCTTGAACCCCAATATGTGACGGAGTCCATAAAAATTTTACTTCCAAATTATTTTCTTTCAATTTCCACCACAAACTTTTGATTTCATATATGATGAAAGATGTTTTAGCATCTAAAGCTCTTGCCTTCAGTGCCTTCAAGACACTTATGCTATCAGAGATCAGTAACCATTTATTAGATATATGTGGGTGTTCTTCTATATATTTAAGAGCAATTAAGACAGCATAACATTCTGCAGTGTATATGCTTGCTGATGCGGGAATGGAAAGGCCACATCCAGTTTTCAGATGAGGTATGTAAAATGCACAGGCTACTTTATTTTCAACTTTTGAACCTTTTGAACCATCTGTGTAAATTTGTCGATATTCATCATATGTAGATATAAGTTCATAAACCTCTTCTTTTCTTTTCAATTTTTTATCAATATTTATGTGTATATCACTGAATTTGCTTTCATAATTCCCCTTATAACAAGGCCATGTATGTGTGCTTTTGTGAATATTATATTGTTCATCATATCGTATCACTTCATGAAAGTCATGAAGTATATATGGGGCTGAGTTAGATATAGAAGACATACTATTATAGTAAAATAATACTTTTTGAAAAAGAGGATGATGTGACAAAGAATTGATATTTAATAAAAACCTAAATTTCAGATATTTAAACCTAAGTAATATAGGAGGAGTAAGACATTCAGCCTGTAAAGAAACAATAGGAGTTGTTCTCATAGAGCCGGTAATAAGTCTTAAATTCTTATTTTGTATATTATCTAATTTGTTTACTAGTTTTTTATTTGATGCAAAACAAAGGAAGCCATACTCAAAATGGCTTCTTACCAAAGACTTATATAACATTAATAATATTTCTGGATCAGCTCCCCAGTTAGTACTAGCCAAAGCTTTTAATACATTAAAGGCCTTAGAAGCTCTGTCTGTAATAGAATTCACGTATTTGGTCCAAGATAAATTATTTGTAAAAACTAACTTATCTTACACCTAAGAATTTAGCACAACTTTCTATTGGTAAAAATGTATTATTATAAATTATTCTAGTGTTAAATGGACGAATTTTATTAAATATTACAACTTTACTTTTCTCAGTACTAATATCAAAATTTAAGTATGAAAAGTAAGTGTGCAATTTCTTTAAAGCCTCATTTAAAATGGTTACCAAGTTTTTGACATTTGCTCCTGAGGCGTATATGACCAAATCATCTGCATATTGTAAATTAGTAACATTTGATCCTAAAATATTGTTTAATTTAAATATGTATAAAATAAAGATAAGAGGACTTAATATTCCTCCTTGACAAACACCTTTATAACTGAGCCTAGGACCAATAATTGTATTATTATTATTAACTTTGGCAAAAACTCTTCTTTCATGTAAAAAGTTAAATATCCATTTTACAATTTTTTCAGGAATGGCCAAAGACCTCAACTCTGCGGCGAGTACATGAAGATTGACGTTATTAAACACAGAGTACTTTTATATTTAAATGCACCAACAATGTCAAAGAATATACTAATTAATATTTCATTATTTTTCATAGCTTTAAAAATGTCTAAATGTAGAAATGCAATACTTTCTCTAGATGACTTACGGCGTCTGAATCCAAACTGATTTGATGGTAAAAGACAATTTTTTTCTAGATAAAATTCTAATCTAGATTTTATAAGTTGCTCAAATATTTTACCCATACAAGATGTAAGTGCTATAGGTCTGTAAGATTCTGCAATGTGAGGTTTTTTTCCAGGCTTTAAAATGGGTATCAAACTTCTTTATTAAATCTTCTTTCCAATCGTTAGGAATAAGTGAATGAAACCATAACATATTATATATTTTCAAAACTAGTTCTCTACACACAGTATTCATATTTTTTAAAGCTTTATATGGAACAGAATCTAAACCACAAGTAGTGTCTTTTCTAGAGTTAACAGCTGAGTTGAATTCGGTCAAGGTAAAAGGTTTGGTAAGATAATCACAATGATTATCATTTGAGGAGTTAGGGGTTAGAGGTGATTCATCTGTTTCTGGTGTATATTTTTTCAAAAATTCATTAGCCCAATTAGAATCTATGACAGATGTGTTATTATGAATAAAAGTTTTGTTAAACTTTTTAATGTAGTTCCATACTCTAGTCAATGGAGTAGATCTATTAAAAGTTTCACATAGTTTTTTCCAGCTAAGATGTCTTTCAGTCTTCAAAGTAATTTTTTTAGCAGCTTGTAGTCTTTTAAAATTAATATAATTTCGTTCTGTGGGATCATTCTTAAATACTAAATATGCATTTTTACAATTTAATACTGCCTGTTTGCATTTTAAATTCCACCAAGGTAGAGAATTTTTCTTTCTAATTCTTTTAGAAGATTGCAAGTTGATGTTAACATTTCGATTAGAAAACTGATTGGATGGTGTGGATTCATGCATGGCTTGTTTAACTAGTTCGGTTAAGTCTGTATAACATTGTAAAGGATTACTATAATCAAAACTATAATTTTTAATTAAATTATCTATTAAATTTGTATATTTTGACCAATCTACCAATTTTAAGTTTATGTTATTTGATACAGCTGTTTCTTGAAAATTTTGACTATTAACCGTAATGTTTGTCTTTACAGGAAAATGATAGCTGCCTAGAGAATCATCATCACATACTTGCCACTCACAAGACAGAGCCAGTGAAGATGAAACAAGTGTCAAGTCTAATGCATTCTGCCTCCATCTATGAGATCCTACTCTAGTCATCTGACCATCATTCAAAATTACAAGATTGTTGTCATCTATACTTGCAAGAATGTCCCTACCTCGTGAATCTAATTTAGTACATCCCCATAACGTATGATGGGCGTTGAAATCACCAGCTATAAAGACTGGCTGTGGCAAACTTTGGATTAAATTATCTAATTTGGATTTATTATAATTAATTGGAAGTGGACCTGGTCGAGCCCCGACGGTTCGACAAAAAATGAGATTGACTTCATTATGACGACCAGACGACAACTGTTCAGTGATGTCTCCGTGATCGCAAGGGTGAAAACTGGTAGCGATCACCGAATGGTTAGAGGCACACTGAACCTAAACGTTAAGTTGGAGAGGTCTCGTCTAATGAAGTCAACGCTCCATCCCCCTCGTGCTCTAATCCAAAGTCCCGAAACCTTTCAGCTCGAGTTACAAAACCGTTTTCAGTGCCTAGAAGACTGCAATGAAGTGGACGATATGAATGACAAGCTCGTGGAAACTGTCCATGCGGTCGGAGCTAAGTTCTGCAAGACCCGCCGCAGAAGAACACAAAAACTCTCCGATCACACTCTTAATCTCATGGCTGTTAGACGGGAGATGAAGCTACATTCTTCAACAGACTTGACAGCATACAGGCATCTGAACAGACAGATCTCAAAATGCATGCGGCGGAACTTACGCAACTTCAATACAGCTCGTATTGAAGAAGCGATCGAGCGGAACCAAGGCTCCAAAGTCTTTGCCAGAGATCTGTATGCCAGAAAGAGCCAACTGTCAAAGCTGAAGACAGAATGTGGCAGCATCGTTTCCGGGACACCTGAGATTTTGAGTGAGATTGAGAGGTTCTATGGGCAGCTGTACACGTCATCATTGGAGCCACACGCAAGTGTGAGTAACGATCCAAGAGCGAGTCTCATCCGACACTATTCCGAAGATATCCCGGACGTCAGTCTGAGCGAGATTAGAATGGCTCTCCAGCACCTTAAAAACGGTAAGGCCCCAGGCGAGGATGGAATTACAGCGGAGCTTCTGAAAGCGGGTGGAAGACCGGTACTTGAAGTCCTTCAGAAGCTCTTTAATTCCGTCCTCCATGGTGGCATTACACCGGAGGCGTGGCGCAGAAGTGCGGTGGTCTTGTTCTTCAAGAAAGGTGACAACGCTCTCTTGAAGAACTACAGACCGATTTCCCTTCTGAGCCGCGTCTACGTGCTGTTTTCGAGAGTCATTACGAATCGTCTCGCGCGCAGACTTGACGACTTCCAGCCTCCCGAACAAGCCGGTTTCCGAAAGGGCTTTAGCACCATAGACCACATACATACCCTTCGGCAAGTTGTACAGAAGTCCGAAGAGTACAATTTGCCACTATGTCTGGCGTATGTGGACTATGAGAAAGCCTTTGATTCCGTCGAAATTTGGGCGGTGCTGCAGTCCCTTCAGCGGTGCCAAGTTGACTGTCGGTATATCGAAGTGTTGAAGTGCTTGTACAGTAGGGCTACGATGGCTATCCGAGTACAGAACCAGAGTACGAAACCTATCCAATTGCAGAGAGGTGTAAGACAGGGTGACGTCATATCCCCGAAACTCTTCACCGCTGCATTGGAAGACGTTTTCAAGCTTCTGGACTGGAGAGGGTACGGTATCAACATCAATGGCGAGTACATCACTCACCTTCGATTTGCCGACGATATAGTCCTTATGGCAGAATCGCTGGAGGGCCTAAGCACTATGCTCAATGACCTCAATAGTGTTTCCCAACGGATAGGTCTTAAGATGAACATGGACAAAAGAAAGATTATGTTTAATGTCCATGTCACACCTATGCCGGTAGTTGTTGGGAGCACTAAGCTCGAAGTTGTTGACGAGTATGTTTACCTGGGACAAATAGTCCGACTAGGTAAGTCCAACTTCGACCGAGAGGTCAATCGACGGATTCAACTCGGCTGGGCAGCGTTCGGGAAGCTACGACACATCTTCTCGTCAGACATACCTCAAAACCTTAAAACGAAATTGTACAACCAGTGCGTGTTGCCAGTGATGACTTACGGAACTGAGACGTGGTCCTTCACTGCTGGCTGTATGAGGAAGCTCAAGGTTGCTCAGCGAGCTATGGAGAGGGCTATGCTCGGAGTTTCTCTGCGTGATAAACTTAGGAATGAGGATATCCGCAGTAGAACCAGAATAACCGACATAGCCCAACGAATTAGTAAGCTGAAGTGGCAGTGGGCCGGCCATATAGCTCGAAGAACCGACAACCGATGGGGAAGAAAGGTTCTCGAGTGGCAGCCTCGTACCGGTAGGCGAAGTGTAGGGCGTCCCCCCACGAGATGGAGTGACGACCTGGTAAGACATGCAGGAAGTCGATGGATGCAGGTGGCTCAGGACCGTGCTTTGTGGCATTCTTTGGGGGAGGCCTATGTTCAGCAGTGGACTTGTCATTATCATTTGAGAATGATGATAATTAATTGATGAATTAGGGGGACAGTAAACACTAACTAAAGTTAATAATTTATCATTGTATTGTATTTGTACAGCTATATTTTGTAACTAGCTGTGCCCGCGGCGTAGCTCGCGAATATAGGTTTTACTTAAAGAATTTGACGTTTAGGGTAAGAGAATATTAACCGATTTATATCATTACTCTATGAATAAGTGGTAACAAAATAAATCGATATTCTCAAAGTTCTAAGTCGTTTATGATAGAGCTTCTGTGTAAACGACGATAGAAGTAGACTTAGCCGGGGCGTACAGAAAAAGGTTACGGGGACTACTAACGCGAGAAAAAGCAATATAGAGCTGGCCATGTGCAAAACAATCAGTACTGACGCGTAAAGTTTGACCTTGCGCTTTATTTACGATCGTCGCATAACACACGCTGAGTGGGAAACACACTTAAAATAGGGATGTTAGATGATCATCGATGTTAAAAATTAAAACTTCGATGTTTTAACATCGATGTTGACATATGTCAAACATCGAAACATCGACGTCAATGAACCCATAATCGATAATTGGGAACTTGCAAACAATGCGAACTCGCGAAATCAATATCAACTAAATCTTGCATCTGCTCTGAAGATTAAAAATTTTGAATAATTCAGAATTTCTGAACGCATCGTTAATCTAAAAAAATGTCAGTATGGTGAGTCAAACTTAATTGTCAAGTGTCTCCTGTAATGTCACAATGGTCACTGATTCGCTTTATTTTGTAGTGTCGTTGTCGGTTGTCGCATAATAACTATTCTACGTAAATTGATATTCAAGTTAATTGTTACTTTTTCCTTGCTGTGTATACCCACATAATTTTAAAACAATGTGTAACTATCTACACATATACAAAAACCATCGATAATGGTCAACATCGATGTTTTGAGTGGCCTAAACATCGAACATCGATGTTGAGCTGGCGATGCCAACATCGATGTTATTATCCCTATCTTAAAACTGAAGCCTGAGCCGTGGTAGCTCAGATGGTTAGCGCTCGCTGTAAGCTTCACAGTACTCGAGCAACCCGGGTTCGATCCCCGCCGGCACCAATGAAATTGTCAATTGCAATTTTAAGTGCTGATTTACCACGTGCTCGGCGGTGAAGGAAAAAATCGTGAGGAAACCTGCATGTTTGAGAAATAAAAAATAATATTTCGATGACATGTGAAGTTCGCCAACACGTATTGGGGCAGCGCGGTGGACATTTCCTTGCCCTAAAACCCTCTCAGAAATGAGAGGAGGCCTGTGCCCAGCAGTGGGACGTAAATAGGCTGCAACTTTACTTTACTTAAAACTGAAAAAAAAGTTATTTGGTATTAGAGTGATTCTGGCTATAAAACAATATCACCATCACGACATTTATTGCAATTTTGCTACTTTTAGTTTTAGTCGAGTTTTGTTGAATAATTAAATATTTCAATACCTCTGTATATATACCTTACAGGCTTGCAGCTTCGTCAGCCTAAGGGTATTAGTGTTCTGTGTTCGTCAGGCTCATGGACATAAATTATTACAGTGAGTCTCAATACGATTCACCTGCGAAAAACCTTAACACCGCAATTCAGAAAAGGTTGTAATTTGTACAACGCCATCTATTACGTTCTTTGTGAGAAAACATCCTTTTTTAATTTAAGGAAAACATATTTTTACTGTGTTTTAAGTACTATAATAGAACGATACGAAATATATTATAATAGAACGTTTTTTTTACACACGAATCTTTTTATTACTATTTTTGGGATTTTGTGGCGCCATTAAACAAATTCGAACCTACATTTCAAAATAATAATCATGACTTTCGATAGAATTAACCAATTTCAATAAAACAAAGATTAAATGAACTTGATAATACGCTTTATGATTTTCTTAAGGATTTCATTGAAAAAAAAAAGATGTTTACTCAAAACGTCATGCGTCCATAAACAAACAGACAGACCGTCAGATAGTACAATTCTAAAAATTATAAAAATGTACTTATTTAATGATTTACAGTCCCAATAATGATTTTAGTCGCAAATTAATATACTATACAATATTCAGAAACAGACATAACATGTTATTACCATTTTTATTATATGTATAGACTTAAGAGAGATGGCGCTGTTAACATCAATTCTAAAAATAAGAGATTAATTCACACGATTGATACAATAAAAAACATAAAAGAACTTATAAATCAGTGCCTGCATAGTAAGCAAAAAAGAAAGTTTGATCCTCGCCGAAAAATGAAATTGTTAATAGCTCTTAAAATTTGATTTACCACATAGAGTACTCGGCGGTAAAAAAATAAAAAATAAATGAGATTGTCAACACGCAGTAGGGCAGCGTGTCATTAATATAAAGGTTAGAAGCAAATATGAAACTCAACTACAGGAATAAATTTTAACCTGCCTTTTTGTATCACATTTATGCCACACCACCATCTATCGAAGAAATGGGTTAACTATTGTGCTTCAGATTTAGTTAATAAGGTTAATATATTTTTGTATAATATATTTAATACGTTCTTTAATACTTTTGTTTACTGCGTTTTAGATATACATAATTATATCATTATTTTACATAATTTAACTATGATTTATGATATGATATTAGTTTAAAATGCACTTGATGACTCAAACAAAGCCACCGTTGAGCAAATTCGTACCTATACTTCCCTACCCATACTTCAGAATATTTATCATAAGTTTTGATGGAATGAACTGATTTTAATGAAATAAAGACTAAATGTAACCCGAAGATACACTTTATAATTTCCTTAACAATTCTTATGATATAAATTAGTACTTTATACGTGATACGTTAACAAACAAACAGACAGACAGACAGACAGACAGACAGACAGAAAATTCTAAAAATGGTAGAAATGTATTTAATTACTTATTTTTAGTACCCCTCAATCACTTTTATTACAAAAATATAAAATGTACAGACATCTGCTATTTACAGTTTTATTATATGTATAGATGAGTCATCAGAGAATGTATTGATAACACGAAATCCAATTTTGTTATGTAGAAGTATTGCTACTCCATTATGATCATTACCTGAATCTAATCGTATAATATTATATCCTTTTACTCTAAAATTGTGCCTAGGTTTAAGCCAAGTTTCACATGTGAGAGCAACATCTATGGTGTTCTCATATAAAAATTGTGTAAATTGAAAGCGATTTTTAATTAAACTCTGTGCATTCCATTGTAAAATGTTAAACTGATCCATAAAATATTAAATGTTAAATAATGAAATATCTACGAGGGTGGATTGAAAAGTACTCGGCCTAACACAGATCCATTCAATTCTAAAAATCAAATCTATCCACATTATTTTGTTCAGTTCAGACTAGTTCATTGTGTTAAGTTCGAAACGTGTGGGATAATTAGTTGTGATTTTATAAATTTATTAACAAAGTAATCGGACATAATTTCCGCGAATGGAGCAAATCGAGCAGCGTGCCGTCATTAAGTACCTCCATAAGAAGGGGCTATCATCAAAAGCCATCCATGATGACATGGTCAGTACATTAGGCGATTGTGCTCTGTCATATTCATCCGTCAAAAAATGGATAGCAGAATTTAAGCGTGGTAGAGAGAGTGTGAAAGATGAACCCCGCTCTGGAAGGCCTTCGACGTCAACTACTGACGAAAATATTAAAAAAGTACTTGATTTAATAATGGGAGACCGCAGATTAAAAATTAGAGAGATAGCCGAGATTATAGGCATCTCTTATGAACGAACTCAAAACATCATTGTCAACGAGTTGGGTTTCCACATGGTGTCTGCGAGGTGGGTTCCGCGATTGCTTTCAGTTGAACAAAAAAGGACGCGATTGACTATTTCACGCGACTGTTTGGAGTTATTTGAAGCCGATGCAGATGATTTTTTGAATCGTTTTGTTACTATGGACGAAACATGGGTTCATTACTGTACACCGGAAACAAAACAACAATCAAAACAGTGGAGAAGACCTGGTTCACCACCCCCTAAAAAGGCTAAGTCGATTTTGTCGGCAAATAAGGTGATGGCTTCAGTATTCTGGGACTCGAAAGGTGTGATTATGATTGATTATCTTGAAAGGGGTCAGAATATAAACTCTGATTACTACTGCACCTTACTACGTCGTTTACGAGAGGAAATAAAAGAAAAACGTCGAGGAATGCTCAGAAGAAAAGTCCTGTTTCATCAAGATAACGCCCGTGTTCACACGTCAGTACAGTCAATGGCTGAAATTCACAACTGTGGCTTTGAACTGTTACCGCATCCGCCGTATTCACCTGATCTGGCACCATCAGACTTCTTTCTGTTCCCTAACCTAAAAAAGCACTTGGGAGGTCAAAGATTTTCGACAAACGACGAGGTCAAAGCAGCTGTAGACGCATATTTTGACTCTAAGGAAGAATCATTTTTTTTTTCAACGGTCTAAATGCTTGGAAGGGGAGGTGGCAAAAGTGTATTGAACTTGATGGTGATTATGTAGAAAAATAAAAATATAACTGATTTAGTATTTGTTTATTTTCTTGGTTAGGCCGAGTACTTTTCAATCCACCCTCGTATTTTGCTTTCATTGTATCTATGAGAACATCTTTAATAAGCTGAGAAGATATGGTGGTTTGTTCATTTGATTTATTAAGAGTTAATACTTTAATGACTGTATTTAAAATTATATTAATAATGTCATCATTCTTTAGCAGTGACATAAGAGCATCTTTGGGATTTTTTTTTGTTTAATTCGGGGAATTCGTTTTTATTAAAAAGGTCTACAAATGGGGTTTTGTGTAATTTAGCCTGATTTTCTTTTATCTTTTGTTTCTTAACAGGACACTGTCCGGAAATGCTTAGATGGTTTCCTTTGCAATGTATGCATATCGCTTTATCTGAAGAGACTTTGCAATCTTTGTAGCTGTGATTTTCAGTACAAATTGAGCATTTCACAGAATTTTTACAATACTTTGCTAAGTGACCATACCTCAAACAATTGTAGCACTGCTTCACTGGTGGAATATACTGATTTACCACGAACCGCCAACCATGAAGATCGGCGTGGTCCGGCAAAACATTAGAAGCAAATGTGATGGCCACGGTGCCCGTCGGCTGCAGCAAACTGCGTCCTGCATCATTCTTATGTTTCCTCATTATCCTTTTAACACATATTATCTTTCTATAAGTCGTTAACATACCAAAAATTCTTGAATTAGAAAAATTAGTGGGAACATTGGTTATGACTCCTGTTATTTCTGTTCCTACAGCTGGGATAGATGCTTTCATTTTGTATTCATTAAGAAAAGTAATATTATTTAAAAATGCATTCGCTAGAGAGGGCTTTTCAAAACGAACGCCTATTTTGTATTTATTCATAGATTGCAAATATTTAATGCCTTTATTGAACCTCTTCATATGTGTGGACAGAGACATCATGTCCCGCGTGCCGATTGGCCTTTTTTCATCATTTGATTCGACAAATACAACAAAATCAACGAGAATAGAGTCCTCAGGGTACCTCCTGTTGTAGTCAGATACAAAGTACGGCTTATACTTGCGCTGCTCTTTCTCAGGATCTTCCTCAGTACTGGTATGAATTTCTTCCTCCTCAGTCGTTTCTTCAAACACTTCTTCTTCTCCCGGCAACTTTTTTTTTCTACGTTTCCCCATGATGGGGAAACCCAGTAACAATAAACAATAAAAGTTTAGTGCCTTTTAAGTAAATAAAACAAAATTAAAATTTTAGTTTAAAAAAGGCGCCTATCACGTTTCAAGGGTCCCGCGCTTTTTTCAAAACAAATAGATGTTGTTGTTTTTATTATTCGCTCGAGAGAGCAGGCAAAGGAACTATGCCATACAGCCTTGTCTTTTGTAATTATCCTTCATAGTTCACTGCTTCACGATATGTTGATGCGTCACATTGTGCAGTTCTTGGGAGATTTTGACGGCAACTTGATCCTGCAGACAGCTGACAGTTGGCGATGGTATCTAAAGGCGCCTATGCAAACAAACAGCTTATCTTGAGAATCCATCACCATCAGAGCACTTGTTTCACTGTTTCCACTAATAGTTCACATGCGTAGACACTTAATACACAAAATCGCACCACTTTTACATATCAAAGTCCACTTCAAACCATTATTTAAACAATAATACAGGAGCAGCAAACCGCCGCCGGTCAAGATCCCGCCAAAACTCCAAAACAAATAGAATTCTGATTAATTCTGCCTAAAAATTATCAATATATTAGGCTTGGGCAAAAAATATCAATACATATCGTCGTATTTTTAACCACGATATATCGATATTAATTTTGAAGTGTTGAATTCGTATCAATTTCGATATATTTTAAAACGTTATATTAATGTGCAAAACATGAAACAACAAAAGGAGCTACAAAAGCATTCATGTGTGGTTGTCGTTTTTTTTTTATCGTCCAACCTTCAGTAATATTAAATTTTGGGCCCTATACTACAATCATTAAATGATGCCAATAAATCGATATTTACCACGCGATATATATCGATACTGTTTAAAGACGTACCTATATATTTTTCCCTTGGCATCCTTACAATATATCGAAATATCGATATTTGATGAGACAATATCGATATTTATTTTAGAATATCGAGTTCGTATCAATTTCGATATATTTTAACCACTCGGGCAACGTCATTATCCACCACCAACTTTGTCAAACTTACGATCATGCCCGGTTTCGGTTTATACCACTGATTTAGAAGTATATGGACTGGGCATGCCTACAGAATATGGAGTGTAGAGTAGAAGGAGGACCATCTCTGTATATGATGCTGCAGTAGCATAGGATAAATAAAAAAAGCGCCAAAAGTAATTAGAATAAGATGGAGAAATAAACAAGGACCGACCAATCCGCTTGGTTTTGTACTACGTAAATAGTTGAGATTTTATATACTGGCATTTTACTAACTACTCTAGTCATGAAATTTTTTAAATATTAGAATTCAGCTGACTTCACTCCGTTCACAAGCTATCTTCATATCATAGTTTTTCAGACGCCAGCGCTATTGTGGTAGGTTTTGGAACCTCTATTTTCAGTAAATAGTAGAACGCTTTTTCAACATTCGCCCCTTATAAGATGGCTCTCCTTCTACTCTACACTCCATACTACAGAATTATACTCTATTCGAATTACGAAGTCCCCTTTGACAGATGTCAATAATCAAGTACTAGTAAAGTACCGCTATAGTCGATACTTGATCTTCGATTACTATAACAATCAAATTAAAATCGTATTGACAGAAAAAGGATTAGCATCAAATTAAAATTTATAAAACTGTTTTTAATTTTAATTAGATAATATTACATGATATTTTTATCAAGATGGAACATATTCATCATCACTAGCGGTGTGAGTGCTCCATGCCAGATGTGCGGTTCTCACAGCGCTCGGTTCGCAGAGCACTCCTCTCCCTTGACATCCACAAGTCGAGTGGGCCTGACGGAATCCCCCCAATTGTGCTGAGGACGTGTGCTCCGGAGTTGGCACCGGTTCTAACGCGTCTTTTCCGGTACTCCTACTCCCTAGGCGTAGTCCCGAAATCATGGAAGACAGCTTTTGTCCACCCGATCCCTAAAAAAGGTGACCGCTCAGACCCGTCCAACTACAGGCCTATCGCCATCACCCCCTTGTTCTCCAAAATAATGGAATCCGTTGTAAACTGCCACCTCATGCGGTACCTTGAGGATCACCAGCTGATCGACCCCGACGAAAACCGTACTGGCGGTCACTAATCAGCTGGTGATCTTCTGGTCTACTTAACTCATAGATGGGCGTTGGCAGTAGAGTCCAAGGGGGAGGCATTGGCCGTTAGTTTGGACATTGCGAAGGCCTTCGATCGGGTTTGGCACAAAGCGCTTCTTTCGAAGCTCCCTTCCTATGGGCTTCCCGAGAAATTATGCAATTGGATCACCAGCTTTCTTGCAGATCGGAGCATCAAGGTCGTTGTAGACGGTGCATGCTCCGACTACAAGCCTATTAACGCTGGTGTTCCACAAGGCTGCGTGCTATCACCAACGCAGTTTCTTCTGCATATCAATGATATGTTGCAAGCCGGTAGCATTCATTGCTATGCGGATGACAGCACTGGTGATGCTCTATACAACGGCCGTGCCAATATTTCTCGGGAAAACGTCACTGAGTACCGGAACAAACTTGTGTCTGAAGTCGAGTCTTTGCTGGACAAAGTCTCGGATTGGGGGCGACTAAATCTAGTTCAGTTTAATCCTCAGAAGACACAAGTTTGCGCGTTTACCGCTAAAAAGAACCCCTTTGTCGTATCTCCTCAGTTTCAAGGTACTCCCCTTGTTGCCTCAGCCAGTATCGGAATCCTCGGCGTCGACATATCGAGTAGCGTGCAGTTTCGTGGTCACTTGGAAGAGAAGGCCAAATCGGCCTCTAAAAAGCTTGGCGTGCTCAGCAGAGCGGGACAGTATTTCATGCCGGCTCAACGCCTGCAACTTTACAAGGCGCAGGTTCGGCCTCACATGGAATACTGTTCCCATCTCTGGGCTGGGGCTCCCCAGTGCCAGCTTCTTCCACTTGACCGCATCCAGCGCAGAGCGGCTCGAATCGTCGACGACCGAGTCCTTTCCGATTGGCTCGACTCATTGGCACTGCGAAGAGATGTTGCATCTCTTAGCATTTTCTTTCGCATTTACCATGGGGAGTGCTCTGAGGAATTGTTCGGATTAATCCCAGCCGCCAAATTTCACGAACGCACATCGCGGCAGAACTCCCGATACCATCCACACCATCTGGATGATTGGCGGTCCACCACTGTGCGATTTAGAAGATGTTTTCTTCCTCGCACAACTTCTTTGTGGAATAGTTTACCACCAGCGATTTTTCCGGACCGATACGACTTAGGGACCTTCAAGAAAAGAGCCTACTCCTTTTTAAAAGGCCGGCAACGCATCTGCAATTCCCCTGGTGTTGCGGTTGTTCATGGGCGGCGGTAGTCACTTACCATCAGGTGAGCCGCATGCTCGTTTGCCCCCTCTCCTATAAAAAAAAAAAAAAAAAAAAAAACGATATTTCATGGTCGGCATCGTCGTCATCACCCTCATCATCGTCTGTAGAATCCCCTGTATTTATTATAATTTGGTTTTCTATGACGGCATCGATATGTATGTCCCTGTCCCAATCAGCAAAAATCAAATTTTTTGTTCGTAAAATCACACTTTCCCAATTCGCGGCAGTAACACTATCACAAGCTTCTTGCAACAATGACAGCATTTTGTTTGCAGTAAACGGTGGGCTGGTATTTTACGAGCCGCATAACATAAAATAAAGGTTTACGTGTTAATATAGCAACAGATAAAATGTTAAAATAGGTAAAAATAAATAATAAAAAAGATTTGTTTAAATTCTTGCCTTTAATTTGCGCCCAAATCAATTCTATGGCATTGTATTGACAATGGTAGGGTGGAAGGCGCATTACATTGTGTCCGTCTTCCTTAGCCATTTCGTCCAATACGTATTTTGGTCTAGCTGGCTTATTTATAGCAACCAAATGCAGCAGCTCAACTTTTAACATGGACATGTCAGCAACAATATTATTGTCATTCAGCCATTTCACAATATCAGCTTTTTTACTGCTAGAAGTTGGAGGCTTACTTATTTGTACTGAATGATACGGTGCATTATCCATAATGATCGTCGATGGCTCATTCAAGGTCAATAAGGTACAAAACCATTTCCTTTTAACAAAATTCATCTCTTCGTGGTATTTCACAGTTTTCTTAGATTTAAACGCTAAGAGGCAGTTCGGAACAAATCCCTTCATGGAATCCGCATGACAAATAATTAAGCGTTCGCCTTTGCCACTAGGTACTTTTGTGGAGGAGTGAGGAGTGTCGTCTGTCCATATCTTGCCAATTGTATGATTAGTGTTTAGCCACGTCTCATCTAGAAATATAACATTATTCCAAACGGCAATGAACTTTGCTGATCTTATAAAATTAAATCTGGCTAAAGCTATATCTCTAGGTTCCATCAAAATCCGCCTTTTATCACATTTTTTATAAGAAAAGCCAACATTTTTTAAAACCCTCCAGAAAAAAGTTCTACTGCCATGAAACAGTCCAGATTCTCGTAAAGTATTTGACAATTTATCGAGAGTCGGCAATTCTTTCCTACTATAGTAGCCATAGATATGGTTTCTAATGGCGTCGTTATCAAAATTGTCGATCTTCTAACTTTTTTCTTAAGTAGCGATTTTAATTTGTTATCTTCCATTAAATCTTTACCATGTTTTTCCTTACTTATTCGGGAAACAGTTTTTCGACTAATACCAAGAGCTGCACTTACTCAGTTAGTCACTTGTGAAAGTGGCAACAATGGACCACCATTCTGATACTCTCTTTCAAAGTAATCTAGTAGGCGTACTACAAACTCTCGCGCTTGACTGCGCATCACTGTTCTTTTAGTGGTTTCAGTTTCGGCCATAGTGTTTATAGATACAAAAAAAACAAATCAAATAACAGTCAAAACTTAATAACAACGAAAGAATTATCAAACAGTTAAAACTACAATAACAAGAACGAAATAAAAACACAACACAAAATCAACTAAACTGAACACGCGTATCGTATACAAGGCTTCTGCACTCGTACTGAAGAGACAAAGAAAATGACGGTCGTGATTACGAGGTGGACGCAGTGTTGACAGATTTTCACTCGCGAAAAGAATCTGTCTATAATCGATTTTATACGATTCTTTTAGTCACTTCACTATATAAAAAAGTAAAAATAAAAGTATAGAACGTAAACGCAAAACGGCAGTAAAATATTATTATCTTTTAAAGTTTTAATTATTTTGAGCACGATGTCTAAAAACAATATGTTGATTGTGTGTGTGAATTAATTGTATAATGATTTAGATTGATGGTGTATTTATAAATGATGATTTACGACCATGAACAAAAATGATTATTATTTCAAATTATGCGAAACGTGAAGAGTTACGTTCTAAGAAGTGTCAAAAGGGACTTCGTAATTGTAATAGAGTATAGCGTGACTACCTAAACAAATCTGGCGCATAAAATGGCCGCCTTTTGTAGGGTTGTGTACACGCTCCTAGCTGTCCCGACAAAGTTCAAATATCCCGGGGCCCATCAGCGGTAGATTCGACGGACAACTAAGGGTGGTTCCCAACGGCCTATGGAGACTTATTATTCGACACAATTGATATAAGGCTAGGTAAATGAATAGTAAAACAAAACTAAGGTTCTGATATTTGAAAGAGACGAAGAGAGAACGAAGTGTGAAATATGAGTAAATCAGAAATGTCTAGAACAGGTAAATGAAATTGTATAGTTGGGGA
This sequence comes from Parnassius mnemosyne, assembly GCA_963668995.1. Taxonomy (NCBI): domain Eukaryota; kingdom Metazoa; phylum Arthropoda; class Insecta; order Lepidoptera; family Papilionidae; genus Parnassius; species Parnassius mnemosyne. The sequence continues at coordinate 29,380,768 of CAVLGL010000088.1, forward strand.
GTGCTTTTATCCGGGATGGAAGAGATGTGATTTAGATGTGGACAGGCGTGTCGCTGCCGAGAACAAAGTCAATGGTGCCCTGACTGCGTTAGTCAAAAGGCAAGGTATAGTGAGGAGTGCACGCCTTGCAATACCTAACGCAGTGTTGGTACCGACTTTGTTATATGGCAGCGAAACCTGGGTATGCCAGAAGAAGCACAAAAGCAAGTTGAATGCAGTGGAAATGCGATCTCTTCGTAAAATGCGCGGCGTTACCATGGCCGACTGAAAGCGAAACGAAGAGATTCGCAATATGGCAGGTTTGAAAGATGACCTTATCACAAAAATTGATAAGGGCGTGCTTCGATGGTTTAGGCACGTTGAGCGAATGAGTGAAGACCGAATGGTGAAGAAAATATATAGCGCGAAAGTTAATATTAAAAGGTTTCGAGGTAGACCGAGGCTAACTTTCGAAGACCATGTAAGCAAATTGCTCGAAGAGGGGAGGGTCAAGAGTACTCGGATACCTAGACGTGCATGTATGAAGAAGATAATAAATCTGAAAGAAGCGAAAGAGGTATGTAAGGATCGTGACACTTGGCGATCTGTTCCCTCTGGCTACCCCGTTAGGGATTGCGCGTGAAGATAAGTAAGTAAGTAAATGAATAGTACGTACCTGGTTCCGAAGCTAAGACTGCTCCAAGGCTCGGTCAGGCGGTAGGTAGGTGTAGGTGCATGTAAGTGGTGTGTAGTAGTGTTTATATATGTGACCTGACCCAACTGAGGTGATCGGGCAGCGGCCTGGTCCGATGCTGCCCTACAATGTGGTATCACTTCAGCGGACGGTGAATTGACAACTTCTTTCTTCATTTCACTATTTCAGTCTATCAACTCCATTGTACATTTTATTAACTATAAAGTCAACCAATTCAACGTTCATCGAAATCAAACACGTGACATCCGACACAAATAACGAACAGTCGCTCAAAGTTCAATATTCGAGGTTCCGGGTTCACGTAGCACAAATTTACAAACACGGGATCGAACCGGGCCTCTTCTCGAGTCTCAAAGTTCAGCGTTCCCAAACAACAAACTAAATTCCTTCGTACGATATTAAGTACTACGCCGCAATAAGAATTCAAAATCAGCCTAGCTGACACGCAAACTAACTATAGAGTCAACACACAAAAGGCTCTTAATGCGACGGTACAATTAAACAATGACTTCCAAAAACAATTAACCGGGCCACGCCCGCGAAATGGAATGCGAGCATCAAATTCCAGACCGTATGTCCACTCGGCGTGCGCGCAAGGTTCCACGTCACACAAGCAAGTTAAATATTGCAAAATGCACTTCAAAATGCAATCACTATACAAATTGACGTAATTACTTACAAGCGAAATTACTTTAATCACTCTAATTCAATACTAGCCTCTTGTCACGAAACTTACAACTTAGACAAACTAATTTGAGGCGGTCTACACGAAACCCAAATTCAATAGTAAATTAAACGCGCACAAAGACTCAAATTCTAGACCACAAAACCAAAAAACTGGTCGAGCGAAATCGATGCAGCGGTCACCAAAATACGCTAATCAACAGCGCCACTGCTGTCAAGCTACTGACTTCGCACTCGCGTCCTGCGCCCGCGCTCTCTGCCGAGCGAACCACACGGGAGTGGGACGACGGTGACCTTTACAAAGTCAGCGGGAGGACACGAGTGTTGAATGCAAATTTCAAATGTTAATTGTTTGGCCTAAACAGGTTGTACTCAGCAATATGGGCAGCTGATATCGATATAGTAATAAATTTGGAGAGAATAAGAAAAATATAACAATAAAGAATACTGGTGGCTTCGACGTGTCGATTTGTGACGTCACATCGTGGTGCAGAGGAGCGGTCACCCTTACCGTAAAACACCACTTTACTCATAAATATTTCAATCATTTTTAAAGGTAGAAAAAAATATGAATACCGTACCGAATTCGTAATTTTTTATACAATTTTTTGATATCCTTAACAAAATTGGGTGGCCAGACCAAACAGACCAAATGGTGTGATAATCGTAGTTTTCTCAATATCCTGCTCCGCTAGAGGAATAAAATGATAGGCTCTATTTATATCTATCTTAGAAAATACTTTTTTACCTGACAACATATAAGTGAAGTCCTGCAATCTAGGGATCGGGTATCTGTCTGTATCGGGTTTCGTAACTACATATAACCGCCTATAATGTTATAGGCGGTTAAACGCAGTTACGAAACCCGACAGATACCCGATCCCTAGATTGCAGGACTTCACATGGTGGTCCACCACATGCACGTATTTCCCCATTTTTCTTGGGTAAAATATGTAAAGGACTGGCCCAAAATTCGTTAAAGGCCGACAGATCCCCATTTCCTGCATTAACCTAAACTCTTATTTGGCTTTCCTATAACGGTCGGGAGGTAAAGGTCTAGCTCTAGCAAAGATAGGTCCCTTCGTCTCAATATGATGGTACACATTATGTTTAGCTAACTCTTTGAAACAAATAGGCTTCGTAATTTCCGGATACTTGCTTAGCAGTGAATGATAAGGATGCTTCTCATAACCACTGTCTTCACTGCGGGTTCCCTGTATCAAAGAGGAAATGCAGCCCGGTGTTGGAGTCGGTGACACATAGGCAGCGTGATGGCTGCACCGCGCAAGCTTCCGCCATGGCCTGCACGTCTGCTAGTTTTTCAGCTGCTTCTTCCATACGCACGGCTGGTCACCACGGCGTGCTCTCTCCCGGTAACGAAAGTGGTATGAAAAGAGCCAATCGGGACTCTCAAATGTTCGTCGGTTAGAACTTGAACGAGGTCTTCTAAGGTTTCGATAACGCGATGTACTCCTCTCTCTTGGCCGATGATCGCGACTGACCTGCCTCCCTTGTCTGACTTCCATAGTGTTCAATCTCGAATTTAACTCTGCTAATTTCGCTAAAATTAATGTTGACTTACTCTGGTCAAATTCTGGTAATCTTGTGGCAAGAGATAATTCCCTGAAATTCATCCTTTACTCACGTATTGACGTGCCAGTACCCGGTATCATGGGCATAGGTCCACGTAGTCTTGTATGCCCTACTCCTAGTGTTTTTGTAAAGCCGTAGGCGCGGAAGGACAGCAGCCCCCGCCTGCTGTAGCAAATCGCAGGCACCTGTTTAAAAACTGTTTAAAAGGACATATGATCAGTAATTATTGCATGCCAGGAGCATCCTTTAGTCATATAATGAATAAAGTTTTTTCTAGTAAATTTTGCCCTAATAGCACATTAATAATTCTTGTTGGGAGAAGAGGCAATGTAAACAAAAATCAATTATTAAAATATATTGATAATCTAAATACTTTAAATGTACATAAAATTGTCTTGCTTACATTGCCTTACATACAGGGTTGGCCGCAGGAAAATAAAATAAGATATGATTTAAATTTATTAATGAATAACTTTTCATGTAATAATAATTTAAACTTGATATTTAATTGTTATAATTATAATAATAAATTTAATTTAATAGACATAAATAATTTAATTAAGAAATTTTTGATTAGTGATGGGTATTACCTATCGAAATATATTTTAAGACAGATAGCAAATGTGCTCTCTTCTTAATCGCTAATCTTATTGTTTATATATTAACTCAGCCAAGGACTTCGCTACACAGACATCTATTCCTTTTGAGCAGTATAATGACTTAATATGTAATTTGGAATCAGTTCCAAGTAATTTAAATTAGAAAATGAGACAATAGAGGTAATCTCTAGCAGTTGTAATAATTTAAATAATTTAGAATGTAGCTTACAAATCTTTAATTGTATGACTCCACAGAAAGATAATGAAAATTGTTTACACCTGGTGCATCAAAATATACAAGGCATGATAGGCAAAGAGCTAGAAATTGAGTTGTTCTTAAATAGCAACAATATTCATATTTTATGTATTACTGAACATTGGTTAAAAGCTTATAACTTAATGTTTAACTACAGTAATCACCAGGTGGTCAGTTCTTTCAATAGAGAAACGGTTTTAAGAGGTGGCTCCTTAATATTAGCTAGTAAATTATTGTCATGTAAAGAACGTAAAGATATTGTGAGCCTCTCTGTTGAGCGAACTGTAGAAATGGCATGTGTTGAGTTTGAACACCTCATTGTTGTGAGCGTCTACAGACCCCCTATATATATATACGAAACTTTTGAAAAAATTATGGAGGAAGTTTTTGCTAAGCTTAATAAACAGAATAAATCTGTTGTTATATGTGGAGACTTTAATATCAATCTCCTAGAAGCTTCCTCAATCAATATTAAATTTAGATCATTGTTTAAATCATATGGTCTTTTTAATTTATTTTTAGCGCCAACGCGTATTGCTCAATCTAGTGCAACATGTATAGATAACATTTTTACAAATGTGAAGCCGTTGCATAAATGTATAATTCAAAAATTAAGTTCTGATCACTGTGGTCAAGTAGTTTCGTTACCTTATGTTCACAAAAATCAAGTAGATGAGAAAGTTGTGTTTGTTCCAGTAAATGCACGTCGCTTGGAGAAATTTAAAAGTAACATAGTGAAAAAACTTCCATTACTTTCATACCAAAATGATCCAAATTTTTTGTATGGAACATTATTTAAGCTTATTTGCAATGAGTTTAATAATACTTTTACTTCTAAAACATTCTCCTTGAACAGTCGGAAGTCATTTAATGAATGGGCGACAGTAGGAGTCCATAAGAGCAGACATAGGTTATATGATCTTTACCATGAAAGGTCATATATTCATAGCGTCGAATTTAGGGAATATGTAAAAAAAATATTCAAAAATATTTAAAAGAGTGTGCTCCACAGCCAAGTCTTTGCATTTGAGCAACAAAATTAAAACGGCTTCTCATAAAATTAAAATGACATGGAGTATAATTAATAGCGAAACTGGTAAGATCAACTCTCGCAATTCAAACTACCAGTTAAGTGTTAATAACAAATTAACCGAATCAGATCAGGAAGTTGCAATGGTTTTTGAGAAATATTTTACTGATATTCCGATATTAACCACTAAGTCACTGAATTCTTCTCCAGCGGTCGCTGAATCATTACTTAAACAAAATGTAAATGCGTGTACAAAGAATTTTACATTTCATAAAGTATCATCAAAAGATATTGTAAAATATTTTAAAACTATTGATGTTAAGAAAACTGCGGATCTGTGAGGGATTTCCGTTAAAGTTATTGCGTGTATAATAGATACAATCGCGCCTCATTTAGCTATTATTTTTAATACTAGTATCGAATCTGGTGTGTTTCCTGGTTTAATGAAGCATAGTAAAGTAATACCTTTATTTAAATCTGGTAGTACATTAGACCCCGCCAATTTTAGACCTATTTCTGTACTACCAACACTTAGTAAGATTTTTGAAAAAATTATTCTTGATCAAATGTTAAATTTCTTTAATATAAATAATTTACTTCATAAAAATCAATTTGGTTTCACAAGGGGTCGCTCGACAACTGATGCCAGTGTTGAGCTGATTAAATATATATTTAATGCATGGGAGAATTCACAGGATGCTTTGGGTATATTTTGTGACCTGTCCAAAGCCTTCGATTGTGTTCACCATGAAAAATTAATCAGGAAACTTCAACACTACGGTGTAAGAAGTGATGCTTAATTATTTCATATTTAAGTAAGAGAACGCAAAAAGTTGTCATTAACAGTATGAGTTCTTCCGGGTCGATGGTACAAATGGGCGTGCCTCAAGGCTTAATTCTCGGCCCCTTTCTGTTTCTTGTATACATTAATGACTTACCTTACATAGTAGGAGATAACCATGATATAGTATTATTTGCAGATGACACTTCTTTAATTTTCAAATTAAGTCGACAATTGCTAAAATATGACGCAGTAAATAATGCTATATCTAAATTAGTAAATTGGTTCAATGTTAATAATTTGCATTTAAATGGTACTAAAACGAAATGTATGAAATTTATGACTCCAAATGTCAAACAATTAAATACTAATATAATTTTAAGTGGGGAGAAACTGAGTCTTGTAGATACCACCATTTTTCTTGGAATCACACTAGACGCGAAGCTCCAATGGAGCCCCTATATATCAAAACTAGCAAGCAGACTTAGTTCTGCAGCATATGCCGTAAAAAAGATTAGAAGTCTAACTAGTGTCGAAACAGCTAGACTAGTTTATTTTAGCTGTTTCCATAGCATAATGTCGTATGGTATTTTGCTATGGGGACACGCAGCTGACACTGAAATTATATTTCTTCTACAGAAGAGGGCCATAAGAGCAATTTATGATTTAAAGCCTAAAGAATCGCTGCGACAAAAATTTAAGGAAATTAATATATTAACTTTGGCCTCTCAATACATTTATGAAAATGTAATGTACATACACAAAAATAAAAGTAGTTTTACAAAAATGATTGATATTCATTCTGTAAACTCGACTCCATCGAGTCAGTAATTGATTCTTGGTGCGATGTATACGCTTTTACAAAAAAATTCCAAAAAATATACAAAATTTACCTGCTCAAAGTTCTAAAACTTTATTAAACTAAGTTTGTATAAAAAGGGTTATTATAATATTAAAGAATTTATAGATGATAATAACTCCTGGAAATGAGGTGATCGCTACCAAGCTATTTCTAATTCGTTGTGTTGTTAATTTGTGTAACATACATGATTGTAAGCTGTTATTTAAAAAAAAAGTCCCGCTGGGTTTCTTGCTGGTTCTTCCCAGGGCAGAGGTTTTTTTTTCGAACCAGTGGTAATTATACAAAAGAGTGACTTTCAATAAGTATTGTTACGCGCCACTAATTATGTCTTGTACATGGCAACACTAGTTACACTAGCGCCCTCTGGTGTCGAGTAAAAGAAAGTGTTGCGCGTCACTATTAATGTCTTGTACATGGCAACACTAGTTACACTAGCGCCCTCTAGTGTCGAGTAGCAGAACTAGGAGAGTCGAGATCCTTCCAGAAATTTCGGGACCGATATGTACTCGAACATTCTAGATGTCGCTACAGTGAAAGGTTCTGGAAACTGTCAGAGGCCCTATATAAGGCCGGTATGGACCACGACCAAGGCAGTATTGAATTGGCGATACAAGAGAATACTTCGAAGCAAAATAAAGGCGAACTGTGTTTTATTATTAGTGTGATTTTAAGTTGTAATTAGTGTTGTGTAATTAAAGTGTCAATTTTGGTAATTCAATCGGCAGTTTTTAATTGTCTCGAACCCCAAGCTCGTAACAATTGGTGTCAGAAGTGGGATCAAATATGCCGATTTTACCTAAAGACGACACGGAGGGTATCCGTACCCGAAGTCAACGCCAATAGGAGACGGACCAGAGACGATTTGGTAATGCAACGCCGCAAACGTCGGATGGGCAGCTGCTAACCACGGAGGTCGGCCCGTCAGCAGCTCCTGCATCTGCAGCACCTGACTTAGGTGCTCTGATGATGATGCTGCAGGATCAGGCTCGCCGACAGGAGGAACAGGCTCGCCGACAGGAGGAACAGGCTCGCCGACAGGAGGAACAGGCCCGCCGACAGGAGGAACAGACCCGTCGGTTGGAAGAGGAAGGTCCTCAGGAAGGACCTTCACGCTACCTTCGGGAAAGAGATAAAGGAGGTGAAGGATAGGGTTGCTCAACATGACAACCGCCTGTCGGAAGCTGAAACCCGAATCGACCAAGTGAACAATCGGGTTGACAACGTGATGGCTGATGTGAAGAAAACGCTGGACGACCTCAAACTTGGGGATGGAATTACAGTTCCCGTGGTAGCTACAACACCTTCGCTACGTGGATTCAAAGTGCCGCCGTTCGACGGGAGTTCTTCCTGGTCGGCCTACAAAATCCAGTTCGAGGCTGTCATGAAAGCGAACGGCTGGAATAAAAGTCAGGCCATGACTGCTCTCACCCTAGGCCTACGCGACCAGGCCTTAACTGTTCTGGAAGCTCTCGGTAAGGAAGTGACTTACGAGCAGCTCCTTGAGGCATTGGAGGCGAGATATGGCGATGCTCACCTGGAACACGTCTTTCGTGCGCAGCTCAAAGATCGCGTGCAACGCAGTAACGAAAACCTGCAGCAGTGGGCCCTTGAGGTGGAGAAGCTGGTTCGAAAAGCGTACCAGTCTGTACCTGCGCTCATTATAGGGAACCTGGTGCAGACATTCATCGACAGCATCCGCGACCTTGAAGTCAGAGCTGCTGTGAGGCTCGGGCACCACGAGACGCTTAAGGACGCCTTGGCCCATGCACTGGAGGTGGAAGCCGTACGGCAGGATCATTGTTCCCACCGCGTCAGGGAGGTGGCAGCAGCTACAGTTCAGGACCGCAATAAGGGTTACAGCCCTAGGTGCTACGGCTGTGGGGAAAGGGGCCATCTTCGATCCAGCTGCCCTAAACGAACTGTAGAAAGGGAAGGTGATCGATATCGAGAGGGTAGTGTGGCTGACAGCACCGCCCAGCAGCAGCAGGGAAACTGGCGGGTGCTGGCTGATGTTAAAAGAGACCCAAGGATCTCGATCTCACAAACCCATGATGGGAACAGCCTAATCATCAAGGGCGAAGTCAACGGAACGCCGTGTAAACTGACCATAGACACTGGAGCCTCTCGCACGGTTGTCAGTTCCCAACTTATAAGTCGGTTCCTTGGGGACTCCGCATACAACCGAGAACGCATTAATTTGGTGACAGCCACCGGTCAGCGCATACCCGTCCGTAGAGAGAAGGAGATGGAGTTGAAGCTAGGCAACATGATCTACCTGCATAATGTCATCGTGGCTGATGTAATGGACGACTGCATCCTGGGCCTAGACTTTATGAGGAAGAATTGTTGTGAGATCGACGTTAAGCAAGGTGTTTTGAAATGTGGACAAGAGGAACTTTTCGTGGAAGGGGCGTTACCAGGGAATGTGTACAGCCTTAAGAAGATTGTTCTTCCGCCGAGATCGGAAACGATTGTGCCGGTTAGACTTCCACGGAATCCTGGGCAAACTCTTCGTTGTGTACTCGTGGAAAGGGTAGACAATGACCTTCCATGGAAAGTAGCTCGAACCTTGGTCAGAACCGCCGACATCTCAGGAGTACGTGTGCTGAACCTTTGTGATCAGGAACAGATTATAGAAAAAGGCACATTGGTTGGTACTAGTGAGGAAGTGGATTGGTTGCGTCGGTGCGAATATCTATCGACTGGGACCCCCAGCAAGGATGGACAAACTAGAGTGACCACACTTTTAGAAGACTGTCGCAGCGTTCTCTCCCCGAATGAAATGGTCAAAGCGAAGAAGTTGTTACTCAAGTACGCCAATGTTTTCTCGTCAAACGAAGCTGACATAGGAAAGACTGGCTTAGTTCAACACAAAATAAACACAGGGCAAGAATTGCCTATTCGTCAGCGGCCAAGAAGATTGCCTGTAGCACGTGAAAAGGAAGTGGAAGCCATGATTGAGGGAATGGTGAAGGATGGTGTTATTGAACCTTCATCTAGTCCATGGTGTTCACCTGTGGTGCTGGTAAAGAAGAAGGACGGCAGCATGCGATTTTGTGTTGACTACCGCCGCCTGAACGACGTTACAAAGAAGGACAGCTATCCCTTGCCAAGAATTGATGACACGCTGGACATGCTTACAGGCGTAAAGTGGTTTAGTACGCTGGATCTGAAAAGTGGCTACTGGCAGGTTGAAATTGACCCTAAGGACAAGGAGAAAACTGCATTCTCCACAGGAAAGGGCCTGTGGCAATTTAAAGTCATGCCGTTTGGATTGTGCAATGCTCCAGCAACGTTTGAAAGGTTGATGGAGCTTGTACTTACCGGGCTAATTGGAGATGCCTGTCTCGTCTATTTGGATGACATCATCATCGTAGGCCGTACGTTTGAGGAACACCTTCAAAACCTGGAACGCGTGCTCATGAAGAGCCAGAGTGCCAACCTCAAGTTGAGTCCAAAGAAGTGCTCACTATTCAAACGGCAAGTTAGTTTTTTGGGGTATGTAGTGTCGGAAGAAGGTATCCGCACGGATCCAGAGAAAATTGCTGCTGTCAAGGAGTGGCCGGTCCCAAAAGACAAGACACAGGTTAGAGCATTTTTGGGTTTGTGCTCTTATTATCGACGATTTGTGAAGAACTTTGCAGATATAGTCAAACCTCTGCACAAGCTAACCGAGGAGAAGCGACAATTCTGCTGGGATGAAAGTTGCGATATTGCATTCCAGGAGTTCAAGAACCGTCTATGCAAAACACCTATTTTGGGGTACCCTGATGCGGGCAAGGAATTCATAGTTGACACAGACGCAATTGATATAGGACTTGGCGGTGTGTTGTCTCAACGGAATGGTGATCAAGAGATTGTGATAGCGTACTTCAGCAAGTCGTTGTCAAAGCCGGAAAGGAACTATTGTGTCACAAGACGGGAATTGCTTGCTGTGGTAAAGTCCTTGCAGCATTTTAGCAAATATCTTCTAGGGCGGAAATTCCACTTACGAACTGACCATGCTGCACTGAAATGGCTATTGCAGTTCAAAAATCCGGAAGGACAAGTTGCGAGATGGATTGAACTACTGCAGGAATACGACTTTGTGATCGAACATCGCAGCGGGAAATCTCATGGCAATGTAGATGCATTGTAAAGAAGACCTTGCCCTGAAGATTGCAAGCATTGTACTAGGCAAGAGGGTAAGGAAGTAGTATCTGTGAGAATGCTCAGGACAGACCAGCTCAGCAATGAGTGGAAGGACAGCCTACAACATGCACAGCAGGAAGATTCGGACATTAAGCCGATTCTGGAATGAATGAAGGCCAGTGCTCCTAAGCCCAAGTGGAGCGACGTCTCAGCTATGAGTTCGACCACGAAAAGCTATTGGGCCCAATGGGACAGCTTGCTGATTCAGGATGGAGTCCTGTGCCGTAAATGGGAAAATGGTCGGGGAGACAGGTGTCATTTGCAAATGGTTGTCCCTAAGGCTAAAGTGCCGGATGTCCTACAGCTGTACCATAGTGGTTGTTCAGGAGGCCACCTGGGAGTTAAACGAACTCTCCTGAAGATCCGAGAATGGTTTTACTGGGTCCACTGTCGTGACGATGTCGAGGACTGGTGCCGCAAATGTACAAGTTGTGCGGTTGTAAAGGGACCTCAAATTCGTCATTGAAATTGTACAATGTTGGTGCACCATGGGAGAGGATAGCCATTGACGTTGCGGGGCCGTTTCCAGAAACTGAAAGTGGTAACAAGTATTTCATGGTTGTGATGGATTACTTCACTAAGTGGCCAGAAGTCTTCGCCATTCCAAATCAAGAAGCTTCAACCGTTGCAGATAAACTATTTCATGAAGTCTTCTGTCGTTTTGGAGTACCTTTAGAGATTCACAGCGATCAAGGAAAGAATTTTGAGTCACAAATATTCCAGGAAACTTGCCGAGTTATGGGTACTCAGAAAACACGAACAACTTCTTACCACCCACAATCTGATGGAATGGTAGAAAGATTTAATCAGACATTGGAGAGGTACCTAGCAAAGGTTGTGGAAAAACGGCAACGAGACTGGGACAGGCACATACAACCGTTTTTGTTGTCATATCGAAGCGCTGTTCACGAAAGTACATCAGTGACACCAGCTTTCGCAAACTTTGGGAGAGAATTGCGGCTGCCTGCAGACCTGATCACCGGAATACCACCTGATGCCCCACGCAGTATAACCGATTATGCAAATGACTTGCGGAACAAAATGAATGACATTTATGAGCACGTCAGACAGACGGGCCAGCAAACGTCTGAGAAGATGAAAACACGGTATAACCGCAAAATGAACAACAAGGGGTTTGATGAAGGTTCACTAGTGTGGTTACACAATCCAGCTCGCAGCAAAGGGAAATCTCCTAAGCTTCAAGCTAAATGGGACGGACCGTACCGGATTGTGACAAGGATCAATGACGTAACCTACCGGATACAGAAAGGTGTCAGAGGTACTCCTAAGATTGTCCATGTGTATCAACTGGCGCGTTATTATGGGGCCAATAATGCTCGGGACGAGCATGTTTTAGGAGGGGGCAGTGTTACGCGCCACTAATTATGTCTTGTACATGGCAACACTAGTTACACTAGCGCCCTCTGGTGTCGAGTAAAAGAAAGTGTTGCGCGTCACTATTAATGTCTTGTACATGGCAACACTAGTTACACTAGCGCCCTCTAGTGTCGAGTAGCAGAACTAGGAGAGTCGAGATCCTTCCAGAAATTTCGGGACCGATATGTACTCGAACATTCTAGATGTCGCTACAGTGGAAGGTTCTGGAAACTGTCAGAGGCCCTATATAAGGCCGGTATGGACCACGACCAAGGCAGTATTGAATTGGCGATACAAGAGAATACTTCGAAGCGAAATGAAGGCGAACTGTGTTTTATTATTAGTGTGATTTTAAGTTGTAATTAGTGTTGTGTAATTAAAGTGTCAATTTTGGTAATTCAATCGGCAGTTTTTAATTGTCTCGAACCCCAAGCTCGTAACAGTATTATATAAATCTATATATATATATTTTTAGAACATCTCTATTCCATAAACTCTTAAATTCAATTTACTATGGAGTTAGAGGCAAATAATTCTTTAGCTTTCCTAGATGTGTTAGTCATTCGAAATCCTAATAACACCATAGATCACACTGTGTATAGAAAAAAGACCCATACAAACCGATATTTAAACGGTGAATCCCAGCATCATCCTTCACAGTTAGCTACCGTGGGCAAATCTTTGTTACAGAGAGCACGAGGGATCTGTGACAGCAAACACCTGGCCTCCGAGCTTCAGCACGTCAAGCAGGTTCTGCACGACAACAAGCTTCGGGTCCCACGCCTACGTCACAATCACAGAGTGAAGCCGGCCACAGTCGAGCGTGTGCCTACTGTACTACCATATGTTAGAGGTGTCACAGACAAGATTGGCTACATCTCGAAGCGAGCTTCTATTAGAACATTCTTCAAGCCGCCGAAGAAGATTAGTCAGTTCTTACCATCCGTCAAGTGCAATATTCCTCTACAAGATGCAGGAGTGTACAAGCTTGATTGTGAATGTGGTCTCTCATATATAGGGCAAACAAAAAGATCAATAAAACCCGTGTAAAAGAACACATAGCTGACGTGAAGCACCAACGTTCCGGGAAGTCTGCAGTTTGTGATCATATCCTAGACGGCCCCCGCCATTACATTAGATTTGATAAACCACAAATTCTCGCGAAAGAACATCGATTCCTGCCAATGATGATACGTGAGGCTATTGAAATTAAAAAACATCCTAATTTCAATAAAGAGGGAGGTTGGGTACTACCACCTGCTTGGGATCCTGTAATTAATAAAATTAAAACTAAACCCAAGCATACCACTGCAAGACTTCAAGATACAGTAAGTCCATTCTGCATAGATCGGACCAAAATTAATAATTAAAAAAGCTGAAGGTACTCGAGATTCTCTGACATCAATTACCTCAGTCCCCCGTGACCATGGGTGCTGGAAAGCACCCGAAACGTCGAGAATTAATAAAAATAAGCAAAATAAGTTAATTAAACGCGATAAAATCCGTAAAAGTAGTTTTATTCCTTATAGGATCACTTTGTTTTCCGTCCGTCTGTCTGTCTGTCAAGACCCTTTTTCTCAGGAACGCGTGGAGGTATCAAGCTGAAATTCATATCAAATACTCATGTCTACTGTCCCTTGGAGCTGTGAAAAAATCAAACTTCTAAGTCAACGCAATCAAAACCTACTGGGTACTTCCCGTGAACTCAGAATCTTAAAATTTGGTACGAAGCAACGTATTATAGCACAGATAAAGGAAAAATTGCGAAAAGCATAAATTTTTAGTTACATCATATAATAAAAATATTTTTAATAATTTTAAACTATATACATTCGGATTTGTTCGGAAACCTCGGTGCGCGAGTCAGACTCGCACTTGGCCGGTTTTTTTGTTATGTGGCCCCTATAGGTAAAAGCCTCCATGCTTTTCCATCTTTCCCTGTGTGTCAACTTTTTCCTGCTGTGTTTATTATATCATCGGACCATCTTTTCTTCTGTCTTTCCACATTTCTTTTGCCTTTTGGGCCCTGCCATTTAGTTGTTTGGCAAGTCCATCTCTTATCTTTGTATCTCGACAAGTGCCCTGCCCAGTTCCATCTCTGTTTCAAAGTAAAATTAAGAGCATCTGTTAATTTTACTTTCATGCGGATCTGAGTTTCTCGTTTTTTGGTTTTTTTTCCAGTTTCAGTATACTACGTTCCATTGCATGTTGGCAAGATGAAATTTTGTTTTTTACTTTTTCAGTGAAGACCCAGATCTGGCTAGCATAAGTTAAGAAGAATGCAAGAATCCATTATAGTCTTATTTATATTAAGACATAGTTTCCTTTTAGAAATTATTTTTGGGCCCAGTATTTTTTCCATGCTGTACTTATTCGTCTATTTCGTTTTCGTTGCTGTTTGCATCAAAGTACACCAATTTACAGTCTGTCAAGAAACTCATGACAAAAAAGGAGGGCGCCACTATCTTTTATACGGCATCCCTATAGACTTCAACCGAAAAGTTTTGATACTTTTTATTTTATTTCATAAACCGATTTAATATTATGGTCCCATTTACTGTCATATTTTTTCAAGTACATGCTTTTATTGCGTAACCCTTGACCCTTGTAAATCCCAGCAACAATAATTAGTTAAATTCACATACTTAATAATAGAGATAATTTGACTGTGTATCCTACAAGTAATTAGCGAAAGCAGGTTTAACACAAGACCAGCCTTGACAGACAGCAGACACCCAAGGTTCAAAAATAAAACAAAAAAATGTTGATACATAGTTATTATATTTTGGTTATTAATCTGAGTCAAAATAATCTTAGTCGAGGTATTCAACTCCTAAAATGTTGCCTGAAGCTCCTGCGTAATTAAATTGGTACATTTCTGACTCTTCAGATTCACTGGAACTATCATCGCTTACTGAGATGACAAGTTTGTCTATATCATTATACAGAAATCCTCCACGGGCATAATATTCATCGTCGTGGTACGACTTTCCATTGACGTCAGTGGAGTTTGGTGTTGATACGTATTTTTACAGAAAGAGTACACTATTATAAGCACACACATAAAGTCTCAATATACGGAAACGCGTAATTTTTGAGAAAAGAATAATTGAAAATCAATTATTCGTGCAATGTTTATGTCTAATCTGCTAATAAACTGGCGCCATTTTGTAATGTCATTGTCGACGTCAATAGGGATGTCGATTCTTTCCGAAAAAGGTCGATTTTTAAATCGATTCAAATCGTAAGCTGATGTAGCGATTCCCAAAAAATCGATTTCTAAAATATCGATATTTTTTTCATGTTTGCATTTATAATGTAAATATAAATCCATTTTATGAGAAAAAAATCCCCTTCATCATAAAAAAATAAGGGGACTGATTCATAAGGATTTCTGTATATATTTTGAGACTGCTACGTCTCCGGCGCTGCGGGAAGAGCAACCTCTACGCCTTAGCGTAACAAATCGCAGGCATCGGACGAGCCGGAGCGGCTGAGGCTGGTCGCCGAAGGCGACCAACAAGCCGAAGCTGCAGAGGCGAGACCAAAACCTCTACGCCTTAGCGTAACAAATCGCAGGCATCCCTCCTCGCCTCTGCAGCTTCGGCTTGTTGGTCGCCTTCGGCGACCAGCCTCAGCCGCTCCGGCTCGTCCGATGCCTACGATTTGTTACAGCAGGCGGAGGCTGCTCCCCCTACGCGCCTCCGGCTCTATAAAACCACTCTAGGGGTAGGACAGACTCGTACCAGGTGGAGTCGGGGTCAATCAATTCGGTTCTTTGACATAAGTTGAACCTAACCTATTTTATTTGTTATCTGCCCTAATAGGTACTGTTAAATAAAACAAATTTCAATCAGAGATCATTTATCATGGTATCTTTCTTGTTTTTCATAAAATGGGTTTATATTTACATTATAAATAGAAACATTAAAAAAATATAGATATTTTAGAAATCGATTTTTTGTGAACCGATACATCAGCTTACGATTTGAATCGATTTAAAAATCGACCTTTTTCGGAAAGAATCGACATCCCTATTGACGTCGACAATGACATTACAAAATGGCGCCAGTTTATTAGCAGATTAGACATAAACATTGCAAGAATAATTTATTTTCAATTATTCTTTTCTCAAAAATTACGCGTTTCCGTATATTGAGACTTTGTGTGTGTGCTTATAATAGTGTAATCTTTCTATAAAAATACGTATCAACACCAAACTCCACTGACGTCAATGGAAAGCTAAGCCATCGTCGTTGACTATGCGCCGAATTGTGCTTTCAGAAACACCTGAAACCAATATAGGCATGTAAATAAAAAAAACCTTATTCATATCTAAACAAATAATGCAAAAGGATCAAAACTATTGACTGTGTAGTATAATTCTTAAACAAATTTCATAACCTCAACTATTTGTAAACAATATAATAAAACGGATAAATTATACTTAAAAACAAATGATAGATATGAGATTACAGTTTTTTTTATTGTGTTTAACATTAAAATACATGTACGTACCAGTTATCTTTGCTGTTCGACCATAAACATCGTCTAAATCGGAAAGGAACTTTCCCGCTTGAAATTCGGCCATACACTCTTGAAACACTTTAAATATGACTTGTCTGGGATACCGCCCTATATATAATGTACTCTGTGGGTACCGCTCTTATAAAAACTGCGTTTCATTTTTGATCTGGAAAGACTAAACAGTCATAAGATAAGAAAACTTGAAATATAACAAAAAATCTTAGAGCACATCAACGTATATATAAAAAGGTACTCTGTGACATCAACTACAAAGCTACGATATGACAGCTGAGTTAGGTTACTCAGTTTGACAATAGACAATAATTTATTGTTGCCAGTGCAAGCAAAAGCAGTAGTTCCAAAAGTATTCTTTTCATAACTTTCTTGACAGACTATACCTAGGTGCACATATTAATTTGTATATTATATCGATTTTTCCTCTACTTTGATTGTTTTCTTTCGACTGTTTGACATTATTTTAGTTTTGGATACGTTCATGTGTAGACGGAGTTTTTTGCTTTCAAAGTTTTATCTTTGTAGCATTGCTTCTAAATCTGTCGCGGATTCACTAAAAAGATCATCATCTACAATCCTTAGGTGTGTTAGTTTATTATTGAGTATCCCCATATGCCTTTATTTTCCCAATTTATGTTTTTGAAAATGTCTTAAAGTACAGCTATGAATAGCTTTGGAGACAACGGGTCTCCCTGCCGCACCCCTCTACCAATTGTGAACTCTTCCCCTTGTGTTTCTAGTTTTACTCTACTTATATTTTTAGAGTAGGTGTTTTTTATGATATTTACATATGTTTTGTTTACATCTTTATTTCTTAGAGCAGTCTATATAGATGGGTGTACTATGCTGTCGAATGCTTTGGAATAGTCCACAAAAGCTATATACGAGTGTTTTTTTGGATTCTTTATATTCCTCTATTGTTCCATCGTGTGAATGTGGTCTATTGTTAAGTAGTACGGTCGGAAGCCCGCATGTTCTATTGGCTGATTCTTGTCAATATCTGGTGTTTTTCTTCTTAGGATGATTGATGAAAAATTTATATATTGATAATAATAAGCTGATAGGCCTGTAGTTGCTGATGTCGAGCGGGTTCTCTTTTTTATACAATAGTATTATTTTGATTTACTCCATCCGATTCTGAGGGCTTAGTTTGTGTCTTCGGCTGGGCTATTTTCGGGTTTTAGTCGTTTGATTTGGGTCAATATTTCTCTTTCAGTTATTGGTTCTAATGGTGTTTCTCCTATATCTTCTCCAGCTATACTACTATTATCTTTTTAATCATATTGTGTCTTATCATATGATGGTTTTTCATAAACAGAAGTATAGAAAGCAGTCTCTTCTTGACTTTAAACTATTGCTTTTGTTTACGTAACTAGGGTTGTTATTATTTATATTATTCTGTTTGTTTTTATTTGATGAAGGGTAGTGGTTGTCTTGCCGCACGGTGACTAGCCGGCTCAGGGTGCTTTGTTACGAGGTTGGTTTGAACAATGTTGTCATATTTGTTTTGATTTGGTTCTGCGTGCCGGTGGTCATTGCTAGTTTTTTGAGATTTCAGATAGTGAGGCTGTTCTGCCTCGTTCGACATAGTTACGAATATTAGGTTTTATAATTTCTTTTGAGACGCTCTTGGCAAATGGTGGTTTTGAGGTTTCTTTCGAGTTTATTTTCTTTTGGGTTTTATCTCTGGTTTTGTCAGTCTGTTTCTTCACTTCAGTTTGTCATATTTAAGAAAAGCGATATTTCCTTCCCAATATGTACATATTTTACTAGAACTCTTACGAAAAAGGTTTTACTCCAGTGTGTATTTTCATATGCTTTTGCAAACTTCTTATTGTATTACATCTAAATTCACAGATAGTATACGAAACGAATTTTTCTCCGGTGTGTATTTCTATGTCTTATCAAATCAGGTTTTCGTAAGCATTTATATTCACAGATATTACACAAAAAGGGGTTTTCTCCTGTTTGCAAACACGTAAAAATATTATGTGTTTGCAAATTACTTTTTGTATTACATCTAAATTCACAGATATTATACGAAAAGGATTTTTCACCGGTGTGTATTTTTATGTCTTATCAAATCAGTTTTTCGTAAGCATTTATATTCACAGATATTACACAAAAAGGGTTTTTCTCCGGTGTGTATTTTTAGATGATTTTGCAATTGATCTTTTCTTATACATCTAAATTCACAGATATTACACCAAAAAGGTTTTTCTCCAATGTGTATTTTCATATGCCTTTGCAAAATACTTTTTGTAACACATGTATATTCACATATATTACACGAAAAAGGTTTTTCTCCTGTATGTATTTTCATGATATGTGTTTGCAAATAACTTTTTGTAATACATCTAAATTCACAGATATGACACGAATAAGGTTTTTCTCCAGTGTGTATTTTCATATGCCTTTGCAAAATACTTTTTGTAACACATGTATATTCACATATATTACACGAAAAAGGTTTTTCTCCTGTATGTATTTTCATGATATGTGTTTGCAAATAACTTTTTGTAATAAGTCAAGTCAAGTCAGTGACGTTGCGGATGTCAGTGCTTCTAGAAGTAAGCAAAGCTTGTCGCGAAATAAAAATTAATATCTACGTCTAAAGTTGTAATATCGATGTTTTGAAACATTTTTTTCTGGACTTTAAAAACTGGTGCATATGTTAATAAATTAATCATTTGTGTGTGCTTAAGGATTGTGGTGAAAGAAAATTGAAATAAAACATCTAAAAGTGAAATATAAGAGGTACCTTTATTAATAAATTTAATGTACATCGTCTATTTACCCTCGAACTACAAAGTGTCAATTACAATATATAGTCGGCGACACCTAGTGATAATTATCTGCATCATTACATTGCAATTAACTTAAACTAACGCGATGAAGTGCAGTGCGTGCGGAAAGTTTATGGCGGCGGCAGAGGGCATTACGTGTCCTAAATGCGATAGAAAATCACACAGGGCCTGCGTTAAAGTTCCTGAAGGTGTGCAGGTCCAACCTACTTGGTTGTGTCCGGACTGTAAAATACGGACGCCCCGAAAGTCAGATCAGAATACGCCTGTGCGAGGACTTAATTCCGAGTATATTATCAAGCAAGGCGAAGAGAAACCCCAAAGCCCTGTGGCGCAAGGTTTCAAAGAGTCGGAACTAGCTCTTGAACTACGTAGATTTAGAGAACTGCGAGAAACCAGGGAAGAATTTCGATCTTTCCGACAGATGTTTGATTTGCGTAATTCCCTAAAATCGTGTGAAGAACGCCTAGATACATTAGAAAACAAATACACCCGTCTTGAAGAACAACAAACCCTAATTGAGTCCAAAAATGTCTGCGGCAAAATTCAGGATCTCGAAACGATTATTGCGGACTTAAGAGCAGATTTAAATGATCGAGACCAAGAGCTTCTGTACAATGATATCGAACTCGCAGGCATTCCAGAAGAGGGCGCAGAAAATGTTCTACACATTGTGACTGCGTGCGCTACTAAGCTGGGCGTAACCCTAGAAGAGCGCGATATAGTGAGTTCTGTGTGAGTCGGTCTTATGCGCGACGAGCAAAGTAGGCTAGCGAAGCCCCGTCCCATAGTCGTGCGGCTGGCGCGCAGGCACACGCGGGACACTCTGCTGCGGGCCGCGCGCGTGCGCCGCTCCTTAAGGCCGTATTCAGTGCTCTCCTGACGGTCAGGACTGACGTCAGTCTGCCGTAGCTATCGCCATAGAAACCATGCGTGCATTCAGAGCAGCACTGACCGCGTCCGCATACGCAATACTGACAGAGACGGTCAGTCGAGCGCGTCGGTGCTGCGTACGTCAGGTGACTGACGCGCTATGCAATGCTTCAGAGCATTTAGTGCGTTGCGGAAGCGGGACTCGAACGGACGTTAGCGTGTACAATCATGTCGAAACATAACATCGACACTGAACGTGTGATAACAGAAGTTCGAATAAGACCACCTTTGTGGGATCTATCTCACGATTTATTCAAAGATAAAGATGCCAAGCTTCAAGCATGGTTTGGAGTGTATAAAGCTCTTTTGCCCGATTTTAATGATTTGTCTGAGAATGATAAAAAAGACTTTGGTAAGTAAAAAAATGTGTTTATTAAAAATATTTTTTATTGAATATACAAGTATCTAAATAATAACAATCAAAATATAGAATCATCTTGCCACGGAATTGCGCCAACTTCAGAAACAAAGTAATTAGCAAATTTATCTCTCAAAACATCACCGGATCTGACAACCGAGATGTTGTTAGTGTTGGTATTATTTTGAAATCCTTCAATAGTTAGCGTATCCTCAAATTTATAGCCATCTCTTTCTCTAATGTAGTTGTGCAAAATACAACAGGTTTTAACAAGTTTAATAGCATTCGGCAGTGAGTGATTTATTGAGCGTTGGAATATTTTAAATTTATTGGACATTATTCCAAACGTCGATTCAATGTACCTTCTCGCCCGACTTAATCTATAATTAAATATTTTCTTTTTATGTGTCATATTGCTGCGAACATAAGGTCTTAAGACTTTATTCGATATTCCAAACGCTCCATCGCCTATTAGCACATATGGCATTGGTTCAGTGGTATTAGGTAATGGCTTAGCACTTGGTAAATTTAGTTCTCCATTATGTAATTTTGTGTACAAACTAGTATTCTTGAAAATTGTTGAATCAGAGTCTGACCCACACGAACCAACATGTATATATGTAAAACGATACTCTGAATCACACATTGCTAGTAGATTGATGGAAAAATGCTTCTTGTAATTTAAAAATAAGCTACCGCTCTTTTCGGGACAAACAATTCTCACGTGTTTGCCATCTAGGCATCCTACACAATTCGGAAAGTTGGCAACCTGCTCAAATCCTGAAGCAATTTTAAGCCAATCTTCAGGGAACCTAGGGAGCGAAAGACATTCACTGTGAAGCACATTCCAAATAGTCAGGCAAACTTCTCGAACAATGAGACAAATAGTTGATTTGCCAAGTTGATAACTGAAATGTAAGTCCGAAAACGTTTGTCCAGTTCTTAAGTACCTGGAACAAAAAACACAATTTTTTTTATTTATTATTTACAGAAAAAAGTGTACAACAAAGATGGAGAACTGCGAGAGATGCTTACATGAGATGCAAAAATTCTATGAAATCTGTGAAATCGGGATCGGAAGGCGGAAAGAGAACCAAATACGTATTTTTCAAACATTTACAGTTTCTTGACAAAAAACATGTTGCCGACACCGAAGATTCTATTGAAGAAAATGAAACAAGAGAAGATACACAACAAGATTCAAATTTAGAGTCTCCAATCAATCCACGTTCTACTGAAACAGTATCCACCAATCCAGAAACCCAACCACAGTGTTCCAGCCAAGTTAGACAAGATTCTTCAAACACAACTAAACAATCTAGCTCTACTCCTAACACAAACCCATCAAGGAAGCGTAAAAACGCAAAAACTAATGAAGACAGCTACTTCGATAAAAACATCTTGGAGTTTTTAACAAAAAACAGCGAAATTATTCAAAATGACGATATGGCATTTTTTTATTCTCTTTTACCTTTAACACGGACATTCGACAATCGTCAAAAAGTTATGTTCCGTACTGCAGTAATGAATAAAGCCCTGGAAATTTGTAACTGCCCTTCGTCTATCACTCCTCTTGCTTCACCAATGTATGCATCTACCTCTCGCCCTGAATCTTCTACTTCCAGCATGAATATAGCATCACCAGAATCTCTACCATCAGGATCTCAAGACATAGTTTTGTATTCAGTTGAAGAACCTTCGTCTCAAAATGTAGTGAGAACTAATCCAAATATCGCACATACATCACAAAATTCGGTAATCACATCTTTGTCTGCTTCCAGCTTCAATATACCATCACCAGGATCTCGAGACATAGTTTTGTATTCAGTTGAAGAACCTTCGTTTCAAAACGTAGTGACAACTAATCGTAATTTCGCTTATACGAGCACATCACAAAATTTGGAAAACCCATCATCTGATTTGTCTCAGTATATTAATTTTAAGCAATGACTGACAATCACATGATACTGATAATACTGATTGCATTCCCTAAATTACTTAACTGATTGTATTACCTAAATTACTTATTAAACTTATTAAACTTAGCACATAAACATGTTTAATTTGCCTATTTCATATTTAAAGGTCTCTAATTTCATATTTAAAAGTACTCTATGTAAGGGTGCCAGCCATTCTACCCATCAATTTTATCCAACAAAAAGAGAAAGCTGACTTTTATGTTGATATTATTAGAAAAATGCACTGATATTTTGATCAAAGAAATTTGATGAGTGGAATAGCACCCGACTACGAAAATATTTTCGATTTTATCTTACCTCAATGTCACAGCAAGTCTTTCAACGGGTCGTACTGGAATCCTAAACATGTTATGATGTTTAATATGATCCTGAATTCTTGCCAGCAGTTCATCAAAACTTTTTACTGACATCCCAAAATAATCAGAGAATTTTTCATTATAATTTCTAAGTTTTGAAAACAGAGTACTGAATTCTCCTTCAAGTAGCCTGTTAGCAATAACTGGATGTACGTGATATCTTCTTCGTTTTCTTTTCATTCGTAATCGCCTCAAATAGTAAAGAGTAATTAAACAATTTATAAACGGATACATCACGACTATACCCTGCTGTTCCGTACGGTGGTCAGTGGAGCACTGAATGCATAAAGCCGACTGACGGTCAGTGCGTGCGTACGCACTGACCGTCAGTCCCGACCGTCAGGAGAGCACTGAATACGGCCTAAGGGCCTATATTACCTCAGCTCAAATTCTAATTTCGCCCCCACTTCCCCGCGCCATTCGTTCGCACACTACGGCTTGCGGTCACGCGGGAACACGAGGACAAAGCGATTTTGTTAGAGTAAAACAAACTATTATCGGACGAGCATAAAGCAATAAAATTTTCAGTCATAATTTAATATTAACTTGTCATTAAATGAACATAAAATTATATGTCGCAAATTTTATTTCATTGTACATAAAGCTAATAATTCTAATATAAGTTGACCCTTCATTGTATGGAAAGCCTATACAATACGAGATCAGCTTATACTGGTATATCATCTTATAGTGAAAGGATCCGCCCATTGTTGGTTTAGTAGTAAGCTTGAGTTTTATAGTATTATAGTTTTTGTATATTTGTAATGTAACAGCCATTTACGTATGTAATTATATTGGTAGTAGGTCTATGCAAGTATCTACATATATATACCTAAAAGAAATTTTGCAAACCGATTCTAAACCACTGTATAAATTCTACTGCTACAAAAAATTAGTCAAGCGCGAATTACCATTGCACTGAAAGTTCTGTAGGTAGGTACCTACATTGGCTTGGTAGGAAGTTTACGCTTTGCATTTTACAATCTTATAAACTTATAACAATATAGTTTTCGCCTTGTATTACATACTACACATACACACACACACACACACACATGTGTGTGTGTGTGTGTATGTGCGTGTGTGTGTGCGTGCGTGTGTGTGTGTGTGTGTGTGTGTGTGTGTGTGTGTGTGTGCGTATATCAACGTCATTACAGCCTTTCACAAATCCACTGCTGAACATTGACTTCCCCCCCCAAGGAATGCCACATAGCACGGTCCTGAGCCACCAGCTTTCATCTACTTATTGCCTGTCTTACCAGGTCGTCACTCCATCTACATCTAGTGGGGGGTCGCGCTACACTACGCCTACCGGTGCGAGGCTACCACTCGAGAACCTTTTTTCTACATCGGTTTTTGGTTCTTCGATCTATATTGCCGGCCCATTGCCAATTCAGCTTACTAATCCCTTGGGCTATGTTAGTCACTCTAGTTATACTGCGGATATCCTCATTTCTAAGTTTATCACGCAGAGAAACCCTAAGTCATTTATATCTAAACAAATAAATAAAATTGAAGTGTCTGTTTGTAATGTTGAAATAACAGATTTATAATATATGCATATGAAAGTATATAAGGTATTTATAACAAAAACACGATTTTTAAAATTTTTGTCTGTCTGTCTGTTTGTTCCGGCTCTTCTCCGAAACGGCTGAACCGATATTGACCGGACTTTCACTGGCAGATCGCTGATGTTATAAGAAGTAACATAGGCTACTTTTATTTTAGAAAAAGAATTAGGGTTCCGCGCAAAATAATTAAAACCCATGAAATCTAATCGTAATAAATTACGCGCGGGCGAAGTCGCAAGGAACTGCTAGTGTATACAAATAAATAAAATTGAAGTGTCTGTATGTAATTCCAAAATTACAGCTTTTTACTAAATGCATATGAAAGAATATACGGTACTAATAACAAAAATATTTTTTTTAAGATTTTTGTCTGCCTGTCTGTCTGTTCGTCTATCTGTCTGTTTGTTCCAGCTAATCTCCGAAACGGTTGGACCGATTTTGACGGGATTTTCAGTGGCAGATAGCTGATGTCGCAAGAAGTAATTTAGGCTACTTTTATTTTAGAAACAGTATTAGGGTTCCGCTTAAAAATCACGATATATATATGTATAAATGAATCGTGATTTTTAGAACAAGGTTTGTATAAATATAAGATGGATAGATAGGTAAGTAGGATAGGTAGGGCAGCGTAGGTAGATAGGTATGAATGAAATGAAATTAATGATTTTTTATTCAATATTGATTATTGTATAATTCTTATTGAGTCATTTTTTTAATTTAACAATGGTTCGCATAAAAAAATCTATGTCCTGGGAAGAACCAGCAAGAAACCCAGCGGGACTTTTTTTAAACATATTTAAATTTACAATAAATTTATTATGTTACAATTTTTGAAAGAATTTTTTTAGAACCAGCATGGTGGCGATCACCTCATTCCCAGGGGTTCTTTTCATTTATATTATAATCACCCTTTTTGTACAATTTTTTTTTTAATAAAACATTTAAACTTGTTTACAAACATCGAGATCCGGAACAATTATTTGTAGGTCATACAAATACTTGTTCCGTGCGGGATTCGAACCCACGGACTCCAGCGCAGCAACTTTTTTTGCTAAGCCTGTGCGCCACGGAATAACGATAAAGTAAGGACGGATAAACAAGTTACAGTTTTATTTCTTTATAGTTAGATAGGTAGGTACTTACCGAACACACTTATATTTTTTATTACTAACTAAGTGCTTGGCTTCTGAAGTTCGGGTCGCGGGTTCGATTCCCATACGGAACAAATATTTTTATGGCCTACAGATAGTTGTGGAAATTTGTGTTTGTAATCGCACCGTCTCCGATTCAGGAGAAATCCTGGAGTTATAACGTTATAAAAAAAAAAAACTAAATTAATAACGTTATAAAAAATAAATAAACTAAATTTCTACATATTCGTAATCACTAACACTGTAAGTAGATACTTCATTACGTTTATCATATGTTTGTCCGTTTCTTTACGCCAACCCAGTCGCATCTTTTTTTTATTACGCTTATTTCCCATTGCGCCAACACTATAAACCTAAGTATCTATTTCAATATTTTAAATTTACGTCGTCCTGTTACGTAATGTGTGTTCTGGGCGCAAGCGACACAGCTCTCCCGTTCGAAAGCCGAAGCGGGAGTGAGCGGCGGTGTTGTGTTGGGCGGCAGGGAACAAGCTTTAAAACGACTATAGTTTAGGTAATTTCTTTTTAAGGTGAAAATAATGATAATTAAAAAAAAGTAAAAAAAGATAAGCATTGCTTTATAGTTATTTCAGTTAGTATGCAAAGTTTCATGATCTAATTTGAAGTATTTTTTGAATACCAGCGGTTTATTTTTCGGTTTGGAGGTAACTTTGGATTTTTTTTCTATCGAGAAAATTTTATGGAATCGTGTTTTCGTCTAAGATAGTACTTAACATTAATCCTCAACTTCACCATATATTTATTTCAAAATCAATGCTGCAGTATTTTCCGCATAACGGAGGATCATGCTAAGCTATTTGAGGTAGTATAGGCCCTTAACTACCGAAGGTCTAGGTCTCCGCTCCGAAAATACACGAGCCTTCTATATAAACGAACGGCTTACTAAATTGAACCGCAATGTATTTTTTAGAACTAAGGAATTCGCTCGGCGATTTGATTGGCGCTACGTATGGTCAAAAGAGGGAAAAATTTATACTCGTCGAGAACACGGAACAACGTCTTATCGCATAAAAAGTGAAGTAGATCTCGAGAGGGTTTTTGGAACAAATTCAGTTGGGGCTATCGGAAGCAATGGAAAAAAAAAATATAAAAGTAATAATTATCTGAATTTTTTAAATATTACCTTGTTCTGCTATTGCTCATTTTTATGTAAGTCGTTAATAATTGTGTTTTAATTTTTATTTAAGAACTATTTTAGGATTCTATTTCTATCAAATGAAATATACTATGCCTATACTCGTATGTGGAATAATAATATATTCTGGTTAGTTCTGGCACAAATTTCTAATATCAATGTATTGAAAAGATTCACTAGCGTTTTGTCTTTAAGTTCTGCAATACATACATACAATAATTACTATACGAGTACATTAAGGTACAAGAAAATTTACGCAATGGATAACTATTTAAAAATTTGTGGTATCCCGATAAATATTATTTATTCTATCAAATCACATAAAATTAATTTTGTCTGTACAAGAAGCAAACTAAAGTTAAATTTTGCGTCGGAACCTATTATGTCAAATAAATATGTATATCTAAAATTCGTTTATGGCTTCTAAAAGTAACGTAAAAGTTGGTCTTTTAAATGCAGGGTCCCTTGGAACGCGGCACGATGAATTTATTGTCACAATGCAACGGCATAGTGTCGATATCATGGCCATCAATGAGACGTGGCTGCGGGAGTGCGGGAGTGCGGGAGGGCGAAGGGGGGCGCGCGGCCTCGGTGGCCGGCTACCGGCTGCGGCACGCGCCGCACGCGCCGCGTCCGCCCGACGTGCGAGGCGACGGCGTTCGCGTGCCGCGTGCTGTACGCTAGTAGAACTAATGTGGATCTCGACCTCTAGCGGCGGAAAGCAACTCGTTATCGGTACCGCGTATAGACCGCGTAGCCGCCGTGGCTGAATGTCGATACATTCATAGACGCGCTTACCGTTACTATGGGGACTTTTTCATGGAGCCAAAACTTACTTCGTCTCGGTGATTTTAATATTAATATGTTAAATATGACGCATAATACCACTATAAAGCTAAATAATTTTCTTACTTGTTTCAAATTAAAACAGCATGTAACTAAGCCAACCCACTTTACGGAATATAGCGAGACTTTAATTGACGTAATATGTACCGACATAAAAGTAAACGCAGTTACTGTAGAACTTATACGTGAATTAAGTAGTCATGCTTTTATTACATATCAAATTGATATGAGTAAAAAAAAGCCGGCACCAGTAACAATAATGAGTAGGAGAATCTCTGACATAGACGAGGGAGACTTTCATAAGGACCTTACATCAATAAATTGGAAAGAAATTGAGAGTATCGCGGATGTAAATAATCAGGTAGTGCTATTTAACACAGCCATACTTACACTATTAGAAATACACGCGCCTCTTAGAAAAAAAACGATTAAACATCAGCAATTCCCGTGGCTAACCTTTAATATAAAATTGATGATGGAAAACGAGATGACGCATACATTAAAATGAGAAAAAGTAAAAACGACATACATATTAAATACTATAAAGATCTAAAAATCTGCGTCAATAAAGCAATATATAGAGAAAAACAAGCCTACTATAATTTTTATGTTAATCGTAATATAAATAATCCCATTTCAATGTGGAAACATATAAAGTCCAATGTTAAGATAAAACCAAAACACAATATCCCGATAGACTTGTTTAATGATCCAAATAAAATAAACGACTATTTTTTAAACGTGCCTGGAAATAGAAACGTCTCGTTGTCATATTTAACGTACTTTGAGTTCCACTGCTGCGTTAATGACATATTTGAGATAAAGGAGGTAAATGAACTAGAGGTACTAAAATTCATTAAAAGTTTAAAATCTAAAGCCATAGGCATTGATGGGATTTCTCTCGATATACTCCGTATGACCCTTCCGAAAACACTACCAACTATTACTGCTATGGTAAACAAATCCATTAACTCTAACACCTATCCGACATTATGGCAACATGCGTTAGTCAAACCCATACCTAAGAACTCAAATCCTTTGTCTGAAAAAGACCTTCGGCCCATCAGTATTCTCCCCTGTGTCTCTAAAATTATTGAAAAAATTGTCGCAGAACAGCTAACCATGTATTTAGATAGAAAAAAAAATTCTACCGGAAATGCAGTCGGGATTTCGTAAGAACCATAGCACCACGACGGCCCTAGCCCAACTTACTGACGATGTACTAACCGCTCAAGATGAAGGAAAAGGCACAATACTAGTATTACTAGATTTTTCTCGTGCATTTGACTGTATAAATGTTTCCCTTCTCTTATCAAAGCTTCATTACTATGGATTCAGTAGCAGCGCAGTACAATGGTTCGATAGTTATTTTAAAAACCGACTACAAACTGTAGAACTGAGCGATGACCGAGGAACATTAATACGTTCGCAATCAAAAAAAATCAAAGCCGGTGCGCCCCAGGGATCGAACCTGGCTCCAATATTGTTTTCAGTTTACAGTGCCGACTTAGTAAAAAACATTAAGCACTGTAAATTTCATTTATACGCAGATGATCTGCAAGTCTACATGTCATGTAATCCGCGTGATACTCAAGAAGTCGTTAATAAAATCAACGAAGACCTCGAAAGTATAGCCGCGTGGTGCGACTCAAACTGCCTTGTACTAAACGGAACTAAATCTAAACTACTAATTATGGGTTCTAAAAATCAAATAAAAAATATATCAGAAAGAGGGGCATGCATCCAAATTCGAGGGGAAATCGTAGAACGTGTAAATGAGATTCGCAATCTGGGCTTACTAATGGATGACAAACTACAGTTTGAGAACCACATACTAAGTACTAGCAGAAACTGCTTTTATAGACTTAAGGTTCTTTATCAAATAAGGGAGTTTTTAAATTCGGATATTCGGGTAAAATTGTGTGACACTCTTGTCCTTTCGAAATTTAATTATATGGACATTGTATATGGCCCGAGACTTTTAGCGCGGTCGCGACGTCTAGTGCAACGTGTTCAAAATGCATGTGCAAGATTTAGTTTTACAATACCGCCCCGCACGCACGTTACCCCTTACATTAACAATGCCAAAATGTTAAAAATGGAATATCGCAGAAAACTGCACATGGCAACTCTCCTATTCGGGGTATTAAAAAATAAAACACCTCCTTATCTTGCTGACAAACTCATATGGTCACGTGATGTAAAAACTTACAATACACGCACTAGAGGGAATACTCTCGTCGTGCCTCGTCACCGCACTCACGCTTTCCGAGGAAGTTTCAAATACGCCGCATTCAAGTGCTGGAACGATATACCGCCTCCTTTGCGAAATCTGAAAGCAGTACACACATTTAAAAATAAATATAGAACACAATTACTGCAAAGTCAGATTAACTTTGATCAAAGTTTATAACGCTTTGCACGATTACGTACCTCATCGTCATAGATTATTAACAACGGAGCATTAAAATCGTCCTTTTGAATGCGGCTTTTGTCTTCTTATATACTTTTGTTATCTTCAATAATTACATTTTTTTTTTCTTTTTTTTTTTACAAATTATCTGGTCATTTTATTATATAGCACTTTATAGTATTTTAATAATTTCCCTTTTGTAGTATATAGCCCTTTATAGTATTTTAATAATCTCCCCTTTTGTAGTGTTCGTATAGCCCTTCTAAGAGCGTCTGAAAGCAACATAAACGGGACGTGCTGTGTCGAAGTGGCATTCGACCTTGAACTCTACTCTCTCCCTCTCACTTAAGATAGTTACTGTTTCTTTCCCCCTTGTTGTGCATAATTCTGTCATGAGTATACGTATAGCACTGATTTCGGTAAGTCACTGGTTGGACACACTGAAAATCAGCGCCATGGAGAGAAAAAAAAAATTCATGGCATTATGCTGAGTGTGCTCCTGTTCCCAGATGACGCCTTGACACATATGAGTATTGGTATTGTATAGTTTGTAATATGTAGTATATTGTAATTTGTATTGTATAGCCAATATTATTTGTAAATTATGTGTTTCTTTTTTATGTTATCTGTGATGGCGAAATTTTGGAGAATATACCTTTCTTTCTTTCTTTCTTTCTTTAATACATCTAAATTCACAGATATGACACGAATAAGGTTTTTCTCCAGTGTGTATTTTTAGATGATTTTGCAATTTATCTTTTCTTTTACATCTAAATTCACAGATATTACACAAAAAAGGTTTTTCTCCAGTGTGTATTTTCATATGCCTTTGCAAAATACTTTTTGTAATACATTTATATTCACAGATATTACACGAAAAGGGCTTTTCACGGGTGTGAATTAAAATGTGTGTTTTCAAATAACTTTTTCGTATACATTTATATTCACAGATATGACACGAAAAAGGTTTTTCTCCGGTGTGTTTTTGAATAACATGGTATTTCAAACTATCTTTCGTAATACATCTATATTCACAGTTATTACACGAAAAAGGTTTTTCTCCAGTGTGTATTTTCATATGACTTTGCAAACTACTTTTTAAAGTACATCTAAATTCACAGATATTACACGAAAAAGGTTTTTCACCGGTGTGCATTTTCATAATATGTGTTTTCAAATTACTTTTTGCAAAACACTTATATTCACAGATATGACACGAAATAGGTTTTTCTCCGGTGTGTTTTCTAATTATATGGAATTGCAAATTACTTTTTGTAATACATTTGTATTCACAAATATTACACGAAAAAGGTTTTTCTCCGGTATGTATTTTCATATGTCTTTGCAAAGTACTTTTTTTAATGCATTTATATTCACAGATATTACACGAAAAAGGTTTTTCTCCGGTGTGTTTTTGAATAACATGGTATTTCAAACTATCTTTCGTAATACACCTATATTCACAGTTATTACACGAAAAACGTTTTTCTCCAGTGTGTATTTTCATATGATTTTGCAAACTACTTTTTAAAGTACATCTAAATTCACAGATATTACACGAAAAAGGTTTTTCACCGGTGTGCATTTTCATAATATGTGTTTTCAAATTACTTTTTGCAAAACACTTATATTCACAGATATGACACGAAATAGGTTTTTCTACAGTGTGTTTTCTAATTATATGGAATTGCAAATTACTTTTTGTAATACATTTATATTCACAGATATTACACGAAAAAGGTTTTTCTCCGGTATGTATTTTCATATGTCTTTGCAAAGTACTTTTTTTAATGCATTTATATTCACTGTATGATATGTGTTTGGCGAGAATGTCTTTTGTTGAAAATTTTTTGTTACAACCATCACATTCAAAGATGTATTTTGTTGTTGCCCCTGATGTTTTTTTCGTAAGTATATTTACACTCTTTTGTTTCATAATTTTCTTTTTTATAATCTTCGCAGAATGCTTTCCTTTTTTGTTAATTGGTTGATTACCTTTTTTCATTTTAGGGTTTGATTTAATAGTAGGGCTTTCAGAATCGAGGTTTTCTTTACGTACGTCGTTTATGTTACTATCACATTTTGATTTAATCTTTTTCTCAGACGGTTCTGAAATCATGAATCAGACATTTTATTTATTGTATGACATTGCATTTTTATTGTAAGACACCATAAACGGTTTACAATGGGCTGAGTTTATGCATTATGGAATTCTATATCAGTTAACCAAAAGAGAAATAGAGAAATTATAATATTTTACATAATTATACTAAATATTGTTGCTAGATATAAAGTATTCTAGCCAATAATATAATGAATAATGTCTCTCATATTCATTTTCGGAGGAAAACAGTTGTATTCGTTTCACAATATTTATTTTAAATTATTAATATACTACCCCGTGTAGTGGCGGGTATGGCCACTACCTCATTTTTTCTCGTGGGTGTCGTAAGAGGCGACAGAGGGAAACAGGCAGAAGATAGCCAGAAGAATCTATCTGATAACAGCAAGACAACAATAAAAAAACTGCGGTTGTCAATCCGCTCGCCAAGAGTGGCAACTATGGCAATATACCCCCATTGTTAAAGTTAAGAAGAGACGGGTCGCAATTCCCGGCGGCCCAGCTATTCCAGACTACGGTGGCGACCATGGTAACGGCGGAGCAGGGGTGCTAAGAATCTCTGGTGGAAGTTCGGTTTCCACCTAACTTTAAACAAGATAATTGTATGCCCTACAAATAATACTTTTGGTTCTAATATCGCTCATGTGTAATTAAAAAACAAAATTTTGTATGTGAAGTACATCCCCATCTACATGATACAAGAGAAATTTTTAATGTGGTTTTATTTATTACTTGATACAGGTTTTTTAAAATAAATTATTTTACCTATGTTATCATCATCTTTTTTATTATTTCTGCGTTTTTGTTTTAGTTCTACAGTCTTCGATTTCTCTTTACTTTTTGAACCAAATGCAATTATTAGTGGCAAGTCATTCTCTGAATCCGTTTGTCTATCTCCAAAAGCATCAATCTCCAATTCTTCTGCTTTTCCAGCAATCTCTAGAATGAAACATATTCTGCCGCAATTTTTTTTTATAGGATAAGGGTGACAAACGAGCACACAATCCACCTGATGGTAAGTGGTTGCTGTGGCCCATAGACATCTACATCTATTTTCGGTTACGAATCAAAATTCAGATGCGTTGTCACCCGTGAGGACTAAGATGGAATGCCTTGTTTCCAGTAAAAAGGGTCTCCGGTTCTCTACACTCACCATACGAAACACAGCTGCGTTAAGCTGCTATTTTACGCTGGTATTCTGTGAGAGCGTGGTCCTTCCCCGGCCTAGGCGACCTATTCGTGCTACAACCATAATATAGCTGCAGCATGGCTCTACCACTTATAAATATATAAAATAAAAACTGATATTTTTTTCAAGCAACTAGATCATTAGTCCATCACACCTTTTGGGACTGAACTACTCACTTTCATTACAATGCTGCATGTTTCATAAGCTAAGAGTAATAAGCCGAGTGAGGATCTGGTATGCAGTAAGTCGATGGATGCAGGTGGATAAAGCCCGTGCTTTGTGGCAATCCTTAGGGAGGCCTATGTTTAGTGGTGGACTTGTGAAGGGCTGTAATGATGATGATGATTCATTCACCTCATTTAATGAGTGTTCTGCCACAAGTTGTTTTTAGTAGGTAAATGCTTGCCAGTACAAGGATGCCTTCAGCGCCTTTTCTTCATATTTTTTGTATGAAGTGACAAACAAACTAACAGTCCACCTTATGGTATGTAGCTGATCCACCTGATGGTAGATGGGTAGTGTAGTCCATGGACTGCTTGCAGCTAACTTCAAACATGGGGTCTATGGCCAACGGTCGAATGGTTAACACGTACTTGTGAGTGCTTTTCGGTATTTGGTTAATTCTCCTTAATTTCCTTATTTTGTGGTGGTGGATTCCTCTGCTGTAAGTCTACGTTTATAAGTTATAGTTATTTCGAACATTAAACCCAATTATGGGTGACGAAACGGGGCCTCCTCGTGAGAAACCCCCTGACCCTCCCGATGAAGACATGTGCTTTGGAGTAAGTGACAATAATGATTGTGGCCGTGGTAAAAAAAGACACGCTGAGACTCGATCATTTGATCCAGTAATATATAAAAAGAATTCTGTAATTGATTTAACAGCGTCAATAAACACAATATATAAACATCCCTGCCTAGAACAAAATCTTAGAATGTATGGTCCAAACGACCAAGGCCCTTTTATTGTCCACATCTCCCGGGCTACGTCAGATCCTAGAATAGGGCTATCACTTCGTCCAATTAAAATAGGTTTATGCTTGTCTAAAAATAAAATAGAAAACATCAAAAGAGGGGGAGTCAAAAGCGTTGGCAGAAATCGCATCTCTATTGAATTCTGCTCAGCCGATGAGGCTAACAAATTTCTTAATAATCCAATGCTTGCAAAAGAAAAATTGATTGCAACTATTCCATCCTATAATGTTTCTCGAATGGGTGTCATCCGCGGTATCCCTGTGGATTGGTCAATGGAAGAACTAGCAGAAGCTGTTGAGCTTCCTCCTGGTTGTGGTAAAATCCTAAAAGCTCGCCGTCTTCAGAGAAAGACTTTTGCTGAAGGGTCAACATCCCCAATATGGGTTCCCACACAATCTATTGTTCTGACATTTGAAGGCCAGTTACTCCCCAAATATATATATGCATTTTACACATCCCTTGCTGTTGAAACTTATCAACTCCCCTCCATCCAGTGCAAACACTGTTGTCGATTTGGCCACATAGCAGATCAATGCCGTTCTAAACCACGCTGCTTCCGTTGTGCCCAAGAGCATACTGGAGCAAGTTGTTCTGTTCCTGAAAGTGAAGCCACTTGTCTGTTATGCTCCAAAAATCATTTTGCTAATAACAAAAACTGTCCGGAACACCAAAGGCAGATTGCTATCAAAGTTATGATGTCAGAACAAAATATATCCTATATAGAAGCTTCAGCCAAAATCCCATCTATCCGATTGAACAATCCTCAAAAACCGTATTCCGAAGTGGCCTCTACTCAGCTTTCACCTACTCCTACTACTTCCTTCAACCTCCCCACCATGTCACAGGCATATAGAAAAACCATCTTCAAACCTCCCCGCCCCATACCTAGAATTCCCATGGGGTATGACCAACAAGCTCATCAAAGAATAGTTGCAGACTGCCCATCCTCTACTCCAAATGGATGCGCTTTATCCAACACGCACAACCAAATATCTCCAAATGAAAATCTTGTTGAATGCCTAATTTCCCTCCTCAATAATTTAATTTTGAAAATGTCAGATTCACTACCGAACAACGTTGCAGAAAAAATCTTTAATTTAGCTAGTTTAATAGATAATATAAATGACTCAAACAAAAGACCTCCATCTCCTTCAATGGAACTGTAGAAGCTTGCAACCTAAAAAATCTGAACTCATCTTCCTAATAAATAAACATTCAATTTCTGTTGCTTCAATTTCAGAAACATGGTTCCTACCTAACTCCAAATTTCGCTTGCAAGGCTTTACTTGCCTCCGTGAAGATAGAAATGATGGTTATGGTGGTTGTTGCTTACTCATAAAAAAATCCCTACCCTTCTCTCAAATTGCACTCCCTCCTCATAGCCAACACATTAATGCCGTAGCTGCAAAAATTGCAGGAATCAACATTATTTCAATATATATCCCTCATCCAAATACCCACTTAATTCAAGAACTTTCCTCTCTCTTCTCTTTGTTACCTCCCCCTTTTATTATTACCGGTGATTTTAATACACATCATGTATCTTGGGGGTCACATTTTTGTGACATATACTCTTCAGAACTTATACAAATCTTTGAAGACATTAATGCTTGCATTATCAACAATGGTTCCCCCACTCATAGAGTATACCCAGGACTAGACCCTAGGTCTGCTGTCGACCTAACAGCTTGTTCTCCTAGTCTAGCCCCTCAGCTTTCTTGGAAAACCCTCAATCAATCATATGGAAGTGATCACTTTCCCATTCTTATTACCAAACCCAATGCGGTTATTCCTTTACCCTTTACTATGCCCCTCCTTAAATATAAGCTCCAAGACGCAGATTGGACTAATTTCACTAAATTTTTAGATACTAAATTTGCGCAAATGCAGGTTGACTTCTCAACCAACCCAATAACTTCGTACTCTCTATTGGTACAATATATAACTGAAGCAGCTGACTTATTTATCCCATCCAAAAAACCCCACAGCAAGAACCTATCCTCCCCTCCATGGTGGGATGCTGAGTGCACCACTATGATTAAAAGGAGAAAAGCTGCAGAAAAACTTTATAATCACTGTATGACAACCGATAATTTTATACAATTTCAAAAAACCTCCGCTCAAACAAGGAGACTACTTTCCAAAAAGAAAAAAAATGGATGGAAAAAATTCTGTGAATCCTTGTCCCCTAATTCACCAGTAACAATAGTTTGGAAAAATATAAAAAAATTTCGTGGCTCCCTTCTTTCTGATTCGAAGATTTCTGATAACTCTTTACCATGGTTAGAAGTCTTCTCTGATATGTTAGCTCCTCCTTTTGTCCCTAATGAATATACAATATGCCCACCCATTCCAGTCCCGTCTTACATCAACAATAATGAGATAATCTTCTCATTGTCCGAATTACAGTCTGTGCTATCTGGCTTAAAATCCTCTTCTCCAGGAGAAGATGGCATACCCTATGCGTGTTTATGTAAATTAAGCCTTAAAGGTAAATTAATTCTTCTCCAAATTCTGAACAATATCTACATATCATCTAATATTCCTCTGTCTTGGTCAAACCAAATTGTTATACCTATCCTTAAACCCGGAAAAGATCCCAAAGAAGCTTCTTCATACCGCCCAATCGCACTCTCATCTACTTTTTGCAAAATTTTAGAACATTTAATTAAAAACAGACTTGAATGGTTTCTGGAACATAATAACATCCTTGCAAAAAGTCAATTTGGTTTTCGTAAAGGTAAAAGCACTTTAGATAGTTTGAGCATCCTAACTACAGATATTAGGTTGGCCTTTTCTAAAAATGAATACTTGGTGGGTTGTTTCCTGGACATATCATCTGCCTATGACAGTGTTCTTCTTCCAGTGCTCAGGCAGAAAATGCTTCATCTGAACATCCCTGCGAAGACTGTACACTTCATTTACAATCTGTTCATGGGACGATCTATCAAAATTCGCAATAAAGGAATGTTAACCTCGCCCAGAACAATCTGGAAGGGTCTACCACAGGGCTCGGTCTTAAGCCCTATTCTTTACAATATCTACACATATGACCTTGAACATTCGATTTCATCTTTCTGTGACATATTACAATATGCAGATGATCTTGCTATCTATGTAACAGCTCCTGATATCCTAACTGCCTCCCATCATCTTAACAGAGGCTTATATTATCTTAATCAATGGCTTACTGACCATGGCCTCTCTCTTTCAGCTTCTAAAAGCAAAACAATAACCTTTAGTAGAAAACGTGTTTTCC
The DNA here is from genome assembly GCA_963668995.1 of Parnassius mnemosyne. Taxonomy (NCBI): domain Eukaryota; kingdom Metazoa; phylum Arthropoda; class Insecta; order Lepidoptera; family Papilionidae; genus Parnassius; species Parnassius mnemosyne. The sequence continues at coordinate 29,418,489 of CAVLGL010000088.1, forward strand.
CTACTATTGATATCTCATATAATGGTGAATCTATTCCAGTTGTTAACAAAGTAAATTTTTTAGGTATTTTCTTAGATTGTCATATGACTGGTAATGCTCACTTTAATTACATCTGTGACAAATGTGAGAAAGGTGTTAATATTCTTAGATCCCTTTCAGGCGTATGGTGGGGTTCTCACCCCATGTGTCAAAAAATCCTATACAATGCCATCATCCGCACTCACTTCGACTATGGCTCTTTTCTTTTGGAGCCCTGCAACAAATCGGCCCTTAATAGACTTGATGTTATCCAAGCAAGATGTTTACGTATTATCACAGGCGCAATGAAATCAACTCCTAAAAATGCTTTACAAGTAGAATGTGCTGATCCCCCTCTCTCTTTACGAAGACAGTTTCTAGCTGATAGATTTCTCTCAAAAACTCTACAACTATCATCTCACCCCTTACATCGTAAACTAGAATCCTTGCTACTATTAGCTGTAAACAACTCCTACTGGTTTAATAAAAGCTGGCCCCCTATTCTTAAATCTCTAAATAGATTAAAAAATATTGGTTATCCTTGTGTAACATCCCTAATTCTACCCTATTTTGAAACCAGCTATGAAGCTATATTAATAAACCCTAAAATCACTCTGAATTTAAACATTAATAAAAATTCCCCCACTGCAAACAGAACTTTCTACAACCTTGTGGCAAAAAAATGGTCTGATTGGCTATATATTTTTACTGATGCTTCCAAATTGTCTCCATTCAAATGTGTCGGTTCCGCAGTCTGGATCCCCAAATACAAAATTGTCCTTAATTATAGATGTCCTCCTCAAGCTTCTGTTTTTACTGGGGAAGCTGTAGCCATATATGAGGCTATTTCCTATATTCTTTCCCATAAAATTCCTAAGTCAGTTATATTTACTGATTCAAAAAGCTGCCTAATGTCATTACAGAGCAATATATTTAAAATGAATTCCATCTCCCCATTAATACTGAAAATTAAGGAACTCATACTAAATTGTAATAAGAGTGGGCTTGATGTGGAGATTGTGTGGATTCCTAGTCATTGTGGTATAGAAGGAAATGAACAGGCTGACTCTTGGGCCAAAGGAGCTGTTGATACTGGCTGTCCTTCTCATTTAATGATTTACTCTCATGATCTAATGTCATTAGCTCAAATTGAATTAAAGAACTCTTGGAACAGAGAATGGAGCACATCCAGACATATTAAAGGTTGTCACTTTGGTAAAATTCAACCCCAAATCCCTCCAAAACCTTGGTTCTTTAAATTTAGCTTTTTGAACAAACAAATCACATCTACAATCTGCCGTTTAAGGCTTGGGCATGCCTGCACTCCTGTATTTCTAGCTAAAATTAGAATCAAAGATCATTCCCTCTGTGAATGTGGACTGGATGAAGGTACCCCAGACCACATTTTCTTTAATTGCCAAAATCACCCAATTTCTTTATATGACATTCTTCCCAACACAATCCCTCGACCAATGAATATCAATTCCCTCTTAACTATCCCCAATTCCATATATGTCAATATGATCTCAAAATATATTCAAATGTATAATATTAAACTCTAATTATCGTGTACTAAATTTAGCTTAAACTAATTCTCTATTCCCTGCCCAGGCTAATTCTCTCCTATAACTAGATGTTTGCTCTATATTGTGTGGTCCATAATTTATGTATTTAGATGCTTTGTTTTTATCCATATTTTCACCTAATAACCGCTAACTCCTTTTCCACCGAAAAGCCTAAAGACAAGGTGCGACAGACCAAGGACCGGACATTGGCAGAATTATTGTGACATAATCACAATACCAAGGGCCAAATAGACCAAATAATAATAATAATAATAACTTCAAACATAAAAGACTACAATGTGCAGTCATCTCTGACGACTGAGATCAAATATACCACACTCTATACCCTTCAGACTGGAATACCCACTGCTATTCAAGTAAGTAAGTCCAACTTCGACCGAGAGGTCAATCGACGGATTCTACTCGGCTGGGCAGCGTTCGGGAAACTACGACACATTTTCTCGTCAGACATTCCTCAAAACCTTAAAACGAATTTATACAACCATTGCGTGTTGCCAGTGATGACTTACGGATCTGAGACGTGGTCCTTCACTGCTGGCCGGATGAGGAAGCTCAAGCTCGCTCAGCGAGCTATGGAGAGGGCTATGGAGAGGGCTATGCTCGGAGTTTTTCTGCGTGATAAACTTAGAAATGAGGATATCCGCAGTAGAACCAGAATGATCGACATACCCCAACGGATTAGTAAGCTGAAGTGGCAGTGGGCCGGCCATATAGCTCGAAGAACTGACAACCGATGGGGAAGAAAGGTTCTTGAGTGGCAGCCTCGTACCGGTAGGCGAAGTGTAGGGCGACCCCCCACGAGATGGAGTGATGACCTGGTAAGACATGCAGGAAGTCGATGGATGCAGGTGGCTCAGGACCGTGCTTTGTGGCATTTCTTGGGGGAGGCCTATGTTCAGCAGTGGACTTATGAAAGGCTGTAATGATGATGATGATACCCTTCAGACTGGAATATGCACTGCTATTCAACGGCAGAAATTAGGTGAGAGGAGGAGGGAGGAGTCCATGTGGGTAAGTAAACCTAGATCGGCTCATAGGCAAAAATGGAGTCCCGCCACCTAGTAATGACAATAAGAAATTGGCAAAGATAGGTGGTTGCTTATTAGTTGTAAATATGTATATCATTATATCCTATGAAATTAATATTTCTTTGTGACATACATACTGGCAGCATTTATAAACGGTCAAAATATTTTTTAAGTATATTAATACATTAGTAAAAAAAATGTCTAAAGAAGCTCGTTATGACGTCCATACAGGCTTATCTTTAAAATAATTATATGATTTGTAATTTTCTTTCTCCATAAAAGTGATTTTAACATGCACTTGAAATTTAGGCAAAGGCAAATCAGTACATTGCACATGAAGCCCTCTTTATTTTGTTTGGGCTACAGTAACCTCTAGACATTAAACTAACTTTAGCTTATTTTAATAATATCAAAAAAGGGGTATATAAAGGGGCTTACCTATTTCATAATTCTCATTTTCTTCAAATTTGGAATTCCCATTTTCGAAATTCTCTTCCTCAATTTTAACAGATTCAAGAATAAAAATTTCATCCTTACAATCAATTTCTGTATCACATTCTACTGGCCTGATATCTACATGGCAAATTGGTGAGAATTGAATCTTATCTTTAGCCTCTTGCGGTTTTGGTATTGACTGAAACCATTATTTTAAATAAGTGAAAAAGCCAGTGTTGTGGTGGCGTGGGATAATCCATACTATCCCGCAGATGTCGTAATAAGGGTCAGGGAAACTGAAACAGAAGATGACCAGCAGCATCTTCAGTCAGCTATATGTTTTTTTTTATATAGGAGAGGGGGTAAACGAGCATGCGGCTCACCTGATGATAAGTGACTACCGCCGCCCATGAACAACTGCAACACAAGGGGAATTGCAGACGCGTTGCCGGCCTTTTAAAAAGGAGTAGGCTATTTTCTTAAAGGTCCCTAAGTCGTATCGGTCTGGAAAAATTGCTGGTGGTAATCGATTCCACAAGGAAGTTGTGGGAGGGAGAAAACTTCTTTTAAATCGCACAGTAGTGGACTGCCAATCATCCAGATGGTATGGATGGTACATACATTAAATTCTTGTAAATATATTGAGAGACCAAAGTTAATATATTCATTTCTTTTAACTATAAATGTTATATTAAATTCAAGACTTATTAGTTTAAATAATGATCCATATAAATAGTTAGTATTGTTTATAGATGAAAGAAAAGGCAGCTTTTTCACTCTACTACCTTTAAATCTCCCTAAGCGATGTTCATTTATTGGAACAAGCACAACTTTCTTAACTTTCTGTTTTTTGTGCATGTAAGGTAGTGAGACTAACTGTCCACAGTGATCAGAACTTAAATTGTGAATAATTAATTTATGTAAGGGCTCAACATAAGTAAAAATATTATCTATACAAGTTGCACTATGCCCTGCAATACGTTTTGGCTCAAAAAACAAATTAACAAGGTTGTAATGATTTGAGCAATTATTTAAACTTAATACTTATGGAAGAAGCTTCAAGGAGATTAATATTAAAGTCTCCACATATGACAACAGATTTGTTCTGGTTATTAAGTTTAAGCAAAACTTCCTCCATTATATTTTCAAAACAATCAATCGTCGTACATAGAATGGCGATCTGTAAACACTGACAACAATGAAGTGTTTGAACTCAACACATGCCATTTCTACAGTTCACTAACAGAGGCTCACAATATCCTTACATTCTTTACTTATTAATAATTTATTAGCCAATATTAAGGAGCCACCATGTAATTTTTTTTCTCTGTTAAAGCAACTGACCACCTGGTGTTTACTGAAATTAAACATATTATAGTTATAATATTTTAACCAATATTCAGTTATACAGAAAATATGTATGTTGTTACTATTCAAAAACAATTCAATTTCTAATTCTTTGCCTAACATGCCTTGCATATTTTGATGCACCAGGTGTATACAATTTTTATGATTGTGTTTAAGAGAAATTATACAATTAACTATTTGTGGGCTACATTCTGGGAGTGTCAAGGTAGAGTAGTGATTGTCAAGGTGTCTGCCAAGTGATTATTAAGGCAAATACTTCATTATAATGGGAATGACCTATCAAGTCGTGGACTTTTATTATAAGAAGTATAATACTGTGGACCGTGTAGTGGCGATGTAAAAACATCCACTACTCTATATCCACGGAATGGGTGTCGTAAGAGGCGACAAAGGGAAACAGAAACAGGAGTTGGGCAGCAGCAGCATCTTCCTGATAACAACTCTGACTATTATAAACTACAGTTGCCCACTTGCCGAGCTGGAAAATTTGGCAAAATCCCTCCTATCAAGCAATCTATGAGGAAGGCCTATGTTCAGCAGTAGACTTTTATAGGTTTTAATGAATGGAATGGATAATACCATGGACCCTCCTGATAGCAACTGCTCCAGAACTGCATTTGACTCAATAGCCTGTTGTTGTAATCTTCTGCAACGAATGAGTCTTGCATGACAGATGAAACAGACAGTTATGGGCCCCTCATCCTCATCCACCTGAAAATATGAAAGTTCGTCATAAATATGGAAAAGTACTCAAATATACAAGTTTGTAATAAAATCTATTAGCTACCACAATTCTCTTCATCAACATAATTTTTTTATAACATTGAAGTGACAAATAAACTTACAATCCACCTGATGGCTGCAGCCCATGGGCACCTGCAACACACTTCAAGCAAAGGCTACAGATGTGATGCTACCTTTGAGGACTAAGATGTAATGCTTCACAGCCTGTTGTTATATTGGCTCTCAATGTCCTTCAGACTGGGACACATACTGCTGCTTGGTGGCAGAAGTAGATAAGAGGATGATAACTACCCAGACAGACTTCTAGGCAGAAAAGATCCTACCACCTAGTGGATCATCATCACTGCACATCCATTGACTTCCTAACATACCAGATTGTCAGTATCTAGTAGGGGCCTCTCTACAATTTGCTTACCAATGAGGCTACCACTCAAGAATTATGTTTCCCGATCTGTTGATAGTTCTGTATGCTATAAGGACACAAATTCCTAATTGTTAATATTGTGAATGTTATGAGTGTCAAGTAAGTAGGAGCCTCCCTGACTCTTGACCCTGTGTCTCTTATAGTACGCAGTACATATTACTTTAATGATAATACTGATTTTAGTGCGACCCAGGATTCCAGGCTAGTTGTTGTTTTTCAGGTTCTGATTGTATTTGTCACTATATTTAACGCTGCACCTTAGCTTAGCCTCGATCTATCGCATTTTATATCAAGCAAGTTATAATTAGTCTTGTGTAGTTCGCGAACGCTGAATGAATAGAAAACATGTCTTAGCACTGTACTAAGAGAAACGTTTCCGAACGCTGATTGTTAATCAGTCTAACAGCTCTTTTTATACACCTAAATTCGCAATACAGCAGACCGCGCGTGCGATAGAGAGAGTCGGTGAGTTGAGTATATCATTGGGACAAGAGCCGATGAATGACTATAATCATACCATTGATCAAATCTGTTAAAATGAGATGTTATAGAAAGATACATGTTAGGTATATCAATGCAATAACATCTAATTTAGCTTATCTGAATAGATGCTAGACTCTCTGTGTTGGCATTTTATTAATAAATAGATACAAACGTTTGCTAGACTTCGTTTTGGCACTTGTGATCGCGTAAATATGTAATAGTTATGTTATAACAGAGCCGTGGTAGCTCAGATGGTTAGCGCTCGCTGTAAGCTTCACAGTACTCTAGCAACCTGGGTTCAATCCCCGCCGGCACCAATGAAATTGTTAATTGCAATTTTAAGTGCTGATTTACCACATGCTCGGCGGTGAAGGAAAACTTTGTGAGGAAACCTGCATGTCTGAGAAATAACAAAAACATTTATTTTAAAAAAAAATTCAAAGACATGTGAAGTTCGCCAACACGCATGAGGGCAGTGCGGCGACATTTCCTTGCCCTAAAACCCTCTCAGAAATGAGAGGAGGCCTGTGCCCAGCAGTAGGACATAAATAGGCTGCAACTCTACTTTTACTTTTATGTTGTAACAATTCTTGAGGAGTATTTTTTGTTTTTTATTATTGTTTTAATAGTAATTGCATCCTTGAATGCTTTTTATTTTCACATGTTATGGATATGGGATTTTATTTCATTAACATTAATAATTTTTTCAACAGTAATTTGAATTAGACTTCCATTTTGACCAAGAAATTATCAAGTGTGTATGAGTGATAATACAACATTACGATTCGAGCAAATATCGAACAACTGAGACTGAGTCTCACTGACTGAGATAGCTATTCCATACAAATTTTACGGATAGATACAGTTTAAACTTTAAACTGCTTAGAGGTACTGATGAACGAATAGAATGAACTAGTTCACTGTCCGTAACGAACTAGTACGGAGTGATCTTTAAAATGACCGAGCAGGCACAAGACTAGTTATAATGTATTTCTCCAGCGACTTGTTATTAGTTTGTGCTCCAGCAATAACAACAAATTACCGACCAATACTTCAATTTGCAATATTTAGAAATATTAACAAACTTACAAAAATGTTCGTCAACGTTTTATATACATTTCGGAGGGCAGTCTCCTTTAGTATAAACATGCGTACATTAACGCTTAAACAAATTCTACAAATTTCATTAAAGGCCATTTGTTTCTAGCTTTAATATATTGGTATCACAACACATATAACCCTAAAGGGGGGATTGGTATTCTCCTCTTCTTCTTTTTAGAATTTATGGCACTTTCTCTTAATAGAATATTATGGCTTCTCTTGAAACTTTTGATATTGGTCACGGACACGGAATATAAAAACAAATAGAATTCTAATGAATTCTGCCTAAAAATTATCATTTATCAATATAATATTATTATATTAGGCTTGGGCAAAAAATATCGATATATATCGTCGTATTTTTAACCGCGATATATCGATATTAATTTAGGAGTGGTGAATGCGTATCAATTTCGATATATTTTAAAATGTTATATTAATGTGCAAAACATGAAACAACAAAAGGAGCTACAAAAACATTCATGTGTGGTTGTCGTATTTTTATCGTCCAACCTTCAGTAATATTAAATTTTGGGCCCTATACTACAATCATTAAATTAATGATGCCAATAAATCGATGTTTATCACGCGATATATATCGATACTGTTTAAAGATGTACCTATATATTTTTCCCTTGCCATCCTTACAATATATCGAAATATCGATATTTGATGAGACAATATCGATATTTATTGTAGAATATCGAGTTTGTATCAATTTCGATATATTTTAACCATTCGGGCACGTCATTAACCACCACCAACTTTGTCAAACTTACGATCATGCCCGGTTTCGGTTTATACCACTAATTTAGAAGTATATGGACTGGGCATACCTACAGAATATGGAGTATAGAGTAGGAGGAGGACCATCTATGTATGTGATGCTGCAGTAGCATAGGATAAATAAAAAAAGCGCCAAAAGTAATAAGAATAAGATGGAGAAATAAACAAGGACCGACCAATCCGCTTGGTTTTGTACTACGTAAATAGTTGAGATTTTGTATACTGGCATTTTACTAACTACTCTAGTCATGATAGTTTTTAAATATTAGAATTCAGCTGACTTCACTCCGTTCACAAGCTATCTTCATATCGTAGTTTTTCAGACGCCAGCGCTATTGTGGTAGGTTTTGGAACCTCTATTTTCAGTAAACAGTAGAACACTTTTTCAACATTCGCCCCTTATAAGATGGTTCTCCTTCTACTCTACACTCCATACTACACAATTATACTCTATTCCAATTACGAAGTCCCATTTGACAGATGTCAATAATCAAGTACTAGTAAAGTACCGCTATAGTCGATACTTGACGATATTGATCTTCGATTACTATAACAAACAAATTAAAATCGTATTGACAGAAAAAGGATTAGCATCAAATTAAAATTTATAAAACTGTTTTTTAATTTTAATTAGATAATATTACATGATATTTTTATCAAGATGGAACATATTCATCATCACTAGCGGAAATCGATATTTCATGGTCGACATCGTCGTCATCACCCTCATCATCGTCTGTAGAATCCCCTGTATTTTTATAATTTAGTTATCTATGACGGCATCGGTATGTATGTCTCTGTCCCAATCAGCGAAAATCAAATTTTTTGTTCGTAAAACCACACTTTCCCAATTCGCGGCAGTAACACTATCACAAGCTTCTTGCAACAATGACAGCATTTTGTTTGCAGTAAACGGTGGGCTGGTATTTTAACGAGCCGCATAACATAAAATAAAGGTTTGCGTGTTAATATAGCAACAGATAAAATGTTAAAATAGGTAAAAATAAATTATAAAAAAGATTTGTTTAAATTCTTCCCTTTAATTTGCGCCCAAATCAATTCTCTGGCATTGTATTGACAATGGTAGGGTGGAAGGCGCATAACATTGTGTCCGTCTTCCTTAGCCTTTTCGTCCAATACGTATTTTGGTCTAGCTGGCTTATTTATAGCAACCAAATGCAGCAGCTCAACTTTTAACATGGACATGTCAGCAACAATATTATTGTCATTCAGCCATTTCACAATATCAGCTTTTTTGCTGCTAGAAGTTGGAGGCTTACTTATTTGTACTTAATGATACGGTGCATTATCCATAATGATCGTCGATGACTCATTCAAGTTGGTCAATAAGGTACAAAACCATTTCCTTTTAACAAAATTCATCTCTTCGTGGTATTCCACAGTTTTCTTAGATTTAAACGCCAAGAGGCAGTTCGGAACAAATCCCTTCATGGAATCCGCATGATAAATAGCTAAGCGTTCGCCTTTGCCACTAGGTACTTTTGTGGAGGAGTGAGGAGTGTCGTCTGTCCATATCTTGCCAACTGTATGATTAGCGTTTAGCCACGTCTCATCTAGAAATATAACATTATTCCAAACGGCAATGGACTTTGCTGATCTTAGAAAATTAAATCTGGCTAAAGTTATATCTCTACGTTCCATCAAAATCCGACTTTTATCACATTTTATATAAGAAAAGCCAACATTTTTAAAACCCTCCAGAAAGAAGTTCTACTGCCGTGAAACAGTCCAGATTCTCGTAAAGTATTTGACAATTTATCGAGAGTCGTCGTCGTCGCTAAGACAGCTCCAAGGCTCGGTCAGGCGGTAGGTAGGTGTAGGTGCATGTAAGTGGTGTGTAGTAGTGTTTATATATGTGACCTGACCTAACTGAGGTGATCGGGCAGCGGCCTGGTCCGATGCTGCCCCACAATGTGGTATCACTCCAGCGCACGTCACCAATTGACAACTTCTTTCTTCATTTCACTATTTCAGTCTATCAACTCCATTGTACATTTAATTAACTTCAAAGTTATTTTTTTAACACGTGACATCCGACACAAATAACGAACAGACGCTCAAAGTTCAATATTCAAGGTTCCGGGTTCACGTAGCACAAATTTACAAACACGGGATCGAACGCGGCCTCTTCTCGAGTCTCAAAGTTCAGCGTTCCCAAACAACAAACTAAATTCCTTCGTACGATATTAAATACTACGCCGCAATAAGAATTCAAAATCAGCCTAGCTGACACGCAAACTAACTACAGAGTCAACACACAAAAGGCTCTTAACACGACGGTACAATTAAACAATGACTTCCAAAAACAATTAACCGGGCTACGCCCACGAAATGGAATGCGAGCATCAAATTCCAGACCGTATGTCCACTCGGCGTGCGCGCAAGGTTCCACGTCACACAAGCAAGTTAAATATTGCAAAATGCACTTCAAAATGCAATCACTATACAAATTGACGTAATTACTTATAAGCGAAATTACTTTAATCACTCAAATTCAATACTAGCCTCTTGTCACGAAACGTACAACGAGGCGGTCTACACGAAACCAAAATTCAATAGAAAATTAAAAGCGCACAAAGACTCAAATTCTAGACCACAAAACCAAAAAACAGGTAGCGCGAAATCGATGCAGCGGTCACCAAAATACGCTAATCGACAGCGCCGCTGCTGTCAAGCTACTGACTTCGCACTCGCGTCCTGCGCCCGCGCCCTCTGCCGAGCGACCCACACGGGAGTGGGGCGACGGTGACCTTTACAAAGTCAGCGGGAGGGCACGAGTGTTGAATGCAAATTTCACTTTTACAATTTTACCATCAGACAAAGTAACTGCATTTTTAGAACATCTCAATTCCATAAACTCTAAAATTCAATTTACTGTGGAGTTAGAGGCAAATAATTCTTTAGCTTTCCTAGATGTGTTAGTCATTCGAAATCCTAATAACACCATAGATCACACTGTGTATAGAAAAAAGACCCATACAAACCGATATTTAAACGGTGAATCCCACCATCATCCTTCACAGTTAGCTACCGTGGGCAAATATTTGTTACAGAGAGCACGAGAGATGGATCTGTGACAGCAAACACCTGGCCGCTGAGCTTCAGCACGTCAAGCAGGTTCTGCACGACAACAAGCTTCAGGTCCCGCGCCTACGTCACAATGACCGAGTGAAGCCGGCCACAGTCGAGCGTGTGCCTGCTGTACTACCATATGTTAGAGGTGTCACAGACAAGATTGGCTACATCTTGAAGCGAGCTTCTATTAGAACATTCTTCAAGCCGCCGAAGAAGATTAGTCAATTCTTACCATCCGTCAAGTGCAATATTCCTCTACAAGATGCAGGAGTGTACAAGCTTAATTGTGAATGTGGTCTCTCATATATAGGGCAAACAAAACGATCAATAAAAACCGACGTAAAAGAACACATAGCTGACGTGAAGCACCAACGTTCCGGGAAGTCTGCAGTTTGTGATCATATCCTAGACGGCCCCCGCCATTACATTAGATTTGATAAACCACAAATTCTCGCGAAAGAACATCGATTCCTGCCAAGGATGATACGTGAGGCTATTGAAATTAAAAAACATCCTAATTTCAATAAAGAGGGAGGTTGGGTACTACCACCTGCTTGGGATCCTGTAATTAATAAAATTAAAACTAAACCCAAGCATACCACTGCAAGACTTCAAGATACAGTAAGTTCATTCTGCGTAGATCGGACCAAAATTAATAATTAAAAAATCTGAAGGTACTCGGGATTAACTCTGACATCGGAACGTCAATTACCTCAGTCCCCCGTGACCATGGGTGCTAGAAAGCACCCGAAACGTCGGGAATTAATAAAAATAAGCAAAATAAGTTAATTAAACGCGATAAAATCCGTAAAAGTAGTTTTATTCCTTATATGATCACTTTGCCGTGTAGTGGCGGTTAAGAATATCCACTACCCCATATCTTCCCGTGGGTGTCGTAAAAGGCGACAAAGGGAAACAGGCAGGAGATGGGCAGCAGCATCTTCCTGGTAACGGCAAAAATACAATAAAAAACTGCGGTTGCCAACCCGCTCGCCAAGCGTGGCAACTATGGCATAATACCCCCCATGATGAAAGTTACGAAGAGACGGCCCCCAGTCCCCGGCGACCCCGCTATTCCTGGCTACGGTGGCGACAATGGTAACAGCGGGGCAGGGGGTGCTAAGAATCTCCGGTGGAGGTTCGATTACCACCTACGACGACTCGACCTGGCAACATACAACGCACGCACCCTGAGGACTGACGAGAAGATTGTGGAGCTGGAAGAAGAGATAGACAAGTAATGCTGGCATATTATAGGATTATCCGAAGTCCGAAGAAAGGGGGAGGACACGGTAATCCTCGAATCCGGCAACTTGCTCTATTACCGGGGCGACCATCTGTTAGTTCTGCAGCATATGCTGTAAAAAAGATTAGAAGTCTAACCAGTGTTGAAACAGCTAGACTAGTTTACTTCAGCTACTTCCATAGCATAATGTCGTATGGTATTTTGCTATGGGGACACGCAGCTGACACTGAAATTATATTTGTTTTGCAGAAGAGGGCCATAAGAGCAATTTATGATTTAAAGCCTAGAGTCGCTGCGACAAAAATTTAAGGAAATTAATATATTAACTTTGGCCTCTCAATACATTTATGAAAATGTATTGTACGTACACAAAAATAAAAGTAGTTTTACAAAAATAAGTGATATTCATTCTGTAAATACTAGGAACAGACACAAGCTAGTAGTACCAGTTACTCGACTCCATCGAGTCAGTAATTCATTCTTGGGGCGATGTATACGCTTTTACAACAAAATTCCAGAAAATATACAAAGTTTGACCTGTTCAAAGTTCAAAAATTTTATTAAAATAAGTGTGTATAAAAAGGGTTATTATAATATTAAGGAATTTATGGATGATAATAACCCATGGAAATGAGGTGATCGCTACCAAGCTATTTCTAATTTGTTGTGTTGTTAATTTGTGTAACATCATGATTGTAAGCTGTTATTTAAAAAAAAGTCCCGCTGGGTTTCTTGCTGGTTCTTCCCAGGACAGAGGGTTTTTCCGAACCAGTGGTAATCAAACAAAAGAGTGACTTTCAATAAGTATTATTTATAATCTATATTGAATAAAAAAGTTTCTGTTTCTGTTTCTGTCCCAAAGAGGTGTCGGATTTATCGTCCACAAGTCTCTCGTTAACAACGTTGTAAATATTGAGAGTGTGTCGACGAAGGTTGCGTACCTTATACTCAGAATCACCAAACGGTATTCGCTGAAGGTCATACAGGTTTACGCACCAACCTCGGCACACCCCGATCAGGAGGTGGAGGAAATGTATGAGGATATCTCTAGAGCCATGCATTCCTCCAAAACCCAATATACGGTGTTAATGGGAGACTTCAATGCAAAACTAGGCACAAGAGAGAACGGTGAGCTGAAAGTAGGGAAATTTGGAATAGGGCAACGGAAAACGGAACCCAAGGGGCCAGCAGCTGGCCGACTTCATGGAGAAAGAGGGACTCTTTATGATGAACTCTTTCTTCCAGAAGCGGCCCCACAGGAAGTGGTTCGACAAAAAATGAGATTGACTTCATTATGACGACCAGACGACAACTGTTCAGTGATGTCTCAGTGATCGCGAGGGTGAAAACCGGCAGCGATCACCGAATGGTTAGAGGCACACTGAACCTAAACGTTAAGTTGGAGAGGTCTCGTCTAATGAAGTCAACGCTCCGTCCCCCTCGTGCTCTAATCCAAAGTCCCGAAACCTTTCAGCTTAAGATACAAAACCGTTTTCAGTGCCTAGAAGACTGCAATAAAGTGGACGATTTGAATGACAAGCTCGTGGAAACTGTCCATGCGGTCGGAGCTAAGTTCTGCAAGACCCGCCGCAGAAGAACACAAAAACTCTCCGATCACACTCTTAATCTCATGGCTGTTAGACGGGAGATAAAGCTACATTCTTCAACAGATTTGACAGCATACAGGCAACTGAACAGACAGATCTCTAAATGCAGATCATTAAAGGCCGGCAACGCATCTGCAATTCCCTCCCTGGTGTTGCAGTTGTTCATGGGCGGCGGTAGTCACTTACCACCAGGTGAGCCGCATGCTTGTTTGCCCCCTCTCCTATAAAAAAAAAATGCGGCGGGACTTACGCAACTTCAATACAGCTCGTATTGAAGAAGCGATCGAGCGGAACCAAGGCTCCAAAGTCTTTGCCAGAGATCTGTCTGCCAGAAAGCGCCAACTGTCAAGGCTGAAGACAGAATGTAGCAGCATCTTTTCCGGGGCAACTGAGATTTTGAGTGAGATTGAGAGGTTCTATGGGCAGCTGTACACGTCATCGTTGGAGCAGCACGCAAGTGTGAGTATCGATCCAAGAGCGAGTCTTATCCGACATTATTCTGATGATATCCCGGACGTCAGTCTGAGCGAGATTAGAATGGCTCTCCAGCACCTTAAAAACGGCAAGGCCCCAGACGAGGATGGAATTACAGCGGAGCTTCTGAAAGCGGGTAGAAAACCGGTACTTGAAGTCCTTCAGAAGCTCTTTAATTCCGTCCTCCATGGTGGCATTACACCGGAGGCGTGGAGCAGAAGTGCGGTGGTCTTGTTCTTCAAGAAAGGCGACAACGCTCTCTTGAAGAACTACAGACCGATTTCCCTTCTGAGCCGCGTCTACGTGATGTTTTCGAGAGTCATTACGAATCGTCTCGCGCGCAGACTTGACGACTTCCAGCCTCCCGAACAAGCCGGTTTCCGAAAAGGCTTTAGCACCATAGACCACCACATACCCTTCGACAAATTGTACAGAAGTCCGAGGAGTACAATTTGCCACTATGTCTGGCGTATGTGGACTATGAGAAAGCCTTTGATTCCGTCGAAATTTGGTCGGTGCTGCAGTTCCTTCAGCGATGCCAAGTTGACTGTCGGTATATCGAAGTGTTGAAGTGCTTGTACAGTAGGGCTACGATGGCTATCCGAGTGCAGAACCAGAGTACGAAACCTATCCAATTGCAGAGAGTTGTAAGACAGGGTGATGTCATATCCCCGAAACTCTTTACCGCTGCATTGGAAGATGTTTTCAAGCTTCTGGACTGGAAAGCATACGGTATCAACATCAATGGCGAGTACATCACTCACCTTCGATTTGCCGACGATATAGTCCTTATGGCAGAATCGCTGGAGGACCTAAGCACTATGCTCAATGACCTCAATAGTGTTTCCCAACGGATAGGTCTTAAGATGAACATGGACAAAACAAAGATCATGTTTAATGTCCATGTCACACCTATGCCGGTAGTTGTTGGGAACACTAAGCTCGAAGTTGTTGACGAGTATGTTTACCTGGGACAAATAGTCAGACTAGGTAAGTCCAACTTCGACCAAGGGGTCAATCGGCGGATTCAACTCGGTTGGGCAGCGTTCGGGAAATTACAGCACATCTTCTCGTCAGGTATACCTCAAAACTTGAAAACAAGACTGTACACCCAGTGCGTGTTGCCAGTGATGACATACGGAACCGAGACGTGGTCCTTCACTGCTGGCCGGATGAGGAAGCTCAAGGTCGCTCAGCGAGCTATGGAGAGGGCTATGCTCGGAGTTTCTCTGCGTGATAAACTCAGAAATGAGGATATCCGCAGTAGAACTAGAGTGACCGACATAGCCCAACAGATTAGTAAGCTGAAGTGGCAATGGGCCGGCCATATAGCTCGAATAACCGACAACCGATGGGGAAGAAAGGTTCTCGAGTGGCAGCCTCGTACCGGCAGGCGAAGTGTAGGGCGTCCCCGCACTAGATGGAGTGACGACCTGGTAAGATATGCAGGAAGTCGATGGATGCAGGTGGCTCAGGACCGTGCTTTGTGGCATTCTTTAGGGGAGGCCTATGTTCAGCAGTGGACTTATGAAGGGCTGTAATGATGATGCTAATGATGAGGATCACTTTTTTGTCCGTCCGTCTGTCTGTCAAGAGCCTTTTTCTCAGGAACGCGTGGAGGCATCAAGCTGAAATTCATATCAAATACTCATGTCTACTGTCCCTTGGAGCTGTGAAAAAATCAAACTTCTAAGTCAACGCAATCAAAAAATAAAGCCGTTTATGTCGCAAATTTTCGATATTCGCAAGGGAATCAAAACCTACTGGGTACTTCCCGTGAACTCAGAATCTTAAAATTTGGTACAAAGCAACGTATTATAGCACAGATAAAGGAAAAATTGCGAAAAGCATAAATTTTTAGTTACATCATATAATAAAAATATTTTTAATAATTTTAAACTATATACCTACGGATTTGTTCGGAACCCTCGGTGCGCGAGTCCGACTCGCACTTGGCCGGTTTTTTTGTTATGTGGCCCCTATAGGTAAAAGCCTCCATGCTTTTCCATTTTTCCCTGTGTGTCAACTTTTTCCTGCTGTGTTTATTATGTCATCGGACCATCTTTTCTTCTGTCTTTCCACATTTCTTTTGCCTTTTGGGCCCTGCCATTTAGTTGTTTGGCAAGTCCATCTCTTATCTTTGTATCTCGACAAGTACCCTGCCCAGTTCCATCTCTATTTCAAACTAAAATTAAGAGCATCTGTTAATTTTATTTTCATGCGGATCTGCGTTTCTCGTTTTATGTATTTTTCCCAGTTTCAGTATACTACGTTCCATTGCATGTTGGCAAGATGAAATTTTGTTTTTTACTTTTTCAGTGAAGATCCAGATCTGGCTAGCGTAAGTTAAGCTTGGGAGAATGCAAGAATCAATATTTCTATTTCAGTTATTGGTTCTAATGGTGTTTCTGCTATATTTTCTCCAGCTATACTACTATTATCTTTTTAGTCATATTGTGTCTTATGATGTGTTGGTTTTTCATAAACAGAAGTATAGAAAGCAGTCTCTTCTTGACTTTAAACTCTTGCTTTTGTTTACGTAACTAGGGTTGTTTTTATTTATATTTTTCTGTTTGTTTTTATTTGATGAAGGGTAGTGGTTGTCTTGCCGCACGGAGACTAGCCGGCTCGGGGTGCTTTTTTACGAGGTTGGTTTGAACAATGTTGTCATATTTGTTTTCATTTTGTTCGGCGTGCCGGTGGTCAATGCTAGTTTTTTAAGATTTCAGATAGTGAGGCTGTTCTGCCTCGTTCGACATAGTTACGAATATTAGGTTTTATAATTTCTTTTGAGACGCTCTTGGCAAATGGTGGTTTTGAGGTTTCTTTCGAGTTTATTTTCTTTGGGATTTTATCTCTGGTTTTGTCAGTCTGTTTCTTCACTTCAGTTTGTCATATTTAAGAAAAGCGATATTTCCTTCCCAATAGGTACATATTTTACTAAAACTCTCACGAAAAACGTTTTACTCCAGTGTGTATTTTCATATGCTTTTGCAAACTTCTTATTGTATTACATCTAAATTCACAGATATTATACGAAACCATTGAGATAATATGTTACTACGTAACTAGAGTCGCCGCTTCCCAGTAAAATCGCGTCCCGATTACACCCCACCACGCTTCTCGATGACGTCGATCATAGATTAATAAAATAGAGGTGATATTATACATTTTACATTACTTACATAATGTTAAATTAAACAACAAAGTATTGAAAAGTATTTTTATTTAGTTTTTCATTATCCACCTACAAAATATTGACTGATAAATATGTATACTTAACTCATTAAAAAATAAAATAAAAAATCTTAAACACGTGGAATCCTTAAAGATACATTGATACATCAAATGTAGAAAAAAAATTACACACAAATAAAACATTATTGTAGTAGAATGTTTATTTTACGTTCTTTTTTATTGCGTTATAAAATTGAGAGAAGAGTGTTTACAATAAAATAGTAAATACTATAATAGAAATTATAAAAGAAAAAGGACAATATTAATATAGGTTATGACTTAATTAAAAGAGAGTTGTCGCTTCTTTGCCATGAGAGCTTTAATCCATGCTCGTTCTTTTTTATCTCTCTCGCTCTTACGTAATAGCAGCGCGTGCAAGCGAGCGAGCAATTATGATTTATTTAATTCTTTCAAATCATAGAAAATTTACCTAAATTATACGAATTTCACCTAATAATTTATTACTTACCTATGAAATGTTACTCCTTCAGATTTTGATGCATTTCTAGAACTATTTTTACAGTATCTAAGTACGCAATACGGCATAATTAATTATTTAGGTAATCTCTGCACCGTGTATCTCGGTCTCTCACTAAACAGCGAATAAGGCCCATTGAGGAGCGTGCACCAATGTTTTGTAGTCATAACTCATAAGTCCTTTTCATGAAAGAAGTCCCGCGGTGATTTTTGGAACTAAATTTGACAGGTCGGCCATGTTGTCGTTCGTCGATGTTATCAAGTTCGTTTGTTGTGGTAGATTTTTGTGAGTTTTAAACTAGCTTAGTGCATTTTAAAGATTGTTTACAATGCCAAAAGTTGTAAAAAGTTCGGCTCGAGAAATGATATTGAAGGTGAAAGAATTCTGTGAAGTTGAACCACAGATTACCCCCTAGGGGTAATCTATGAGCTGAACAAAAGAATCAAGGTGTTTTAATACCACTGAACAATGTTCGGAAGAGAGTCGCCGCCA
The DNA here is from genome assembly GCA_963668995.1 of Parnassius mnemosyne. NCBI lineage: Eukaryota > Metazoa > Arthropoda > Insecta > Lepidoptera > Papilionidae > Parnassius > Parnassius mnemosyne. The sequence goes on from CAVLGL010000088.1 coordinate 29,437,092, forward strand.
TAACAGGTACTTGCCATATAATAATTTTTTGCTGTATTGATGGGACTTTTATGATATAAATTCGTTTTGCGACAAAATTGAACAAATACATAACGTGATGAAATTAGGTAACCGAAATTAAAACGTATATTACATAGTACATAAGCATTATAAACTTAAAGTGACTATTATTTTTAATTGTTCATTCTTTAATTGCAGGTGTGTCAGAGAAAACTATAACAAGAATTACAAAAGAAGGTATAACAGCGGCGAATACTTCGAAAAAAATTGTCACCCCGGGGAAGAGTCGCTCGCATCCGAAAAATTCCGACTTAGACGGGTTCGATTTGTGCGCTATCCGGCAAAAAATTCACAGTTTTTATGTTGTGCATTAAGAATTACCAACTTTGGCTAAATTACGAGCAGCTCTTAGAAAAGACATCAATTTTCAGGGAAGCATCACAACATTGCACAGGATATTAAATAGGATTGGTTTCAAGTACAAGCGATGTCAATCCAGACGCAAACTACTTATGGAACGTCACGACATTACCGCATGGCGTGCAAGATATTTGGATAAAATACGAATAAATCGCACTGTGGAAAAACGACCCGTTGTATACTTAGATGAGACCTATATACACAATACTTATCATACAAAAAGTTGTTGGCAGAGTGAGGAGGAGCCAGGAATGTTCGTCTCAGAGTCATCAGGGAGTCGCTGGATAATCGCCCATGTGGGAACAAAAGATGGATTCATAAATAGTGCATTATTAATGTTTAAATCCCAATCAAAGTCCTCAGATTACCACGATGACATGAACTCTGCAAATTTCTTAAAATGGGTGACGGAAAAATTAATACCTAATCTACCTGAAAGGTCGCTTGTGGTAATGGACAACGCTCCTTACCATTGCACTCAATTAAACAAAGCCCCTTCAATGTCAAATATAAAAAGTAGTATGCAGGAATGGCTCCGGCAAAAGGGTATATATTTTGAAGACACCTGGAGAAAAGCTGTGCTGTTTGAGCTAATCAAACAAAATAAAGGTCCACCGACATTTGCAGTGGATGAATTATTAACAGCTCACGGACACGAAGTATTAAGGTTGCCGCCTTACCATTGCGACCTCAACCCGGTGGAGAAAATCTGGAGCCTTGTAAAAAGAAAGGTGGCGGATAAGAATGTGGCACAAGATCCAAAAGAAATTGTAAAATTAACTGTAGAGGCATTTGAGTCTATTACGGCGGAAGATTGGACAGCTCAGTGCACGCATGTCGAACATTTAGAGGAATATTTAAAAAATGACGGCCTTATGGATGAAGAGATGGACCGAATAATTATATCTACGGCTAGTGATACTGAAACAGAATCTGATTCAGTTTCCATCCACTCTTCAGACAGTGATGTTCCTATGGCCGCTGATCATAATTATTCAATAAAACTCTGAATAAAAAATTGTAATGCTTTTCTTTACCCTATTTTCTCATCTTTTCCCTGTAAGTAGGTAGAACACCGCTTATAAAAGTAAATAAATATATACTTTTTACATAACAGAAATATAGTAAATTATGTAAATGGACATTTTTATCAAAATGTATGTTTAAATAAACTTAAACTAGGAAATGTGACATCCCACGTTTCCCAGTACTGATTATGACCAAAAATCGTCGGCTTTTATTGCTTTGTTTTTAGTTTCTCACCTAAACACTGAAACTATTTAATAATAACACGACACTTACATAGTCATAATAACGTTAGTTAATTGGACTTATTGCATGAGTCATCCCATGAGTGGGTTGGTAGACATTTTGATAAAAATGCCCAAATATACATTTCACTTATCAGAAATATACATGTTTCACTAATCTGAACTATTGTTATAGTATTGGCTTGAGTAAAGAAATTACAGCCTATCTAAAATGTATTTATTTCTTAATACAATTTAATAGTTTCATCGTAGTCTGCAGGAAATAATATTATTTGATAAATTACATATGCTAAATGTAAAATAGGTAAATTTTTACTCATAAATGGCAACACTATGTCACGCGAGTACAGCGCTGCGGAGAGTTTTGGCGGGAAATTGACCGGCGGCGGTTTGCTGCTCCTGTATTATTGTTTAAATAATGGTTTGAAGTGGACTTTGATATGTAAAAGTGTTGCGATTTTGTGTATTAAGTGTCTACGCATGTGAACTATTAGTGGAAACAGTGAAACAAGTGCTCTGATGGTGATGGATTCTCAAGATAAGCTGTTTGTTTGCATAGGCACCTTTAGATACCATCGCCAACTATCAGCTGTCTGCTGGATCAAGTTGCCGCCAAAATCTCCCAAGAACTGCACAATGTGACGCATCAACATATTGTGAAGCAGTATACTATGAAGGAGTGGGGAAATTACAATAAACCGAATAAAAATACTTAAGACTTGGCCTAAAGGTCTAGATACCAGGCCATAAACTCCAAAAAAAAAAGTACAGCGCTGCGTCTGGGGGACTTCTTTCATGAAAAGGACTTTACAACGCAGTGCTTGTTGGTAGTAGCGACTCTAGTTACGTAGTAACATATTATCTCAATGTACGAAACGAATTTTTCATAATACACACCGGTGTGTATTTTTATGTTATAATTATTTAAATTTAAATTTATTAATGAATAACTTTTTATGTAATAATAATTTAAACTTGATATTTAATTGTTATAATTATAATAATAAATTTAATTTAATAAACATAAATAATTTAATTAAGAAATTTTTGACTACAGATAGGTATTACGTATCTAAATATATTTTAAGACAGATAGCAAATGTGCTATCTTATTGTTTATATTTATATATTAACTCAGCCAAGGACGTGGCTACACAGACATCTGCTCCTTTTGAGCAGTATAATGACTTAATATGTAATTTGGAATCAGTTCCAAGTAATTTAAATTAGAAAATGAGACAGTAGAGGTAATCTCTAGCAGTTGTAATAATTTAAATAATTTAGAATGTAGCTTACAAATCTTTAATTGTATGACTCCACAGAGTAATAATGAAAATTGTTTACACCTGGTGCATCAAAATATACAAGGCATGATAGGCAAAGAGCTAGAAATTGAGTTGTTCTTAAATAGCAACAATATTCATATTTTATGTATTACTGAACATTGGTTAAAAGCTTATAACTTAATGTTTAACTTCAGTAATCACCAGGTGGTCAGTTCTTTCAATAGAGAAACGGTTTTAAGAGGTGGCTCCTTAATATTAGCTAGTAAATTATTGTCATGTAAAGAACGTAAAGATATTGTGAGCCTCTCTGTTGAGCGAACTGTAGAAATGGCATATGTTGAGTTTGAGCATCTCATTGTTGTGAGCGTCTACAGACCCCCATGTTCTATATACGATACTTTTGAAAAAATTATGGAGAAGTTTTTGCTAAACTTAATAAACAGAATAAATCTGTTGTAATATGTGGAGACTTTAATATCAATCTCCTAGAAGCTTCCTCAATCAATATTAAATTTAGATCATTGTTTAAATCATATGGTCTTTTTAATTTATTTTTAGAGCCAACGCGTATTGCTCAATCTAGTGCAACATGTATAGATAACATTTTTACAAATGTGAAGCCGTTGCATAAATGCATAATTCAAAAATTAAGTTCTGATCACTGTGGGCAGGTAGTTTCGTTACCTTATGTTCACAAAAAGCAAGTAGATGAGAAAGTTGTGTTTGTTCCAGTAAATACACGTCGCTTGGAGAAATTTATTAGTAACATAGTGAAAAAACTTCCATCACTTTCACACCAAAATGATCCAAATTTTTTGTATGGAACATTATTTAAGCTTATTTGCAATGAATTTAATAATACTTTTACTTCTAAAACATTCTCCTTGAACAGTCGGAAGTCATTTAATGAATGGGCGACAGTAGGAGTCCATAGGCTGCGCACGGAGCCGTCCATTCGACGGCTCCGTGCGCAGCGCCGCGGGTTCGAATCTCGCACGGAACAAGTATTTGTATGGCCTACAAATAATTGTTCCGGGTCTGGATGTTTGTCCTTGTGCAATTTATGTTTGTAAACTGCCTCCACGACACAGGGGAAAATCCTAGTGTGGGGGTAACGTTTTTTTTTTTAAAAAAAAATAGGAGCAGACATAGGTTATATGATCTTTACCATGAAAGGTCATATAATCATAGCGTCAAATTTAGGGAATATGTGAAAAAATATTCAAAAATATCTAAGAGTGTGCTCCACAGCCAAGTCTTTGCATTTGAGCAACAAAATGAAGACGGCTTCTAATAAAATTAAAATAACATGGAGTATAATTAATAGCGAAACTGGTAAGATCAACTCTCGCAATTCAAACTACCAGTTAAGTGTTAATAACAAATTAACCGAATCAGATCAGGACGTTACAATGGTTTTTGAGAAATATTTTACTGATATTCCGATATTAACCACTAACTGAATTCTTCTCCTGCCGTCGCAGAATCATTAAACAAAATGTAAATGCGTGTACAAAGAATTTTGCATTTCATAAAGTATCATCAAAAGTTATGGTAAAATATTTTAAAACTATTGATGTTAAGAAAACTGCGGATCTGTGGGGGATTTCCGTTAAAGTTATTGCGTCTATAATAGATACAATTGCGCCTCATTTAGCTATTATTTTTAATACTAGTATCGAATCTGGTGTTTCCTGATTTAATGAAGCATAGTAAAGTAATACCTTTATTTAAATCTGGTAGTACATTAGACCCCGCCAATTTTAGACCTATTTCTGTACTACCAACACTTAGTAAGATTTTTGAAAAAATTATTCTTGATCAAATGTTAAATTTCTTTAATATTTTATTTATTCAAAGTGGAACAGCTAACAGCTACATTATATATATTACATACAGATAGTACAGTAAAATTAATATATGCAATAATGCAGCCCACAGATGATTAAGACGCTAGGAGACCTGTAGCTGTACAGAACGTATTATATAAGTGTCAAAGTATGGTCAGCAATGATATTATAATGTAACTGAGGTGACAAATTATTATTTGAAAAGTGTCTTGTATAAAAAACCACGAAACCTTTCCGTTGAGCATGTGAAAATATCTATATGCTCGAAGGTCTCATTATATGTGGCAACCATACGTCGAATCGGTGAACGTATACCGGTATTGGATCGACAGGCACACCTTTCGTCTATGGACAGTTCTGGGGACCGCATAACATAACACATTAATTAACTCAATACAGTCAAACTTGCATCTTACTATATGGAACAGTGTCATAGCCTCTAATTGCTTACGTCTAGATTCGAGGGTTAGAAGTTTGTATCTACTGAGTAACTGGTCATATGGTAGATAAGATTTATGAAATCTATAATGGATATATTTTTTTTCGAACCAGTGGTAATCATACAAAAGAGTGATAAGTATTATTTATAATCTATATTGAATAAAAAAGTTTCTGTTTCTGTTTCTATGTCTTATCAAATCAGGTTTTCATAAGCATTTATATTCACAGATATTACACAAAAAGGGGTTTTCTCCTGTTTGCAAACACGTAAAAATATTATGTGTTTGCAAATTACTTTTGTATTACATCTAAATTCACAGATATTATACGAAAAGGATTTTTCACCGGTGTGTATTTTTATGTCTTATCAAATCAGTTTTTCGTAAGCATTTATATTCACAGATATTACACAAAAAGGGTTTTTCTCCGGTGTGTATTTTTAGATGATTTTGCAATTGATCTTTTCTTATACATCTAAATTCACAGATATTACACCAAAAAGGTTTTTCTCCAGTGTGTATTTTCATATGCCTTTGCAAAATACTTTTTGTAACACATGTATATTCACATATATTACAAGAAAAAGGTTTTTCTCCTGTATGTATTTTCATGATATGTGTTTGCAAATAACTTTTTGTAATACATCTAAATTCACAGATATGACACGAATAAGGTTTTTCTCCAGTGTGTATTTTCATATGCCTTTGCAAAATACTTTTTGTAACACATGTATATTCACATATATTACACGAAAAAGGTTTTTCTCCAGTATGTATTTTCATAATATGTGTTTGCAAATAACTTTTTGTAATACATCTAAATTCACAGATATGACATGAATAAGGTTTTTCTCCGGTGTGTATTTTTAGATGATTTTGCAATTTATCTTTTCTTTTACATCTAAATTCACAGATATTACACAAAAAAGGTTTTTCTCCGGTGTGTATTTTCATATGCCTTTGCAAAATACTTTTTGTAATACATTTATATTCACAGATATTACACGAAAAGGGCTTTTCACGGGTGTGAATTAAAATGTGTGTTTTCAAATCATTTTTTCGTATACATTTATATTCACAGATATGACACGAAAAAGGTTTTTCTCCGGTGTGTTTTTGAATAACATGGTATTTCAAACTATCTTTCGTAATACATCTATATTCACAGTTATTACACGAAAAAGGTTTTTCTCCAGTGTGTATTTTCATATGACTTTGCAAATTACTTTTTAAAGTACATCTAAATTCACAGATATTACACGAAAAAGGTTTTTCACCGGTGTGCATTTTCATAATATGTGTTTTCAAATTACTTTTTGCAAAACACTTATATTCACAGATATGACACGAAATAGGTTTTTCTCCAGTGTGTTTTCTAATTATATGGAATTGCAAATTACTTTTTGTAATACATTTGTATTCACAAATATTACACGAAAAAGGTTTTTCTCCGGTATGTATTTTCATATGTCTTTGCAAAGTACTTTTTTTAATGCATTTATATTCACAGATATTACACGAAAAAGGTTTTTCTCTGGTGTGTTTTTGAATAACATGGTATTTCAAACTATCTTTCGTAATACACCTATATTCACAGTTATTACACGAAAAAGGTTTTTCTCCAGTGTGTATTTTCATATGACTTTGCAAACTACTTTTTAAAGTACATCTAAATTCACAGGTATTACACGAAAAAGGTTTTTCACCGGTGTGCATTTTCATAACATGTGTTTTCAAATTACTTTTTGCAAAACACTTATATTCACAGATATGACACGAAATAGGTTTTTCTCCGGTGTGTTTTCTAATTATATGGAATTGCAAATTACTTTTTGTAATACATTTGTATTCACAAATATTACACGAAAAAGGTTTTTCTCCGGTATGTATTTTCATATGTCTTTGCAAAGTACTTTTTTTAATGCATTTATATTCACTGTATGATATGTGTTTGGCGAGAATGTCTTTTGTTGAAAATTTTTTGTTACAACCATCACATTCAAAGATGTATTTTGTTGTTGCCCCTGATGTTTTTTTCGTAAGTATATTTACACTCTTTTGTTTCACAATTTTCTTTTTTATAATCTTTGCAGGATGCTTTCCTTTTTTGTTAATTGGTTGATTACCTTTTTCCATTTTAGGGTTTGATTTAATAGTAGGGCTTTCAGAATCGAGGTTTTCTTTACGTACGTCGTTTATGTTACTATCACATTTTGATTGAATCTTTTTCTCAGATGGTTCTGAAATCACGAATCAGACATTTTATTTATTGTATGACATTGCATTTTTATTGTAAGACACCATAAACGGTTTACAATGGGCTGAGTTTATACATTATGGAATTCTATATCAGTTAACCAAAAGAGAAATAGAGAAATTATAATATTTTACATAATTATACTAAATATTGTTGCTAGATATAAAGTAGGGGGTCATTGTAGAAGCGTGCTCGTCGCGACCCCTGCCAGCCCTTTTCAGGGCTGCAATTCTACTCAGCTGCGCACCCATGTCAACGAGGGTTAGGGCGTCCCCCCAAGGCGACGCACACCAGCTCGTCCCCGTTGGTGTGGAATGCAGCGCGCAAAGCGGCGATGGGGACCGCCACCCGTCACGCACAGCCCGACACGGCGGAAGGTGGAGGACGGAGTGCAGAGTTGGCACGTGGAATGTTAGAGGAGGCATGAGAGATAAGACGAATGAGTTGATCGAAATAATAAAAGAAAGAGAATTAGATGTCGTGTGTATGTCGGAGACCAAACGGAAGGGCAGTGGTACTGAAGAGCTCCCTGGCGGGGCGTTAGCTCTATGGTCCGGAGTCCCGGAGAGCGAGAACGCCTGCCAGGGAGTGGGGGTGCTGCTGTCTTCTCGGTTGGTCGATGTTATGACTGAATATAAGTTTGTGAACTCAAGACTTCTCTGGGTTCGCTTTAAATTGGGACTGGCGAAGTTATTCCTTTTGGCTGTTTATGCGCCGGTGGCTTCGTCGTCCAGGGCTGAGCTGGAGGAGTTTTGGGAGAATGTAAGAGAAGTTCTAGATTTGGCTAGGGGAAACGAAAGGATTGTTGTATGTGGTGATTTGAATGGATGGGTTGGTACCGCTCGACCAGGGTACGAGTCGGTACTTGGAAAGTTTGGCGATAAAAGGGTTAATGATGCTGGCAAGCTTATACTGGCGGTATGCAAGGAAAAGGGTCTTCTTGTGACAAACACTATGTTTAATCACAAGAAAATCCATATGTATACTAGAGAAAGAAAGAATGAGAGAAGTATAATCGATTTGTTCCTGGTGGATGACCGACTGCGAAAACAGGTTATGGATACGCGAGTGTTCAGGGGTGCTGACCTGGGAACGGATCACTATCTAGTGATTACTAGATTTAGGGGTCTGTTCGCGGGTTGGCGCTACCGGACGACAGTGACAGAACCACAGTCGGTCTGTCGCATCCGAAGCTGGAAGCTTCAGGAAGCGGATACTAGGGACAAATATCATGCGAGGGTAGCCGAAAAGCTTGACACCATCGATGGCAGAAACGAATGTGTAGAAAGAACATGGCAGAACCTTAGGGATGGAATGGTAAGTGCAGCGGAAGAAGTGTGTGGAACAATAAAAAGAGGCAGTAGTAAAAGAAGAGATGCATGGTGGAATGATGAAGTGAAAGAAGCTGTAAAGAAGAAGAAGAAAGCATGGTTAGACTACTTGGCCTCTAGTAATGATAAGGATATGAGAGAGAAGATGAAAGAAAGATATAAGCTGCAGAAAGTTCACACGAAAGCATTGATTGAGGAAGTGCGTGAAAGGTGTAGAATGGAAGCGGATGAAAGGTTGTCGCACAACTTTAAGGAGAACTCCAAACTCTTCTGGAAAGAGGTTGGAAGGACCCGAAGTGGTGCGACGGCCTTAAGAATGAACAAAGTGCTTTCGAGAACTAATGACGTCCTCTCAGAAAAATCGGACGTCATGCAGCGATGGAGCGAATTTTATAGAGAAATGTATGCGTGTGATGATCTTAGTGAGGGATCCGGGGATGGCGCCGTGACTGGCACGCCAGACCCGGACCTCGATGACACTGAGGTCATCAGTATGAAAGAGATTGAACGTGCGATTCGAAGTTTGAAATGTGGTAAGGCTGCGGGACTAGACAGTTACTGCTGAAATGGTCAAGTATGGTGGGCCTCGCGTCTGGGACAGCTTTCATCTGCTGTGCAATTTGTGCTGGCGGACGGGGGATGTCCCGGATGAATGGCGATCCGCAGTCATTGTGCCTTTATATAAAGGTAAAGGTTCACATTTTGACTGCGGGTGCTATCGGGCGATCAGCTTGACCAGTTTAGCAAGTAAAGTTTACTCGAAGGTTTTGACACGTAGGATGCAAGAGAAATCGGAAAGATTTCTATGGGAGGCACAATGCGGATTTAGACCTGGAAGAGGATGCACAGATCAAATGTTTTCTCTCCGTATGATCACGGAAAAGCTTCTGGCTGTTAACCAGAAGATTTTCTGTGCTTTTGTGGATCTTGAGAAAGCATTTGATAAGGTTGTAAGGAAGAAAATGTGGGAACTGTTGCCGGGGTATGGTGTGGATGGCCGATTGCTAAGGGCTGTGCAGTCTCTTTACTGTGACTGTAAAGCCTGTGTGCGGGTAGGGCATGACCTGTCACCCATGTTTAGCGTCCAAACGGGCGTAAAACAGGGTTGTGTCATGTCTTCCTGGCTGTTCATACTGTATCTCGACAGCTGTTTACAAAAGCTGAAAGATAGCTGTTTGGGTGTGAAATTGGGTGACATAAAAGTAAATTGTCTGCTGTATGCTGATGATGCAGTGCTTATTGCACCATCAGAGGCAGAACTGCAGGCATTAGTCACGTGTATGAAAGAGGAATGTGAAATTAAAGGTCTCCGTTTGAATGCTAATAAAACTAAGGTTCTGGTATTTGAAAGGGACGAAGAGAGAACGAAGTGTGAAATATGGGTAAATCAGGAATGTCTAGAACAGGTAAATGAAATTGTATACTTGGGGAGTGCTTTTAGCCGGGATGGAAGATGTGATTTAGATGTGGACAGGCGTGTCGCTGCCGGGAACAAAGTCAATGGTGCCCTGACTGCGTTAGTCAAAAGGCAAGGCGTAGCGAAGAGTGCACGCCTTGCAATACATAACGCAGTGTTGGTACCGACTTTGTTATATGGCAGCGAAACCTGGGTATGCCAGAAGAAGCATAAAAGTAAGTTGAATGCAGTGGAGATGCGATCTCTTCGTAAAATGTGCGGCGTTACTATGGCCGACCGAAAGCTTAACGAAGAGATTCGCAATATGGCAGGTTTGAAAGATGACCTTATCACAAAAATTGATAAGGGCGTGCTTCGGTGGTTTGGGCACGTTGAGCGAATGAGTGAAGACCGAATGGTGAAGAAAATATATAGCGCGAAAGTTAATATTAAAAGGTGTCGAGGTAGACCGAGACTAACTTTCGAAGACCATGTGAGCAAATTGCTCGAAGAGGGTAGGGTCAAGAGTACTCGGATACCTAGACGTGCATGTATGAAGAAGATAATGAATCTGAAAGAAGCGAAAGAGATATGTAAGGATCGTGACACTTGGCGATCTGTTCTCTCTGGCTACCCCGTCAGGGATTGTGCGTGAAGATAAGTAAGTAAGTAAGTAAGTAGATATAAAGTATTTTAACCAATAATATAATGAATAATGTCTCTCATATTCATTTTCGGAGGAAAACAGTTGTATTCGTTTCACAATATTTATTTTAAATTATTAATATACTACCCTGTGTAGTGGCGGGTATGGCCACTACCCCATTTTTTCTCGTGGGTGTCGTAAGAGGCGACAGAGGGAAACTGAGGCAGAAGATAGCCAGAAGAATCTATCTGATAACAGCAAGACAACAATAAAAAAACTGCGGTTGCCAATCCGCTCGCCAAGAGTGGCAACTATGGCAATATACCCCCATTGTTAAAGTTACGAAGAGACGGCTCGCAATTCCCGGCGGCCCAGCTATTCCAGACTACGGTGGCGACCATGGAAACGGCGGGGCAGGGGTGCTAAGAATCTCTGGTGGAAGTTCGGTTTCCATCTAACTTTAAACAAGATAATTGTATGCCCTACAAATAATACTTTTGGTTCTAATATTGCTCATGTGTAATTAAAAAACAAAATTTTGTATGTGAAGTACATCCCCAACTACATGATACAAGAGAAATTTTTAATGTGGTTTTATTTATTACTTGATACAGGTTTTTTTAAATAAATTATTTTACCTATGTTATCATCATCTTTTTTATTATTTCTGCATTTTTTTTTTAGTTCTTCAGTCTTCGATTTCTCTTTACTTTTTGAACCAAATGCAATTATTAGTGGCAAGTCATTCTCTGAATCCGTTTGTCTATCTCCAAAAGCATCAATCTCCAATTCTTCTGCTTTTCCAGCAATCTCTAGAATGAAACATATTCTGCCGCAATAATTTTTTTTATAGAATAAGGGTGACAAACGAACACACAGTCCACCTGATGGTAAGTGGTTGCTGTGGCCCATAGACATCTAAATCTATCTTCGGTTACAAATCAAAATTCAGATGCGTTGTCACCCGTGAGGACTAAGATGGAATGCCTTGTTTCCAGTAAAAAGGGTCTCCGGTTCTCTACACTCACCATACGAAACACAGCTGCGTTAAGCTGCTATTTTACGCTGGTATTCTGTGAGAGCGTGGTCCTTCCCCGGCCTAGGCGACCTATTCGTGCTACAACCATAATATAGCTGCAGCATGGCTCTACCACGTATAAATATATAAAATAAAAACTGATATTTTTTTCAAGCAACTAGATCATTAGTCCATCACACCTTTTGGGACTGAACTACTCACTTTCATTACAATGCTGCATGTTTCATAAGCTAAGAGTAATAAGCCGAGTTAGGATCTGGTAAGACATGCAGTAAGTCGATGGATGCAGGTGGATAAAGCCCGTGCTTTGTGGCAATCCTTGGGGAGGCCTATGTTTAGTAGTGGACTTGTGAAGGGCTGTAATGATGATGATGATTCATTCACCTCATTTAGTGAGTGTTCTGCCACAAGTTGTTTTTAGTAGGTAAGTGCTTGCCAGTACAAGGATGCCTTCAGCGCCTTTTCTTCATATTTTTTGTATGAAGTGACAAACAAACTAACAGTCCACCTTATGGTATGTAGCTGATCCACCTGATGGTAATGGGTAGTATAGTCCATGGACTGCTTGCAGCTAACTTCAAACATAAAAGGCTACAATGTGCTGTCATCTCTGATGACTAAGATGGCATATACCACACTCTATACCCTTCAGACTAGAATACGCACTGCTATTCAAGTAAGTAAGTCCAACTTCGACCGAGAGGTCAATCGACGGATTCAACTCAACGCGTTCGGGAAACTACGACACATTTTCTCGTCAGACATTCCTCAAAACCTTAAAACGAAATTATACAACCAGTGCGTGTTGCCAGTGATGACTTACGGATCTGAGAAGTGGTCCTTCACTGCTGGCCGTATGAGGAACCTCAAGGTCGCTCAGCGAGCTATGAAGAGGGCAATGCTCGAAGTTTCTCTGCGTGATAAAGTTAGAAATGAGGATATCCGCAGTAGAACCAGAGTGACCGACATACCACAACGGATTAGTAAGCTGAAGTGGCAGTGGGCCGGCTATATAGCTCGAAGAACCGACAACCGATGGGGAAGAAAGGTTCTTGAGTGGCAGCCTCGTACCGGTAGGCGAAGGGTAGGGCGACCCCCCACGAGATGGAGTGACGACCTGGTAAGACATGCAGGAAGTCGATGGATGCAGGTGGCTCGGGACCGTGCTTTGTGGCATTTCTTGGGGGAGGCCTATGTTCAGCAGTGGACTTATGAAAGGCTGTAATGATGATGATGATACCCTTCAGACTGGAATACGCACTTCTATTCAACGGCAGAAATTAGGTGAGAGGAGGAGGGAGGAGTCCATGTGGGTAAGTACACCTAGATCGGCTCATAGGCAAAAATGGAGTCCCGCCACCTAGTAGTGACAATAAGAAATTGGCAAAGATAGGTGGTTGCTTATTAGTTGTAAATATGTATATCATTATATCCTATGAAATTAATATTTCTTTGTGACATACATACTGGCAGCATTTATAAACGGTCAAAATATTTTTTAAGTATATTAATACATTAGTAAAAAAAAAAATGTCTAAAGAAGCTCGTTATGACGTCCATACAAGCTTATCTTTAAAATAATTATATGATTTGTAATTTTCTTTCTCCATAAAAGTGATTTTAACATGCACTTCAAATTTAGGCAAAGGCAAATCAGTACATTGCACATGAAGCCCTCTTAAGCCCTTATTTTGTTTGGGCTACAGTAACCTCTAGACATTAAACTAACTTTACCTTATTTAAATAATATCAAAAAAGGGGTATATAAAGGGGCTTACCTATTTCATAATTCTCATTTTCTTCAAATTTGGAATTCCCATTTTCGAAATTCTCTTCCTCAATTTTAACAGATTCAAGGCTAAAAATTTCATCCTTACAATCAATTTCTGTATCACATTCTACTGGGCTGATATCTACATGGCAAATTGGTGAGAATTGAATCTTATCTTTAGCCTCTTGCGGTTTTGGTATTGACTGAAACCATTATTTTAAATAAGTGAAAAAGCCAGTGTTGTGGTGGCGTGGGATAATCCATACCATCCCGCAGATGTCGTAATAAGGGTCAGGGAAACTGAAACAGAAGATGACCAGCAGCATCTTCAGTCAGCTATATGTTTTTTTTTATATAGGAGAGGGGGCAAACGAGCATGCGGCCCACCTGATGATAAGTGACTACCGCCGCCGATGAACAACTGCAACACCAGGGGAATTGCAGACGCGTTGCCGGCCTTTTAAAAAGGAGTAGGCTATTTTCTTAAAGGTCCCTAAGTCGTATCGGTCTGGAAAAATTGCTGGTGGTAATCAATTCCACAAGGAAGTTGTGCGAGGGAGAAAACTTCTTTTAAATCGCACAGTGGTGGACTGCCAATCATCCAGATGGTATGGATGGTACATACATTATATTCTCGTAAATATATTGAGAGACCAAAGTTAATATATTCATTTCTTTTAACTATAAATGTTTTATTAAATTCAAGACTTATTAGTTTAAATAATGATCCATATAAATAGTAAGTATTGTTTATAGATGAAAGAAAAGGCAGCTTTTTCACTCTACTACCTTTAAATCTCCCTAAGCGATGTTCATTTATTGGAACAAGCACAACTTTCTTAACTTTCTGTTTTTTGTGCATGTAAGGTAGTGAGACTAACTGTCCACAGTGATCAGAACTTAAATTTTGTATAATTTATTTATGTAAGGGCTCAACATAAGTAAAAATATTAACTATACAAGTTGCACTAGGCCCTGCAATACGTGGAGATTAATATTAAAGTCTCCACATATGGCAACAGATTTGTTCTGGTTATTAAGTTTAAGCAAAACTTCCTCCATTATATTTTCAAAACAATCAATCATCGTACATAGAATGGCGATCTGTAAACACTGACAACAATGAAGTGTTTGAACTCAACACATGCCACTTCTACAGTTCGCTAACAGAGAGGCTCACAATATCCTTACATTCTTTACTTATTAATAATTTATTAGCCAATATTAAGGAGCAACCATGTAATTTTTTTTCTCTGTTAAAGCAACTGACCACCTGGTGTTTACTGAAATTAAACATATTATAGTTATAATATTTTAACCAATATTCAGTTATACAGAAAATATGTATTTTTTTTATAGGAGAGTGGGCAAACGAGCATGCGGCTCACCTGATGGTAAGTGACTACCGCCGCCCATGAACAACTGCAACACCAGGGGGATCGCAGATGCGTTGTTGTTACTATTGAAAAACAATTCAATTTCTAATTCTTTGCCTAACATGCCTTGCATATTTTGATGCACCAGGTGTATACAATTTTTATGATTGTGTTTAAGAGAAATTATACAATTAACTATTTGTGGGCAACATTCTGGGAGTGTCATGGTAGAGTAGTGATTGTCAAGGTGCCTGCCAAGTGATTATTAAGGCAAATACTTCATTATAATGGGAATGACCTGTCAAGTCGTGGACTTTTATTATAAGAAGTATAATACTGTACTCTATATCCACGGAATGGGTGTCGTAAGAGGCAACAAAGGGAAACAGAAACAGGAGTTGGGCAGCAGCATCTTCCTGATAACAACTCTGACTATTATAAACTACAGTTGCCCACTTGCCGAGCTGGAAAATTTGGCAAAATCCCTCCTATCAAGCAATCTATGAGGAAGGCCTATGTTCAGCAGTAGACTTTTATAGGTTTTAATGAATGGAATGGATAATACCATGGACCCTCCTGCTAGCAACTGCTCCAGAACTGCATTTGACTCAATAGCCTGTTGTTGTAATCTTCTGCAACGAATGAGTCTTGCATGACAGATGAAACAGACAGTTATGGGCCCCTCATCCTCATCCACCTGAAACTATGAAAGTTTATCATAAATATGGAAAACTACTCAAATATACAAGTTTGTAATAAAATCTATTAGCTACCACAATTCTCTTCATCAACATCATTTTTTATAACATTGAAGCAACAAATAAACTTATAATCCACCCAATGGCTGCAGCCCATGGGCACCTGCAACAAACTTCAAGCAAAAGCTACAGATGTGTACCTTTGAGGACTAAGATGTAATGCTTCACAGCCTGTTATTATATTGGCTCTCAATGTCCTTCAGACTGGGACAAATACTGTTGCTTGGTGGTAGAAATAGATAAGAGGATGATAACTACCCAGACAGACTTCTAGGCAGAAAAAATCCTACTCATCATCATTGATCATCATCATCATCATTGAACATCCATCGACATCCTAACATACCATACCATATTATCAGTATCTAGTAGGGGCCACTCTATAATTTGCTTACCAATGAGGCTACCACTCAAGAATTGTTGCCCCATGTGTTGATAGTTCTGTATGCTATAAGGACACAAATTCCTAATTGTTAATATTGTGAATGTTGTGTGTGTCAAGTATGTAGGAGCCTCCAACACTCTTGACCCTGTGTCTCTTATAGTACGCAGTACATATTACTTTAATGATAATACTGATTTTAGTGCGACCCAGGATTCCAGGCTAGTTGGTTTTTCAGGTTCTGATTGTATTTGTCACTATATTTAACGCTGCACCTTAGCTTAGCCTCGATCTATCGCATTTTATATCAAGCAAGTTATAATTAGTCTTGTGTAGTTTGCGAACGCTGAACGAATAGGAAATGTGTCTTAGCACTGTACTAAGAGAAACGTTTCCGAACGCTGATTGTTAATCAGTCTAACAGCTCTTTTTATACACCTAAACTCACAATACAGCAGACCGCGCGTGCTATAGATAGAGAGAGTCGATGAGTTGAGTATATTATTATTGATATAGTATATTATTATATTGGGACAAGAGCCGATGAATGGCTATAATGGTACCATTGATCAAATCTGTTAAAATGAGATGTTATAGAAAGATACATGTTAGGTATATCATTGCAATAACATCTAATTTAGCTTATCATCTGAATAGATGCTACACTCTCTGTGTTTCCATTTTATTTTATTTATTATTTATTATACTTAATAAATAGATACAAACGTTTGCTAGACTTTGTTTTGGCACTTGTGATCGCGTAAATATGTAATAGTTATGTTATAACAGAGCCGTGGTAGCTCAGATGGTTAGCACTCGCTGTAAGCTTCACAGTACTCTAGCAACCTGGGTTCAATCTCCGCCGGCACCAATGAAATTGTTAATTGCAATTTTAAGTGCTGATTTACCACGTGCTCGGCGGTGAAGGAAACCTGCATGTCTGAGAAATAACAAAAAAACATTTATTTTAAAATTTATTTAAAAAAAATATAAAAAAAAATTCAGACATATGAAGTTCGCCAAGTGGGGCAGCGCTGCGGGACATTTCCTTGCCCTAAAACCCTCTCAGAAATGAGAGGAGGCCTGTGCTCAGCAGTGGGACGTAAATAGGCTGCAACTATAATAATACTTTTATGTTATAACAATTCTTGAGGAGTATTTTTTGTTTTTTATTATTGTTTTAATAGTGATTGCATCCTTGAATGCTTTTTATTTTCACATGTTATGGCTATGGAATTTTATTTCATTAACATTAATTATTTTTTCAACACTAATTTGAATTAGACTTCCATTTTGACCAAGAAATTATCAAGTGTGTGTGTGTGACTGATAATACAACATTAAGATTCGAGCAAATATCAAACGACTGAGACTGAGTCTCACTGATTGAGATAGCTATTCCATACAAATTTTACGGATAGATGAAGTTTAAATTTTAAACTGCTTAGTGGTACTGATGAACGAATAGAATGAACTAGTTCACTGTCCGTAACGAACTAGTACGGAGTGATCTTTAAAATGACCGAGCAGGCACAAGACTAGTTATAATGTATTTCTCCAGCGAGTTATTATTAGTTTGTGCTCCAGCAATAACAACAAATTACCGACCCATACTTCAATTTGCAATATTTAGAAATATTAACAAACTTACAAAAATGTTCGTCAACGTTTTATATACATTTCGGAGAGCAGTCTCCTTTAGTATAAACATGCGTACATTAACGCTTAAACAAATTCTACAAATTCCACTAAAGGCCATATTTCTAGCGTTAATATATTGGTATCACAGAACACATAACCCTAAAGGGGTAATTGGTATTCTCTTCTTCTTTTTAGAATTTATGGCACTTTCTCTTAATAGAATATTATGGCTTCTCTTGAAACTTTTGATATTGGTCACGGACACGGAATATAAAAACAAATAGAATTCTGATGAATTCTGCCTAAAAATTATCAATATATTATTATATTAGGCTTGGGCAAAAAATATCGATATATATCGTCGTATTTAGCTTGCTACATATATATTTATCTATGTATTCTCCTCTTCTTCTTTTTAGAATTGATGGCTCTTTCTCTTAATAGAATATTATGCCTTCTCTTGAAACTTTGATGTTGGTCACGGACACGGAATATAAAAACAAATAGAATTCTAATGAATTCTGCCTAAAAATTATCATTTATCAATATAATATTATTATATTAGGCTTGGGCAAAAAATATCGATATATATCGTCGTATTTTTAACCGCGATATATCGATATTAATTTAGGAGTGGTGAATGCGTATCAATTTCGATATATTTTAAAATGTTATATTAATGTGCAAAACATGAAACAACAAAAGGAGCTTTAAACAAATAGAATTCTGTTTCTGCCTAGGCTTGGATCACAAACACAAACTTTCGGTTTATACAAAGGTACTCTGTGACACAAACTATTCCCCACAAATTATAAAGTTGTATGTACAACTATTCCCCTATATATAATGTACTCTGTGCAAACTATATAGAAATACTACCACAAACTATATAGAAACACTAAAAATTATCAATAATCAATATATTAGGCCTGGGCAAAAAATATCGAAATATCGATATGTTCTTATAAAAATATCGATACATATCGTCGTAGTATTAATCGCGATATATCGATATTTATTTTGGGGTGTCGAATTCGTATCAATTTAGATATATTTTAAAATGTATTAATGTGCAAAACATGAAAGAACAAAAGGAGATACAAAAGCATTCATGAGTGGTTGTCGTTTATTTTTCATCGTCCAACCTTCAGTAATGTTAATTTTGGGCCTTATATTTAAATCATTAAATGATGCCAATATATCGAAATTTATCACGCGATATATATCGATACTGTTTAAATTCAACATATATCGATATATTTTTTCCCTTGTCCATCCCTACAATATAACGAAATAACGATATTTTATGAGAAAATATCGATATTTATTTTACAATATCGAATTCGTATCAATTTCTATATATTTTCACCACTCGGGCTTCGACTTTAACCACCACCAACTTTGTCAAACTTATAGTCTGTCAAGAAAGTCATGAAAAGAATATTTAAGGGACTACTGCTTTTGCTTGCACTGGCAACAATAAATTATTGTCAAACTGAGTAACTCAGCCATAGACACTATCTACGAACTCAGCAGTCAGATCATAGCATAGATTATTGTCTTTGAGCATAGAAAATAGAGGAGGTGGCAAGCCTACAAAAAAATCGTGTCAAATTGAAACAATAAATGGCGGACGCTGTAAGCTCCGCCCATTTTTTAGTGATGTGAAGTCAATCAACTTTTTAGTAACAGATATATGTATTTTTAAATATGCAAAATTATGTTTTCTCCAACGACTAGGGAGGCTAGGGGAATTTCGCGTGAATTTAACTGCCAGATGATTGCTACTCCAGTTTTATCGTTTAAATAATAGTTTGAAGACGATTTTGTTACTTAATGCATGGATAGCAACTCGTGCTTGTAAGTTGTAAGGTACTTGCTCTGACTTCATATTATACAGAATAAGCTTTACTTCTGGGCTAATAAGTTACTATCTAAAGCCAGGATGATTAATAAGGATGGAGTTCTCTTTTTGACTTGTAGCACCCCCCACCATTTTTTTCTACTATTCTGGCTTGTGCAACAGTTTCGTGTGCCGGTTAAGCTAATATCTTTTGAAGTAAAAACCACTTTAGAATCGCTGTGATATGAATATTTAATATACTTTACGATGCACTTGTGGATGCATGGGTGATTTCTGGATTTTGGCAACAAAATCAAGAAAGATCAAGTGAAGTAGACACAAAATAATAAAAATCTGCGGATGCTAAACCGCCTGCCAAACGTAATATTTTATAAAGTACTTATCTTGTTTATATATATATATATATATGTATATATATATCTCTTTGGCAACCTAAAAATGATAAAACAGAAAATAATGATTTAGGTATTTTAAGTCACCTTTTATAACAACACCGTGGTTGTTATAAAAGGTGACTTAAGGTAATTTATAGATAAAAATATGCTTAACATTTATGTATATTGAATTATTAGAAGTCACGGATGGACTAATATATACAATATATAATAAAGTCAAGTAATAATGTCCATAGTCTCTGAGGTATTTGTATGTTTGCCTACAGAGAGAGATTACTTACAGGCGCTAGATTTTACTTTATGTAATCTTTGTTAATTTGCTACACTTTTATTATGTAGGTACCGTAGGTCCTACCTAACATGAATGTAACTTCGTTTCTGTATAATTTAGTTAATCATTTATGCTCACTGCTCAGACCCATGACACCGAAATAATGCAATGCATAACGCAAAACTTTTTCACATAATACGACAGAATAAATCAAGAAAAACCTTAATAAAGTATGTCCTTGAAAGAATTTATTTTTAGCAATGTAACATCACTATTTACAAACACCAAAATTTTATAGATACGCAAAGAATAATAAGAAGTAATTAAATAATATGAATTAAAGGTTTAGGGTAAATAATTACATCCATCTACTTACTGTCGCAAAAGATACAAACGTTTTTACATTATATTTACAGCAATAACTAAATCACTCGCATATGAAATGATAGTTCGCGTGATTTTTGACTACATTTTGAGGCACAGCCTCTTACACAACTGTATTGTCTGCTATCATCTTCAACCACTGTAGTGTAACACAGGCTCGGCACGCATAATTAAACACGTCCACTCTCGCCCGAGGCTCTCGTGTAACTGACACGGTGTGCTCGAGACAGTGACTTATATATATATATGTAAACACTACATCTCTTTCTTATTAAGATTTTTTCTTTTTTTTTAATTATAACTCATAACAATCACAAGCAGCTTTTTTTTATAGGATAAGGGTGACAAACGAGCACACAGTCCACCTGATGGTAAGTGGTTGCTGCGGCCTATAGACATCTACATCTATCCTCTGTTACAAATCAAAATGTAGATGCGTTGTCACCCGTGAGGACTAAGATGGAATGCCTCGTTTCCAGTAAAAAGGGCCTCCGGCCACCTGCACTCACCAAGCGAAACGCAGAGGTAAACCTCTACTTCACGCTGGTTTTCTGTGAGGTCGTGGTACTACCCCGGTTCGAGCCGGCACATCCGTGCGACAGCAAAAGCTGCCGCGTGGCTCTACCACTGTTTGTATTGTCTGTATTAATTATTACATATTTTCGTCTTCTTTATCCTGTTCTAGATTTTGTTATTTTTCATTCTGATCGGGTGGAATAGCCATCCAATCGCCTCCTACTTTCTTCAAATGTATCACATTTATCCTAAACCTTTGGTTCGTTTCACTATTGCGTACTGTGCAGTCACCGTCTCCTGCAATCTCTACGACGTGTGGCGTCGGTTTAAAATTTGTTGTAAGATTATTCGATTTTTCCACTGCTTTTACGTAAACCTTATCTCCCTGTATTATATCTGAGTGAGTTGCTTTGCGTTTCCTATCTACATACTCTTTTCCTTTTTCTTTTTGTATTTTGTCTCTATCCCTGATATCTGAATCTAAATGATTGTCTGTAATTTATTTCACCTATTGATGAAATTTTATCCCTACTTTTTCGTTGAAAAAACAGTTCAGACGGTAACCTCCCGGTAACTGTAAGGAGGGGTGCTGTTATACATTAGAAGATACTCCCACAAACATTCTTTTAAATCCTTCCTCTCGATCTGGCTGATACGAAGACGTTTCAAATATCTCTGTTTTGTCTTTCAACTTCGCCGATCATTTGAGGCCAATATGGTACAGTACTAAGTAACTTAATGTTACATTCTTTGAAGAAAGATCGATACTCTTCACTAACGAACTGCTTGCCATTGTCTGCGGTGATATAAATAGGATAACATAACATAACATATCTTTTACCATTTTAATAATCTGTAAGCTTGTGATGTTTTTGTAATTTTTACTTCTTTGTATCGACTATAGTAGTCGACCACTACTAACAGATACTCGTTACTTGGCAATGGTCCCATTAGATTCATTGTGACATCTATCCATGGAGCTGCAGGCAACTCTCGTCTCTTCATTGGTGCAGGTGGTTTTGGCAAACCCACTAACGTACAACCTTTACAGGCCTTTACTAATTGTTCTACGTCTTTATCGATACGGGGCCACCATACCTTTGATCTCAAGCTTCCCTTCATCGCTACGATACCTGGATGACCCTCGTATGCAGCATCTAATACACTCTTGCAGAGTTGCTGTGGTATTACAATTTTATTTCCACGAAGTAGAATGCTATCATGGAAACAACTCGTTTTCAAAAAATTTGTAACTCTTAATCGAATCGTCCCAGTCGTTCTATCTTTTTCTGAATATGCTACAATGGTACTCATTGGAATAGCAACTGGTCTAGAATTTTCAACTATTTGGTGCACATGCTGGTCTTTACCTTTTGGTGGGTTATCAGGATAGTTACATAATCGTGACAAGGGATCAGCTATATTTGTTTTTCCTGGCTTGTATACAACCTTGAATGAATAAGACTGTATCCTCAGTACCCATCGTTCAATCCTCGCACATGGTTTTGACTTAGACCCGAACAATATCTCTAGCGGCTTGTGGTCAGTGACTAAATCAAAAGGCTTTCCAAATAAAAAAAAATTAAATGTTCGACCCCCCCAACTAATGCTAGTGCCTCTTTTTCCGTTTGGCTATACCTGCGCTCGCAGTCTGTCAAAGTTCGATTACCATAGGCAATAATTCTAGGGCCATTTGTATCATTTTGTACAAGGACAGCACTAAGTCCGACAGGGCTAGCATCTGCTATCACCTGTCTTGCATCTCTGACGTCATAATACCCTAAAATCTGTATTTACTTGAGCATCCGTTTGAGTTTTTGGAATGCTTTATCTTGTTCCCCAGACCATTGTTTTTCCAAGCTCTTCCTTTTGCTCATCTTCTGTCTTAGCAGGTGCTTCAGAAGTTCTGTCATGGCGGCCAAGTTAGGTATCCATTTGTTTATGTAGTTTAAGAGTCCTAAAAAACTTTGGAGTTCTTCTATGGTCTTTGGGACCCTAAATTTCATAATGCTCTCAACGTACTTGTTGAAGGGTTTACTCCTTCATGTGTAAGCCTGTGTCCCAGAAAATTCACATCCTGTGTTTTATATATGCATTTATTGCTATTCAGCACGGCGTTGTTTTTACTAAGTACCTGTAGAACTTTCTTTAGTCATGCGTCATGTTCTTCTTCACTGTTCCCGAATACCAGGATATCATCAATAAAATTGACGACCCCTTCACAGTTTATCAGCATCCTTTCAATGATCTTCTGAAAAATCTCGGAAGCGCAGGTAATTCCAAGCAATATTATTTTATTTCTATATAATCTTTTGGGGGTTATAAAAGTCGTTATGTGTCTGGATTCAGAGTGAATTTCCACTTGATGGAAGGAATTTTTTGATGTCTAATTTGTTAAAATATTTAGCTTTCTTCATTTTAGGCAAAAATGGTCCTTAGTAGGCAGGGGGTGGTTTTCTCGCAATATAGCGGCGTTCGTACATCTCATATCTACGCACAAACATAATTCTCCATTTTCTTTCATGATTGGAACATTGGTGAAACCCATTTAGACGGGCCTTGCACTTCTTCAATTATATCACTGTTTAGTGATTCCTTAATTTTGATTGCAACCTTCTCTTTAATGGGGATCGGTACTCTCCACTTGATTTATCCCGATACCAAATTTTAAGACACCCAGACGGCCTGCTGTGTTCTTACCCAACAGGTCTCTAGTACCCCCTGAAATCACGTAAATGGTTGTATGTTTCTTTCGTCCATCGACTTCGAGTATTGTTTCAAATAAACCCTCTATTGCCAAAGGAGAGTTACTACCATACGCTAATAATGTCTTGTCTGGGTCTTTACATTTGATTAAAAGCATATACTTTATTGCTTTTTTAACTCTTCCCACGTTTTGTAAGATATAAGGTTCTTGCGCGATTTCGAATTACACTTTTCCGCAATTTGATCTATGAGATGATCATCTTGCTTTTCGAATGCACACTTTTCGGTCTGTTGACGCAATCTTATCAAAAACTTGTCAAATTTTTCTTCTTTTTCCTGTTTTAGCAATCGAAAAACATGCCGCTCATAAACTTTGCTCCGTTTAGGTTGAAAATACTCGTCGAGTTTTTTATGGCTACTTTAAATACATCAACGGTTTCTGATGATTCGACATTGGCACCCGGTAAATTGTAAAATATTTCTTGTATCCCAGAGCCACCAAAATGCAATACCTCATGGGCCACTAAAATGCAATAGCGTAGCTCGTTTCTTGAGTGCTGATATAACTTCAGCTGCGTCCAGATAGATTAGTAGAGACCTTTTCCATTTTTCACGCCTTATAGCCATAGATGTGCTATCACATTAAAGTTGATAACGGTATCATTATTATTATTTCAAACTGAAACAGTTTCTTATATATTTATTTCCAATTTAATGCTGGTATTTTAATACCCAAAGTCCAATTTAATGGTAGTAACTTAGTACCCATAGTCCAATTTAATGGTAGTACTTAGCACCCAAAGTCCAATTTAATGGTAGTAACTTAGTACCCAAAGTCCAATTTAATGGTGGTACCTACCTTAGTACCCAAACCCCAATTTAATGGTACTACCTTAGTACCCAAACTCAATTTAATGGTAGTACCCTAGTACCCAAACTCCAATTTAATGGTAGTACCTTAGTACCCAAACTCCAATTTAATGGTGGTATCTTAGTACCCAAACTCCAATTTAATTTTGGTATCTTAGTACCTAAACTCCAATTGAATGGTGGTATCTTAGTACCCAAACTCAATTTAATGATGGTATCTTAATACCCAAACTCAATTTAATGATGGTATCTTAGTACCTAACACCAATTTAATGGTTGGTATCTTGGTACCCAAACTCAATTTCATGATAGTAATATGTTCCATAACACTCGCCCTTCTCTTTCGGTTTATTTGTTATACCATTACTTATATATAATACTTCCATTGCTGTGCCATTTAGGCTTTGGGTGAATTCAATACCTATAATGCGCATTTACAGTATTACTAGTTACCTACTATGCAATTTAAAGAAGTCGTGAAGTGTCCACGATTTTTTGTAAGACTTATATATGCCATGAAACCAGTAAAATAGTATTTTCATTAAAGGCGATAAATATCACACCTACATGTAAAATGCCACTAAAATTTAGCTAACGACATTGTATTTCGGTTCGAATCGAGAGGAGTGATTCGTTATATCTACTATTTTTCCATCAAAAATCTTTTTAAATAAAAGTTGTGCTAATAGACATATGTTAAAATAAATCATTATTTTATCATTGCTACATAAAGAAAATAAATTTTGCACACCATAAGCGTGGTCTCATATGGGAACATATAATTTATATAAATTATTAAAATGATCATAACAGGGTTAAAAACAATAAATCATAATTCATAATCCAAAGTTTTTTTCCGCGGGTACTCTAGGATTTAGTTTACAATTTGCAATTGCAACGCTAATAGTTGCACATTGCTAACCTATTTTTGTTGATATCTTTATACTAAACAGGTATTTACCTTTTTTCTCGTCGCCACTTGTATTGTCCTAATCACTGTAGTGTAACAGAGGCTCGGCACGCACTTAAGTAAACACGTCCACTCTCGCCCGAGGCTCTCGTGTAACTGACACGGTGTGCTCGAGACAGTGACTTATATATATATATGCAAACACTACAACAACACTTAGTCATCTTCGTACTTTATAATTAATTGGAAAATTCACTATAAACTGTTTTAAAATTTCGCAAAATTTTAAATTAAGAAATATGGAACGACTTTTTATAACAGCAAATCTGAAACAATAAATGGCGAAATCGGCCGCAAGGTGGGGTTAAATAATGTCATCTAAAATGTTTACCAGAATACGAAACAATTTCTATTATCTGTTTCATTTATGAATAACACTTAGACTTACACTTGGTGAGTGAAAAAGAGATAGGCAGCATATTGACAGTTCAATGTCGAATATAACCATATTTGTATAACCAATAAAACATATGGACGCTCTGGACAACTCCTCTATTTTCTATGCTTAAAGGATTACTGTATATATACTAGAGATAGATGCGCGACTCAAATCTAATTTTCTTTAGTGTCGTGCTTTGCATAACAGACGGCGCTTACAAAAGAAGGAACTTAAAAAAAAAGGGAAAAAATAAACACATCTGCTGGACGCGATCCGGGGTTCTTTAGAATTCGGGACCAATCGATTATCCACCTGTGCTATTATAACCTTGTGCGTAGTGCAATTTTTGTATTTTAGCAATTTTTCATTATCTGAAAACACAGATAAAATGGCATTTTCTAAAAATAAAAAATGTTCAATAAATATTAATAACAATTTAAGCGTAACCAGTGACCGCTACTAACTGCGTAGGTGCGTAATGCGCGTGGATTATTGCGTATGCATAGACATAATATATAAGTGCCCTTTAGTGAGATTAAAATAAGTCTAGCCTAGCGCTTCGGAATGTAGATGGAAGCACATAAAACGTATCATTTTGTTCGTAAAATAATGTTCTAAGTTGCACCCCCAGTGATCATAGCTTTGTAGTTGATGTACTCTAAGATTTTTTGTTATATTTCAAGTTTTTCTCATCTTATGACCGTTTAGTCTTTAGAGATCAAAAATGAAACGCAGTGTTTATAAGAGCGGTACCAGACAAGTTATATTTAAAGTGTTTCAAGAGTGTATGGCCGAATTTCAAGCGGGAAAGTTCCTTTCCGATTTAGACAATGTTTACCGTCGAACAGCAAAGATACTATAAGACTGGTACGTACATGTATTTTAATGTTAAACACAATAAAAAAGCTGTAGTCTCATACCTATCATTTGTTTTTAAGTATAATTTATCCGTTTTATTATATTGCTTACAAATATTTTTTTACGTGGTAGAGCCATGTTGCAGCTATATTAGTAGTACAGTTGTAGCACGAATGGGTCGGCTCGACCGGGGAAGGACCACGCTCTCACAGAATACCAGCGTCAAATAACAGCTTAACACTGCTGTGTTTCGTATGGTGAGTGTAGAGAACCGGAGACCCTTTTTACTGGAAACGAGGCATTCCATCTTAGTGCTCACGGGTGGTAACGCATCTGCATTTTGATTCGCAAACGAGGATAAATGTAGATGTCTATGGGCCACAGCCCACAGCAGTCACTTACCATCAGGTGGACTGTGTGCTCGTTTCTCACCCTATACTATAAAAAAAAAGTTTATGAAATTTGTTAAAAGATTAATACTACACAGTCAATAGTTTTGATCCTTTTGCATTATTTGTATAGATATGAATAAGGTATTTATTATTTACATGCCTTTATTGGTTTCAGGTGTTTCAGAAAGCACAATTCGGCGCATAGTGGACGATGATGAATATTTTACCCGCGAAGGATCTCTGTATAATGATATAGACAAACTTGTCATCTCAGTAAGGGATGATAGTTCCAGTGAATCTGAAGAGTCAGAAATGGACCAATTTAATTACGCAGGAGCTTCAGGCAACATTTCAGAAGTTGAATAACTCGACTCAGATTATTTGGACTCAGATTAATAATCAAAATATAATAACTAATCAACATTTTTTTGTTTTATTTTTGAACCTTGGGTGTCTGCTGCCTGTCAAGGCTGGTCTTGTGTAAAACCTACTTTCCCTAATTACTTGTAGGATACACAGTCAATTTATCTCAATTATTAAGTACGTGAATTTAGCTAATTACTGTTGCTGGGATTTACAAGGGTCAAGGATTACGCAATAAAAGCATGTACTTGAAAAAATATGACAGTAAAGGGACCATAATATTAAATCAGTTTATAAAATAAAATAAAAAAAAATACTTATAAATGTACTTCATAATTAAAAATTAAAAATTTTGTACTGCCGACTTCAATATAAGTTATTAAGAAAAACTCAAAACTATTGGTCTGACCTTGATCAAATTTATATGGGACCACACGTGAAGTACCAGCTTTCAAATAGAAAAAGAACCATAGAAATCGGTTCAACCAGTAAAAAGTTATGAGGTAACACACATAAAAAAAAACACAGCCAAATTAGTACCCTCTCCTTTTTGGAAGTCGGCAGAAAATACAAATCGTTAGGCTTCTTCACAGGGGTACTTACTACTCGCAGATATCGTTCACTAATAGTCCCTTTCAAAGTTAGTGCTCATTATACCTAATGTTTGTAGATGAATATATAAAAAACAGTAAATATTTATAATTAGCTAATTATAAATATCTTCAAATTTACTTATACAGGGTTATTTCTTAAAGAGTAGCAAAATTTTAAACTTACTTCATATCCATACTCTGCATGATTATGGATTGTATATTGAATGCCCACCACATGTCATACCGAGATCAGAATGATCTCCTCAGTGACCGCCAGTACGGGTTTCGCACTCAATAACTCAATAACAGTGGTAGAGCCAAGCGGCAGCTTTTGCTGTCGCACGGATGGGCTGACTCGAACCGGGGTGGTACCACGACCTCACAGAATATCAGCGTGAAGTAGAGGTTAACCTCTGCGTTGCGTTTGGTGCGTGCAGGTGGCCGGAGGCCCAATCCCCCCCCCCATCAACATGGTAGTGGAATTAAATAAAAGACTACCCCAGGAGGGTAACAGCACCCCTGGGGAATCCCTCGCTGAGCATCCACGACCAAACTACTCCACTCCTGAGCGTGGGTGCTCAGGCTGCCCCGCGTATTCTGGAGGGGAGAGGGGGCAAAATTCCACTCGCAACTAATGCTGCTCGGGGCAAGCTAAGCAATAAACCAAGGCGACCCCTGTCACGCTATCCGTGAATTTTTGCAACATCAGGGGACTTCATTCCAACCTTAACGCTATCCATTACCATCTAGAGACGGCGAAGCCGGCCTTGCTCTTTTTAACCGAGACTCAGGTGTCCTCTCTGGCTGATACTTCATTTGGGCCCCGGGCTGGAGTTTGCGTATACGTCAGAGAGGACATCTGTTTTCGACGCCTCGGCAGTCTTGACGGTACGGACCTGTCCATCCTATGGCTGCGCGTAGACAGCGACGATCATCCCCGCGTCTACGGGTGCCTCTATAGGTCCCATAGCGGTAATGTTGACACAGACCTACTCATCGACCACGTCCAAATGGCTGCAGACTCCGTGCTAGAACAGGTCCCATCCGCAGAGATCGTGACACTCGGTGACTTTAACGCCCACCACGCTGAATGGCTTGGTTCTCGTTTAACCAATCATGCGGCTATGACTTTGCCATGGCATATGGTCTAACACAACTGGTTACTTCGCCTACGCGTATCCCAAATGTGGAAGACCATGTACTTTCCATGTTGGACTTTCTGCTGACCTCTCATCCGGACGGATATCAGGTCTCCGTCGTTGGCCCTATAGACTCTTCGGACCATTATCTGATCCGGAGTACGGTGCCACTTACGCTCCAATCGCAGTTGCGATTTACAACTTGCCACCGTGTTTGATACTATAGGTCAGCCGATTGGGACGGGATGCGGTCTTTCTTTGCATTCTACCCTTGGGGGCGGGTTTGCTTCTCGCCGGAAGATCCCAGCGTTGTTGCCGATTCTGTTGCTGATGTGGTACTTCAGGGTATGGAAGTTTTTATTCCATCCTCTGTGCTGCCCATCGGAGGCAGATTCCAGCCATGGTTTGGTCGCTCCTGTAAAATAGCATCACGCTATAAGCAGGAGTGCTAGCGGGCCTGGGCTGACGAATCAACGTCTCGGGATGTAAACACCAGTGCACTTAAAAAGAAGTATAATTTCGCTTCCAGGTCCTTCAAAAGCGTCATTGCCAAGGCAAGGTCTGAGCACATCGCAGAATTGGCGAGAAACTAGTTCGCCTTCCTTCGGGAACCCGTGTATTCTGGTCTCTCGCCAAGGCTGTCCAAGGGAACTTCTGTCAGCCATCTCTTCCATCTCTGCACAGAGAGAACGACTCACTGGCCCATGCCGCAAAGGAGAAAGCCGATCTGTTGAGCTCTCTCTTTGCGTCCAACTTGACTCTAGATGACGGGGAGAACACTCCACCGACCATCCCGCGATGTGAGTGCTCCATGCCGGATGTGCGGTTTACACAGCGCTCTGTTCGCAAAGCACTCTTCTCCCTGGACATCAGCAAGTCGAGTGGGCCCGATGGAGTCCCTCCCATTGTGCTGAAGACGTGTGCTCCGGAGTTGGCACCGGTTTTAACGCGCCTTTTCCGGTACTCCTACTCTCAAGGCGTAGTCCCGAATTCATGGAAGATAGTTTTGTTCCACCCGATCTCTAAAAAAAGGCGACCGCTCAGACCCGTCCAACTAAAGGCCTATCGCCATCACCTCCTTGTTCTCCAAAATAATGGAATACATATATATAAACTAAAATAAACTGCCAGCTCATGAGATACCTTGAGGATCACCAGCTGATTAGTGACCGCCAGTACGGTTTTCGTCGTGGTCGATCAGCTGGTGATCTTCTAGTCTATCTGACTCATAGATGGGCGGAAGCAGTAGTCCAAGGGTGAGGCATTGGCCGTTAGTTTGGACATAGCGAAGGCCTTCGATCGGGTCTGGCACAAAGCGCTTCTTTCGAAGCTTCCTTCCTATGGGCTTCCCGAAAAATTGTGCAAATGTATCACCAGTTACCTTGCTGATCGGAGCATCAAGGTCGTAGTAGACGGTGCATGCTCTGATTTCAAGCCTATCAACGCTGGTGTTCCACAAGGCTGCGTGCTATCACCAACGCTGTTTCTCCTGCATATCAATGATATGTTGCAAACTGGTAGCATTCATTGCTGTGCGGACGACAGCACTGGTGATGCATTATATACCGGCCGTGCCAATATTTCTCGGGAAAACGTCGCCGAGTACCGGGACAAGCTTGTGTCTGAAGTCGAGTATTTGCTTAACAAAGTCTCGGTTTGGGGGCGAATAAATTTAGTCCAGTTCAATCTCCAGAAGACACAAGTTTGCTCGTTTACCGCTAAAAAGAACCCCTTTGTCGTATCTCCTCAGTTTCAAGGCATTCCCTTTGCTACCTCAGTTAGCATCAGAATCCTTGGCGTCGACATATCGAGTAGTGTGCAGTTTCGTGGTCACTTGAAAGGGAAGGCCAAATTGGCCTCTAAAAAGCTTGGCGCGCTCAGCAGAGCGAGACTGTATTTCATGCAGGCACATCGCTTGCAACTTTACAATGCGCATGTTTGGCCCCACATGGAATACTGTTCTCATCTCTGGGCCGGGGCACCCCAGTGCCAACTCCTTCCACTTGACCGCATCCAGCGCAGAGCTGTTCGAATCGTCGACGACCGAGTTCTTTCTGATCGGCTCGATACTCTGTCACTGCGTAGAGATGTTGCATCTCTTTGCGTATTTTATCGCAGCTATCACGGGGAGTGCTCTGAGGAATTGTTCGGATTAATTCCAGCCGCTCAATTTCACCATCGCATATCGCGACTAAACTCGCGTTACCGTCCATACCATCTCGATGATTGGCGATCCACCACTGTGCGATTTAGAAGAAGTTTTCTCCCTCGCACAACTTCCTTGTGGAATCGATTACCACCAGCGATTTTCCCGGAGCGATACAACTTAGGAACCTTCAAGAAAAGAGCTTTTACCTTTCTAAAAGGCCGGTAACGCAACTGCAATTCCCCTGGTGTTGCGGTTGTTCATGGGCGGCGGTAGTCACTTACCATCAGGTGATCTCGTTTGCCCCCTCTTCTATAATAAAAAAAAAACATATAGGGCGAAGTCCTTGAGAACACTGGTGAAGCACTTGCTGTTTCCTTTGATGTTTCGAAGGCCTTTGACAGTGTTTGGCACGCTAGCCTATTGGGCAAGCTTTCAACGTACGGCTTATCACCTGGTCTGATTAACTAGGTGAAGGACATTCTGAGTGAACGAAACCTCAGAGTCGTCATCGATGGCTGCTCGTCCAGTCCTATGGCGACAAACCCCGGAGTTTTTCAGAGGTCCGTTCTCTGCGCAACTCTCTTTCTACTGCATATAAATGATCTGCTCATTCCCGGTATCTATGGGTATGCAGACGACAGCGCAATTACCAACCAAGTACTCGGGCCAGTCGGGATCAAATCCATTCCGAAAGAGAAGCTATGGTTGAGCGTGTGAATTTCACACTACAGACAGTTTCCGAATGGGTCGATGCTAATCTCGTGAGATTCAACGCCTTCAAAATACAAGCGTGTCTTTTCACCGCTAAAAGGAGCCCGCTCACCCAGGCTCTTACTTTCCGGAATGTATCCTTGAAGTACACTGATCGGCTTCAGTGTAATTTTCTCCGAACATCAACTATGGGTGGTTCATTGAGTCCAGAGTCAAAGCAACCGCAAGGAAACTTCACTAATCGGCGTCAGTGTAATTTTCTCCGAACATCAACTATGGGTGGTTCATTGAGTTCAGAGTCAAAGCAGCTGCAAGGAAACTTGGTGTCCTTGCAAGATTGCGATGGTACTTCATGCCGGGGCAGCTTCTTCCTTACACGACCGGACTTGCGCTTTATTATTAATTATTATTTAGCGCAAGTTCGGTCGTGCATGGAGTACTGCTGTCACATATGATCTGGTGCTGCAAAGTGCCACCTGGCAGCGTTAGACTCAGTGGAGGGACGTGTTAAGAGGCTCATTGGTAACCTTGATTTGATTGAAACCAATCTTGTCAGTCTCGAGCACAGGCGCAGGATATATAGGCTTTTCGGTGAGTATGCGCAGAAATTACACGGTGTAATTCTTCTCTCCCCTTTCCACCATCGAACAACCAGGTAGTCGGCGGGGCTTCATCCCTTTGTTGTCGATATTCCACGCATTAAAACCAAACAGTTTATTCGTCTTTTGTAATGAGTATAGCAAAGGAGTAGAATAATTTGCCGGCGTCTATCTTTCCGTCCGAATACAATCTGGGTGTCTTGAAAGCTTATTCACTCTTGCCTTGAAGACTCCAGGCAAGAGTGAATAAGCTTTTGTTACGCTAAGACAGTGGGATTTAATATTTAAGACTACATCACCACTTATCACCAGGTGGGATTGTGGTCAAGCACTGGGTTATAATAAGTAAAAAAAGCTTATTCACTCTTGCTTTGAGTCTTCAAGGCAAGAGTGAATAAGCTTTTGTTACGCTAAGACAGTGGGATTTAATATTTAAGACTACATCACCACTTATCACCAGGTGGGATTGTGGTCAAGCACTGGGTTATAATAAGTAAAAAAAGACGTGGCATTAGAAAGAGATGCTGAAGAAAAACTGTATTATATACTAGACAAAGATAGCTATAAATATTAGAATGGGATAGCAAAAACCTCCTTTAAGGTTTTGGGGCTCGTGTAGAAATGAGTTGTTCAACTCGCATGGGTAATTAGCATAGTTGAAATATAGTCTCAAAATAGATTATTTGTAATTGTTTAAAGTAATAATTATTTCATTAAACGTGTGAAATTTCTTATATTTACGCGAACACTACACATTTTTAAATAAAACTAATTTTACGGATTTTATCGCGTATATTAACTTATTTTTATATATTCCCGACGTTTCGGGTGCTTTCCAGCACCCGTGGTCACGGGGGACCATATATAATGTACTCTGTGCGGGGGACTGAGTTGTTTGACGTCCTGCTGTCATAGTTAGTCCGGCTACCTTCAGTTTTTTAATATTAATTTTTGGTTCGATTTACGCAGAATGAGCTTACAGTATCTTGAAGTCTAGCAGTGGTATACTTGGGTTTGGATTTGATTTTATTAATTATGGGATCCCAAGCAGATGGCAGTACCCATCCATCTTCTCTATTGAAATTAGGATGTTTTTTAATTTCAATAGCCTCGCGAATCATCCTTGGGAGGAATCGGTGTTCTTTTGCGAGGATTTGTGGTCTATCAAATCTAATGTAATGGCGGGGACGATCCTGAACATGTTCACAAACTGCAGACTTCCCGATACGTCGGTGCTTCACGTCAGCTATATGTTCTTTAACGCGGGTTTTAATAGATCTTTTTGTTTGTCCTATGTACGAGAGACCACATTCACAATCCAGCTTGTACACTCCTGCATCTTGTAGAGGGATATGACACTTGACGGATGGTAAAAATTTACCAATCTTCTTCAGCGGCTTGAAGTACGTTTTAATGGAAGCTCGCTTCAAGATGTAGCCAACCTTGTCTGTGACTCCTCTGACATAGGGTAGTACAGCAGGCACACGCTCGACTGTGGCTGGCTTCACTCGGTCACTGTGACGTAGGCGCGGGACCCGAAGCTTGATGTCTTGCAGTACTTGCTCGACGTGCTGAAGCTCGGCGGCCAGATGTTTTCTGTCACATATCCCTCGTGCTCTCTGAAACAAAGATTTTCCCACGGTAGCTAACTGTGAAGGATGATGGTGAGATTCACCATTTAAATATCGGTTGGTATGGGTATTTTTTCTGTACATAGTATGACCAATTTCGGATGACTAAAACATCTAGAAAAGCTAAAGTATTGTTTGCTTCTAACTCCATTGTGAATTGTATTTTAGGGTTTATGGAATTAAGGTGGTTTAAAAATGCAGTTACTTTGTCAGATGGTAAAATTGTGAAAGTATCGTCTACGTACCGCTTGTAGAATCTTGGATTTACAGGAGCAGTAAGAAGGGCTTTCTCCTCAAAGTCCTCCATGAATATGTCGGCGACTACGGGAGATACAGGTGAGCCCATTGCCACTCCGTCTACTTGCATGTAGAACTCTTCTTTCCACAATAAATAGCCAGATGTGAGGCAGTGTTTGAGTAATACTGCATATTCTGTAGGCATGTTGTTATCTTTTAGCTTTCTAGTAACAATTGAGATGCAGTCTTCAATAGGTAGGCATGTGAATAGTGACTGAACATCAAAACTGACCATAGTTTCATTGTCAGCGAGATGTAGGTCTTTAATCTCACCAACAAAATGGTATGAATCCTTTGTGTGTGCTCTGGTATGTCCTCTTAGTGGTGACAGTATTTTTGCCAAGTGTTGAGCCAACTTATAAGTTGGTGAATCGATCTGGCTTACTATAGGACGTAGTGGAGCGTTTGGTTTGTGTATTTTCGGTAACCCATACAACCTATAAATATAAATAAGGTTTTCACAATTTTACCATCTGACAAAGTAACTGCATTTTTAAACCACCTTAATTCCATAAACCCTAAAATACAATTCACAATGGAGTTAGAGGCAAACAATACTTTAGCTTTTCTAGATGTTTTAGTCATCCGAAATCCTGATAACACTATTGGTCATACTGTGTACAGAAAAAATACCCATACCAACCGATATTTAAATGGTGAATCTCACCATCATCCTTCACAGTTGGCTACCGTGGGAAAATCTTTGTTTCAGAGAGCACGAGGGATATGTGACAGAAAACATCTGGCCGCCGAGCTTCAGCACGTCGAGCAAGTACTGCAAGACAACAAGCTTCGGGTCCCGCGCCTACGTCACAGTGACCGAGTGAAGCTAGCCACAGTCGAGCGTGTGCCTGCTGTACTACCCTATGTCAGAGGAGTCACAGACAAGGTTGGCTACATCTTGAAGCGAGCTTCCATTAAAACGTACTTCAAGCCGCTGAAGAAGATTGGTCAATTTTTACCATCCGTCAAGTGTCATATCCCTCTACAAGATGCAGGAGTGTACAAGCTGGATTGTGAATGTGGTCTCTCGTACATAGGACAAACAAAAAGATCTATTAAAACCCGAGTTTAAGAACATATAGCTGACGTGAAGCACCGACGTATCGGGAAGTCTGCAGTTTGTGAACATGTTCAGGATCGTCCCCGCCATTACATTAGATTTGATAGACCACAAATCCTCGCAAAAGAACACCGATTCCCCCCAAGGATGATTCGCGAGGCTATTGAAATTAAAAAACATCCTAATTTCAATAGAGAAGATGGATGGGTACTGCCATCTGCTTGGAATCCCATAATTAATAAAATCAAATCCAAACCCAAGTATACCACTGCTAGACTTCAAGATACTGTAAGCTCATTCTGCGTAAATCGAACCAAAAATGAATATTAAAAAACCGAAGGTAGCCGGGCTAACTATGACAGCAGGACGTCAAATAACTCAGTCCCCCGTGACCACGGGTGCTGGAAAGCACCCGAAACGTCGGGAATATATAAAAATAAGTTAATATACGCGATAAAATCCGTAAAATTAGTTTTATTTAAAAACGTGTGAAATTTTTGTAACAAACAATTCAGGAAGGTTTTATAAAATAAATAAAGCAAAACATATGTTAAAAGCATTTAATTCTGTTGAAAAATGTTCTACATTGATAAGAACTTTTAGTTAATTTGATCGTTTAGGCGCCTTTTAAACTTGGATAACTGTCGTCATCAACCGTGCGCTGGATTAAGCTGTCGTCAAAATCTCTTTGCAATGTAACGCATCGGCATATTGTGAAGAAAAAATCTATAAAAACGAAGATACTGGATGAAATCAAGACATGGCTTAAAAGACAAGTATCCAAGCTAAATATTTTAATTAAAAAAAACAAATGTCAATAACAATGCAATGCAGTGAAGCTGACGTTTCGCAATTTGCATTGAAGAGAAACTAACTAATTTCGAATCTACCTTATTTTTAAAATGGGTTTTCGAAGTTCCGAACTCGTGGTGAAATAATTAAATACAAATAAGTTTATATTATATTTATAGGCGTATAATTGATATTCAATATGACAACGAAAGAATTATATACCAAGGTAAATTTCGCACATTATATTGTTTTGATCCTATTTCGTTTTATTCTGGCTTCTAACACATTTTTAAATTTCGTAAAATGATTTTTCTATTTTTGATATTAGTTTCACTATGCATGTACTCAATACAAATTACAAGCCAATAGATAACTACCTACCTACTTATCGTAAAGATTACAAAATTACTTGCTATCAATGTTATGTACTTTTAGGTGAATTTGTTTGAATTATTTAATATAAACGCAGTTGACTAGGATATAAAATATGTACAAATATTTATTTTTTTAAGTATATTAAAGTGATAATAATTTTAAATACTTTTTTTATCATTTAAAATGATTTTGTTTTCCTTAACTTGAAATGTACCTATTTGTATAACTTCGTATTATAAATTTCACCTGTGAACAAAATTCTAAGTTCTTTAGAAATATTATTATCCAGCAATAGTATAAATTTTCAAGATGTTTTGTCATCATTTGGTTAAATTATCCTTCTTTATGCAATGCAAAACTAACATATTTTGTCCTTTGGTACAAATTTGTTCTTCATAATTTTGAATTGCATAATCGCTTTCCCTACTTACAATGTTTGTTTTTATATTCAATATTGTTTATAAAACTTTTCATTGGAATGATGTTGTCCAATGCCTAAATATATTTAAAAAAATTATGAACATTAAGATAACAAAATGTAATTTTTATTATTACAAATCGAGAGAGAGATTCAATAATACAAAAAACTTGTATGTTCTTTATTCTCCAATCTCTCATCTCAATACCAAAAAATAATTTTACTATATTATAAAGATATTTCTGTGATATATAACTACAAATTTTTCTATTTTAAAATTCACTTAATTGTTGAAAAAGGTCTTCCAATCTACTGAACTGTGTAAGGCAGAAATATCAAAATTTATTTATTGGTTTACTTGCTGTTTAAAGTATGTTAGATAGAGTAAAACATTTTAATTTTTAATGTACAGTATTTACTGTACATTATATATGTTACATATTAGATACATATTATGCATGATTATTGTTTTGACCATGTTGGACTAATAGGTCCCACCTGTTTATATTGACAAAAAATAATGTGTCAACTGTGTTACTTTGTCTAGTATATGGTAAAAGGCAACTAAAGGGATAACACCTTAGTTTCTCCAAGTGTTCTTATCCTTGAAGTGTTATCAGCTCATTAATTTATTATATTTTGCTTATATTTAATTATAGTTTGCCATTTTTTTTTAACTTTTAGAGATGTTATTTTAAATTCTTGTGATATATTCACATCTTTTCTTGTCTTTAATTTTTGCACCAAACATGCTTCTCTTCATTGCATTTTCTGCACAGATCTGTAATTTGGTAAGATTTGTGTTGTGTTTGTTTTTTTTGTTTGTAGTAATATATGTTTTATCTATATAAATAACAAATTATTTAGCAATAAGAAGCACTATAGGTACAAGTTTTTTACTACTCTATTACAATGTCTTGATATAATTTTGTTATTGAATTTCGGTTAATACTAGGTGCAATTGCTGATAGAGCATTGGATATAACTATAGACTAAATAGATTTTTTTATACAATCATCCCATTTGTTTAAGTGATAAATGAGCACACAGCGCATATGATTGTAAGTGGATGCTGTGTCCCATAAACACCTATATATTATATTCTTGATTAAGAGCCAAACTATTCTTCTGTTTTTCATTTATTAAGTTTATCAAAAGTCTAGTGCTGAACGTAGGTTTTCCTCCATTAATTGCCTTGTAGGAAGGATATTTGCCATAGCTGCCTTTGGTAGGCAAGTTGGCGACCACAGCTTTTTATAATCTTGAGCTGTTATCTTGAAGATGCTGCACATTTATTTACTCCACAGTTTAATGGTACTGAAGAAAATTCATATGTACCATCAACATGTAATAAGACTAAATACTTCTCTGCTAGACCAAGCTATACTTAAGCACCAGTAGCTAACATATTTCCTGAAATAGTTGGCCATACAACACATAATAATAAAAAACTGCGGTTGCCAACTATGGCAAAATCGCCCTTATGAGGAAATCTATGGGGAGGCCTATGTTCAGCAGTGCACTTTTATAAGCATAATGGCTTGATATAATGGATACGCCACACTGGGCATAATTGATTTCTCATTCTGTGAGGTATTCTATCTTAGTCCTCAGGGGTGACAACACATCTGTAGGTTTCTTTGTTTGAAGTGTGTTGATGGTGACCATGGGCTGCAGTAGCCTTATATACCTGCTTGCTATGGGTCTCACCAAATGAATGTAGGATCGCCATCTTGGCATTTGGATTATCGCTCGCAGAACCAGACGTCTGGATCCTATATCGCTGCTTCCTATCAGCGTTCTGGTTATTTTACATTTTAAATCAACGAGTTTGTTATGTCGCATTTTATCGATACCCACGAGAAAAAATAGGGCGATTGATTCTCTTACACCACAACTATAAGTAGCGGCACGAAAGTCCAACGGTGACCGTTATTTCGCATAAGTCGCGCTGATTGGCTCGTGCGTATCGTTCCCACGCGCTAATTGGTTCTCCAGTGCAATTCAATTTGTGCGCGTCCCCTCCACGTCTCGTTCAGCGCTAGACTTACGTGCCACGACTTGTATACGGCGTGAGAATACGACTTTGCTACCAAAGACGTACTAAAAAAGATAGACAGGTTACACACTAACATTATTGTATTTTAAAGTGGCACAGGTAGTACCATAGATATGGTAAATAACTGTACGTAGATCGTACAGTTATTTATTATGACACGTTGCGCTAACAAAAAGAGATAGAGAATACCTATCGTTAGAAAAAGATGAATATACATCATTAGTTGCGTATCGATTGCTGCCGAGCGCTCATTGGCGCGAGCGCGTGACATACCGATATGGAAAATGAACACACTAGCTAGCGTTAAAGTTTACGCTAGCGGTTAGTGTTGAAATAATAAAACCAATTATGAACAAAACATCTATATTCAAAATATTAATAAGACGTTTTTCTTGTCTCTACGAGGGCGGCACTGAAAATTTCGGGAATCAAGGAAGTGACACAACATTACTATTTAAAAATGTATTTATTGCTTTTCGAAGTATTCTCCGCGAAATTTGACACATTTTTCCATACGATGGAACCAATCATTGAAGCAACCATTCCATTCGGAAGTTTGGGTCTCCAAAATGGCCGTTTTGTAGGCGTCCACAGCTTCTTCAGGTGATGAAAATCTCTGTCCTCGCAATTTATTCTTTATTTTAGGGAAAGTATAGAAATCATTAGGGCTTAGGTCGGGGCTGTATGGTCTAATAATTCTATGTTTTCTTGCTCTAAAAACTCTTTTGTTCTGTGTGCGGTGTGAGAACTCACATTGTCGTGATGGAGGATGATGCGGCGGTTGCAGTTCTCTTTACGGAGTTCAGAAACGACCTGTGGCAAACAAATGCTAGCATACCATTCTGCATTAACCGTTCTTTGTCCCTCAAGAGGAATAGTCGTAACATGGCCGGTTTTGGAGACAAACGTGGCCACCATTTTTTTTGCAACACCGTGAACGGACAATTTTTGTTGGCTTTAACTCATTTTCGAACACCCATACTCGTGACTGGTTTTTTTTTCGTTTTCGTACGCGTATATCCAGGATCCGTCACCTGATACGATGTTGTATACAACATTTGAGGATCCTGCGTGGAATCTTTCGAGAGTTCTGACGCACCAAGTAACGCAAGCCGCTTTTTGCTCTTCACAGAGCGAATGCGGTATTCATCGGGAAAACAACTTTTTTACACCTGATTGTTCATGCAAGATTATTTGTATTTGACTCATGCCAATGTCTAAAGTTGCCTGAATTTCGCGGTATGTCACATGTCGATCTTCCTCAATCAGCTTACGCACAGCATCAACGTTGTCTTGGGTGACTGCAGTTTTTGGACGACCTTGACGGGGATCATCACTGAGCTTGACACTTCCACGTTGAAATTCAGCAAACCAGCGATAAATTGTGGTTTTGGATGGGGCTTCATCACCAAATGCAGAAATCATCCGGTCAACACACTGTTATTGTGTTAAACCACTTCGAAAGTCATAATAAATCATCGCTCTTGAATTTTCTCGAGTCAATTCCATTTTCTCAACGACTAAACAAGTTTGACAAAACCTTGTGAAAAAAAACCTTGTGTGAAAAGACCGAGAATCTTTTTTTAAATAAATAAATGGTATTCAATTTTAAAAAACCAAGGACTTTTCAATTAAAAAGAATTATAAATATGACAGGAACAGTGGAAATATTCCATTCCCGATACTTTTAGTGCAGCCTATGTAATAGTTGCCATGTAATTATGCACCACCTAAAAACATAGGAAGGCATTTTTGCCACGAATAACTAGAAGATTAGCGACGCGAGAGCGTGCCCGACTGAATGCGAGTCGGGCAATTACCTGACTTTCGTATTGCCATTTTAGAGCGAGTATGACGTATCTATACTTTTAAACACATCTTAAGGTGGCTACTGACTTGCCTGCCGCAGGGGCAATCTAGGGTGTAGGAGTCGGGATGACCCTTTATTGCCATCTTCATTGTGATGTGTGTAGGCAAGCAGGGGCAATTTTTTAAGTCGGCCTTGCGGCCTTCGATATTGCTCCGATCGCTGTGCTCCCTAGATTGCCCCTGCGGCAGGCAGGTCAGTAGCCGCCTTAAGTTTGCTACTACGACTTTGCCCTTAGTCCTTAAACCAGTTGTAAACTAATAAACAGAGATGGGTAGTCTATCATAACTTTACTAGGTGGTTGGTAACCAATTCTGCCTATGAATACGTCTGGATATTCTTTTATTTATTTCTGTCGTCAAATAGCAGTGCTCGCACTGCCGATCTCTTATATAAAGGGTATATAGAGTTAACGTATAATTACAAGTTGTGAAACATTACATCTTAGTTCTCAGAGGTGACTTCAAGTATACAGTATAAGTCCATTTGTAACTTCAGTTTTATAAAAAATCTATTATAGGTCAGGCAATACAGAGTGCACTAGAATGAGTCTTTAAGTGGAAAATATTAGTCTGTGCGGTTCTAGCCCTGGTAATCTGGGTTGGAAATGTATCTGTAGTTACTTAACATAAGAGGGAGACTGTAAGATGGTTGATCACTTCAATTTAAAATAAATAAATTATTTGATTCATTCTTGCGATGCGCTCCACATCCACACACTACATCGTCAGGTTACGTAAGAGTTCTACATTCGAATTGGAATCAAATTTTTAATTGACTTTTTTGGGCCAGTTCTAAAATCTTTCAATATCACCAGATCATTATACGGCTATTATATTATATCAGAAGCCCATTACGACATCATGGGATGAAGTGGTGATGGTTTCTTTTATGCCGCCACCACACGACAATTAATATGCTAGGCCTTTAACTTAATCATTCATTTTAATGTTTAGGATGCCCAAATATGGGTGGAGCACCCAGTGAAAGTATGGGAAAGTGCCACAGTAACCTCAGACTACCGCTCAGGTGTTCTTATTGTGAAGATAGATCAGACTGGCCAGATACGACAAATCAAGGTAAAATTATCGTGTTTTTTTTAAAATATTACATAATAATATTGCAATTTTGTTTAAAATAATTGTGCATTTCTGATATAACTTTCAACATCTGTTTTATATATGCTTATATAAAAATGAAAAGGTATCACTTTGATATGTACACATACGCTCATGCGTATTATATATACGCGTCACTGCTGGACACATACTTCCACACATTCACAAGTGGTGAACATAGTTTTAAAAATAGAAAGTTGAGAAGTGAATTGTAAGGTAATACCTTCACTGCAAAGTTGGGATAAATTCAAAGAAGAATAGCGGCACAAGGGCACTGTCTCGACGTCGCCTCAGCGCCGCCTCAATTTAAGACAATGAGCGAAACTGAATTTCAGAGGAAAACTCGAAAGAAGCGCCTTCTAAACGACTCCGCTACTGTCGCGCTATGTCTATTGTATCTGTGGGCTGTACACTTTAGAATGTGAAAGATCTAGGCAGTTTTAGGCAGGCAATGTGATGTACATTTTATAAATCACATATACGAATAAGTTTCTCAATAAATTACCATCATGTTCATTATTATTCCAACAGATTAAAGATGAAAACCAGATGCCACCATTGCGCAATCCGTCACTGCTGATCGGGGAGAATGACCTCACATCCCTCTCTTACCTCCATGAGCCCGCAGTGCTGCACAATCTTAAAGTCAGGTGAC
This sequence comes from Parnassius mnemosyne, assembly GCA_963668995.1. Classification (NCBI taxonomy): domain Eukaryota; kingdom Metazoa; phylum Arthropoda; class Insecta; order Lepidoptera; family Papilionidae; genus Parnassius; species Parnassius mnemosyne. The sequence continues at coordinate 29,480,390 of CAVLGL010000088.1, forward strand.
TAAAACATACCTATTATATATTTTTTTCTTATAAGAGTGGTGAAGATAGAGTCTGGGTGTCATGATATGTGTTTTTGGAACAAAATGCTTTGTTTCGTAGATAACTAACATAGGTAACACCTGTTTAGGCATATTTAAAAAAATATCCATATTATACTTATGTTTGACTAGCTGTGCCCGCGATTATATACGCACGAACATGTATCCGCATATATATTATATCCACATATATACATATATCCATATATACGCATCTTAATAACACCAGTATATATATCCCAATGATACTACTGTATATAAGGTATAGTAACTTCTTATTTATATTAAATAACATACAAATATAATGAAATTGTTTTGAATAAATAAATAATAAACATAGATTCATAACAACAAGCTACCCGCGCCGGCTACACACGGTTGATTTCTGAATCTCGACAGCAAAGCCACCTACCTGGTCCAATTGTGAATCTAAACTATTCTCTAATCAACTTAATCTAATCACACACACGGACAGAAGAATTATATAAGACATAATATTCATGTATTATACATATAAATAAACCTTCCTCATAATCCATTATGTATATTGATGATTCGCATCAAAATCCGTTGCGTAGTTTAAAAGACCTAAGCGTACAGACTGCTGGAAGCGACTTGGTTTTATACTATGTTTTTTTTTATAGGATAAGGGTGACAAACGAGCACACAGTCCACCTGATGGTAAGTGGCTGCTGCGGCCCATAGACATCTACATCTATCTTCTATTACAAATCAAAATGTAAATGCGTTGTCACTCGTGAGGACTAAGATGGAATGCCTCATTTCCAGTAAAGAGGAACCACTGAACAAATACAAATTACAGAATAAGTATTTAAAGGTTCAACCTAAAACTAATCACATGACTTTATGGGCAATGTCCTTATTTTTTCAAGCCGGTGTCTACCTACTATCCCACCTGAATGAAGGTGATGCATCCGTAGACAGTAAAGCGTCGCTTAACAAAACCCCGCTCTTGGCTTGAAGATCTACATTATAATCTATTGGAAAAACAGATGCTGGTAAATTATTTAAGCAAATAGTTTGGTTCGTCTGGTGGTCCGGTGATGGAATGGAAAGGGAGAATTTTAATAATGCAATTCCTGCGCACTCTTTAAAAAACGTCATAAGACTGACTATGTTGCGTGTTACTTATCCGGTTTATACATTCAAGTAACATTTGGTTCTCTGCTAGATCCTTTTAAATATGTTCACCGCCATGTTAAAACTGCTATGATTTCAATAATTTATGACGAATTAAAATTTAAAAAAAAAACTTCAGTCACTATTCTTCTAAAACACAGAATAAATAATAGTATAAGAACTAAAATTAAGAGATTTCATTGAACAAAATAAATACATTTTTAAACACGATACTGTGTGTGATTAGCAATAAAGGCAAACCGGATTGTACAAATCTAGATGTCATCAAAACATTTAGGTATTTAATATATGAATAATATTCTATTGATGCACGTTATTGGAATTTGGAGGTTAATGTTGATAATTTTGCGAATTCCTTTGTGATTATTAATTTAAATGCGTATGCTTGAACTTTCGCGAACGCCTCCGTCAGATAATTCGCGCATCGTTATATAATAGATGGATCGGCAGTAGGGGTGAGCGTTGAAACAACGAACCGTTTAAAAAGACCGTTTTGTGTTCTGCGACGATGAAACCGTTTTACGTCCTGGGTTCAAACAGTCTTCGTTGCACAAAGCAGTCTTCGAATTATTTGGTGCGATTTTCTATTTTACTCCTATGAAACTAAAGTCGAGAACGCAATGATTCAACTATCTCATTAGTCGCGTCGTCGTCCTTAACGTTCCTCGTTATATTGTAGTCTTTGGTTTCATGTTCGTATACAAACGTAGACTTAATTGTAAGATTCACTCGACCATTTCACTCGACGGAAACGCAATTCTATTATTTCATGTTGAATAAGTTTTGTCCTTTAAGCTGTCTTCAAACCAGTTGCAACGACGACCGTTTTCGTCTTCGGGAATACGGTTGCGTTTCGTCCGTCAAAAATTCGACAACGACCCACCACTAGTCGTTAGACGCTGTTCTGTCCTTTCCGGTTCGTGGCGCGATGAGTATTTTTTATTTTATAGAATAAGGGTAACACACGAGCACACAGTCCACCTGAAGGTATGTGGATACTGTGACCCATATAACATTAACATACATCCTCGAATCATATATAGACGCGTTAAGAACTATATGGAATAACTCGTTATTTACGTATTTAGAGATTCGACCGTCATAGGCTAACTATGAACTCGCCTGATACTGGTCTGTTCTGTCTGTGCCTGCCCAGTCCACGAATATATTTACTAGATTTTTATATTTTACTAGCTTTCCACCACGTGATTTCGCCGACATTAAGTCAAATTTTCCTTATATGAGGGCGGCACTGAAAATTTCGGGAATCAAGGAAGTGACACAATATTACTGTTTAAAAATGTATTTATTGCTTTTCGAAGTATTCTCCGCGAAATTTGACACATTTTTCCACACGATGGAACCAATCATTGAAGCAACCATTCCATTCGGAAGTTGGGGTCTCCAAAATGGCCGTTTTGTAGGCGTCCACGGATTTTTCATGTGATGAAAATCTCTGTCCACGCAATTTATTCTTTATTTTAGGGAAAGTATAGAAATCATTAGGGCTTAGGTCGGGGCTGTACGGCGGATGGTCTAATAATTCTATGTTTTCTTGCTCTAAAAACTCTTTTGTTCTGTGTGCGATGTGAGAACTCGCATTGTCGTGATGGAGGATGATGCGGCGGTTGCAGTTCTCTTTACGGAGTTCAGAAACGACTTGTGGCAAACAAATGCTAGCATACCATTCTGCATTAACCGTTCTTTGTCCCTCAAGAGGAATAGTCGTAACATGGCCGTTTTTGGAGACAAACGTGGCCACCATTTTTTTTGCAACACCCCGTGAACGAACAATTTTTTTTTTATAGGATCGGGTGAGAAACGAGCACACAGTCCACCTGATGGTAAGTGGTTACTGTGACCCATAGACATCTACATCTATCCTCAATAAAGACTCAAGATGCAGATGCGTTGTCACCCATGAGGACTAAGATGGAATGCCTCTTTGCCAGTAAAAAGGGTCTCCGGTTCTCTACACTCACCATACGAAACACAGCAGCGTTAAGCTGCTATTTTACGCTGGTTTTCTGTGAGAGCGTGGTCCTTCCCCGGTCATTTTCGAACTCATTTTCGAACACCCAAACTCGTGACTGGTTTTTTGTTTCGGGTTCATACGCGTATATCCAGGATTCGTCACTTGATACGATGTTGTATACAGCATTTGAGGATCCTGCGTGGAATCTTTCGAGAGTTCTGACGCACCAAGTAACGCGAGCCGCTTTTGCTCTTCACAGAGCGAATGCAGTATCCATCGGAAAAACAACTTTTTTACACCTAATTGTTCATGCAAGATTATTTGTATTTGACTCATGCCAATGTCTAAAGTTGCCTGAATTTCGCGGTATGTCACATGTCGATCTTCCTCAATCAGCTTACGCACAGCATCAACGTTTTCTTGGGTGACTGCAGTTTTTGGACGACCTTGACGGGGATCATCACTGAGCTTGACACGTCCACGTTGAAATTCAGCAAACCAGCGATAAATTGGGGTTTTGGATGGGGCTTCATCACCAAATGCAGAAATCATCCGGTCAACACACTGTTTTTGTGTTAAACCACTTCGAAAGTCATAATAAATCATCGCTCTTGAATTTTCTCGAGTCAATTCCATTTTCTCAACGACTAAACAAGTTTGATAAAACCTTGTGGTAATGCCGAGAATCTTTTTAAAATAAGTAAATGGTATTCGATTTTTAAAACCAAGGACTTTTCAATTAAAAAGATTTTAATATGACAGGAACAGTGGAAATATTCTATTCCCGATACTTTTAGTGCAGCCCTCATAGTAAGTGTCGATTATCGCCCATGAACAACTAGAACATCAAGGAAATTCCAGGAGCCTTCCTGGCCTTTTTAATAATGAGTGAGCTCGTTCCTTGAAGGTCTCTAAGTTGCATCGGTCCGGAAAAGCCGCCGGTGGTAGATGATTTCACAAAGAAGTCTTGCGAGGAAGAAAACTTCTATTAAATCGCACAGTCATGGTGGACCGCCAGGCATCCAGGTGGTATGGATAGTACCGTGAGTTTGTCCCGATGCGCGTTGGTGGAATTAATCCGAAAAATTAGTCTACGTACTCCCCGTGGAAAATGCGTTAGAAAATGCAACGGGACGCAACATTTCTTCGCAGATCCACTAAATCGAGCCGATCAGTAAAAACACGGCCGTCGACGATTCGACCCACCTTTCGTTGGATGCAGTCAAGTGAAAGGAGCTGGCACTGGGGTGCCCGGTGAGGTCGAACTTGCGCCTTGTAAAGTTGCAAGCGATGTGCCGGCATGAAATACTGTCCCCCCTCTGCTGAGCAGAGGCCAATTTAGCCTTCCCTTCCAAGTGACCGCGGAACTGCACGACATTCGATATGTCGATGTTGAGGATTCCGATGCTGGTTGAGGCAGCACGGGAGTAAACTGAGATTGAGACGATGCTACAAACGGGTTCTTTTTAGCGGTAAACGCGTAAACCGGTTTCTTCTGAAGCTTAAACCGGACTAGAGTCGTCCCCATTCCGCGATTTTCTTTATTAAAGACTCGACTTCAGACACAAGTTTGTTCCGATACTCGATGACGTGCTTCCGATAAATATTAGCAACGCCAATGTAAAAAGCATCACCAGTGTTACAACCAGTAACAGCAACATATAAATGATATATAGAAAAAGCAGATGTAATAATTGTCCGACAAACTGACAGAGATATAATTGATACATAGGCGCGTAGTCGAAGTACGTACCGTTTACCACGGACTTGATGCTTCGATCTGCAAGAAAACTGATGATCCAATTGCACAATACTGCTTCCGCTCATCTATGAGATAGGTAAATTAGAAGATTAGAACTAGAACCAGCTGAGAGCACTTATTAGCTGGTGGTCCTCAAGGCACCTTATGAGGTGGCAGTTTATAATGGATTTGAGTATTTTGGAGAACATAGACTCGGCGGAGGTAAGCCTGTATTTGGACGGGTCTGAGCGGTCGTCTTTTTGGGGATCGGGTGCACTAAAGCTGTCTTCCATAAGTTCAGGATTACGCTTAGGGAGAAGGAGTACCGGAAAAGGCGCTTTAATACCGCAGCTAACTCCGGAGCACCCGCCTTCAGCACAATCGGAGGGACTTCATCAGGCCCACTAGACTTGTTGACGACCAGAGAGAGGAGTGCTGTGCACACTGAGCACTGTAATCCGTACGTCCAGCATGGAGAAATCATGCCGTGGGATGGTCGGCGGTGTATGTATGTACGTGTGTTCTCCTTGGCGGCATGAGCCAGTGAGTCGTTCGCCCTGTGCAAAGATGGAACAGATGGCTGACAGAAGTTCCTTTGGACAGCCTTGGCAAAACGCCTTCATAAAATTAGAGGTAGATAAAAGAGTTTGAGCAGTTCAAAATCTTTGAATCACCTCCAGTCAGTCAACGAAAGACAAAAGGTACCAAATAATTTAATGTTATTTTTGCAATCTAAGTATTTATTTGTTTTTACCAAAAGTAAAGAAAGAGCCACAAGCTTATACTTACGGCACTTGCTCTATTATTTATTGAGAATGTAAAACCAAATTTTATTCTCATTGCCTTTGCAAGCACCACCTATGTACAGAATAAAATGGTTAAATCATGCCCTGATTATTATTCGGACTTTATTATGACTAGTGACTAGTTTTTAACAGTGGTAGACTAGTTTAGTTTTTAACAGTTAACAGCCACGCGGCAGCTTTTGCTGTCGCACGTATGGGCCGGCTCGAACCGGGGTGGTACCACGACCTCACAGAATACCAGCGTGAAGTAGAGGTTTACCTCTGCGTTTCGCTTGGTGAGTGCAGGTGGCCGGAGGCCCTTTTTACTGGGAATGAGGCATTCCATCTTAGTCCTCACGGGTGACAACGCATCTGCATTTTGATTCGCAAACGAGGATAGATGTAGATGTCTATGGGCCGCAGCAACCACTTACCATCAGGTGGACTGTGTGCTCGTTTTTCATCCTTATCCTATAAAAAAAAAAACTAGTTTTACCCGAAAATATAGAAAGCAACCGACATCTAAGTTTAATCATCATCTAAGTTTTTTACGTGGTAGAGCCATGCTGCAGCTATATTAATAGTATAGTTGTAGTACGAACGGGTCGGCTCGACCGGGGAAGGACCACGCTCTCACAGAATACCAGCGTAAAATAGCAGCTTAATGCTGCTGTGTTTCATATGGTGAGTGTAGAGAACCGGACACCTATTTTACTGGGAAAGAGGCATTCTATCTTAGTCCTTAGGCTGACAACGCATCTGCATTTTAATTCGTAAGCAAAGATGCGGATGTCTATGGGCCACAGCAACCACTTACCATCAGGTGGATTGTGTGCTCGTTTGTCACTCTAATTCTATAAAAAAATTGTGTTAACAGTAAGACGTCAATGCGTTAACTAAATAAATAATTATGTAGAAAGCTACATATTTTATATCTTTATTAAAAATTACGTGTCACGTTGTTTGTCCGCGATGAACTCCTAAACTACTAAACTGATTTCAATGAAATTTTGTACACTGTGTGCAGTATGGTCCAACTTGAGAGATAAGATACTTTTTATCCCGATAAGTGACACTCAATATTTTTTTATTACGAATTTAAGGATTTTTTCATAGGAAGGGTCGTCGGAAAGGGCATAACAACGTCTGCCTGGCCAGTTAGTTTATATATATATAAAAAAAATATTCATAACTGGCGTAAGACAAGTAGTGTAGTGAGACGCTTCGTGTAACTTTGGGGTACTTTGCGAAGTCCTTTGACTCTGACGCAAAAAACCGACAGCGATCGGAAGTCGCCCGAGGCGAAGCGAGGTTGCACGAAGCGAATCGAAGTACCTCTATTCGCCGCGTCCAACTTCGCGAGTAGCGTAGAGGAGGCGTAAAGCGTGTCACACACTACGCAGATACGATAATATACGAAATTATACATTCACTCGAAATCCTTCAAACTTACTAGACGTGTCTTTTGGAGCGGATTGTTTCTACAGAGTGTCACCTACAATGAGTTGACGTACATTGCTTCGAGATTTGCAAGACAGCTCGTCAGAATTGGATTCAGATTATGATTTTGATGTATGTGTTGCCATCATTTACTATATTTATAACCTTTAACAAAAAGTAAAAACCGACTTCAAGTTGCTAAAAAAAAGTTATTTATTTGCTACCTTTAGGATGATATTTTTTTCAAAATTGATATGGGACCAACCTTTAGTATAATCTATTTAATAAAAAACACACTGCGAAGATATCGCGTAACATACATACAAAAAAAAACACAGTCTAATTGAGAGTCTCCTCCATTTTGAAGTCTTTTCAAAAGACGAATAATTTAGATATAACGTCATATAAACCTTAAAAAGAACCAGGCAAATTTTAATTGCTGTTTTTTCTTATAACCACCAACATTTCAATCATTACGTTTTTTTTGGAACGAAGTTCCTTATCACACTGTACGAATTTGACGGATCGGGGCTAGGCGAGAAAAAGTGTAAGATTTTTCCGCCACGACCCCCTTTCTATAGCGCGAACGAGATTGAATAATATCCATCTCCTTCGCACTTTTTATCTTGCCATGAAAGAAATATTATTTTAAATGAGGCTTCATTTTAATAGACGCTAGTAATTCAATTATTTGTATTTATTAATCAATAATGTACCACGTAAGGAACTTCGTTCCAACCGAGTGTTCCACGACACACACGCATGTTTTTTTTTATAAAACTGAAGTGACAAATGAACGTGCAGTCCGCCTGATGGTAAGTGGCTTCTGCAGTCCATCGACACCTGCAGGCAACCTTTTGAAAACTGATAAAAAAATAGAAATATTTTGTGTGGTGGAAACTAACTTTAATCATTCAGCCCCGTCTATTCTCGTTGATTATTATCAATCAAAAGCTCCTCCCCGTGTAGTGGCGGGTAAGAATACTCATTACCCCATATCTTCCCGTGGGTGTCGTAAGAGGCGACAGAGGGAAACTGAGGCAGAGGATGGGCAGCAGCATGTTTCTGATAACAGCAAACCAACAATAAAAAAACTGCGGTTGCCAACCCGCTCGCCAAGCGTGGCAACTATAGCAATATGGGGTATATTGCTGGTGCCATGAGCAATGACATTAATATACGGCCCCCAGATGGACCGTGCTTTGTGGCATTCCTTGGGGGAGGCCTATGTTCAGCAGTGGACTTGTGAAGGGCTGTAATGATGATGATGATGAAAAGCTCCTTAAACTCAAGTCATCCTTAAAATCATATTAGCTTCACATATTTGGCATTGTATTTGCCATTTCCTTATTATGTAACGTCTAAAAATGAGCTCATTTTACCATATTTTTATTAAGTCACTTTCTTTCTAATTTCATTTTGAACATAGCTCAGAATTGGATGACAATGTAGGACTACGAAAACGTGGTATATTAAGTCTTTTTAGTACAAAATAAAAAAAAATCACTTATATTTAATTTACTCGCCTACATTTTTTTTTTGACAGCCGTTGTTACCGTTACATCCTACTAAAGTCCACTGCTGAGCATATACCTCCCCCATAGATTGCCTCATAGGAGGGATATTTGCAACCGCAGTTTTTTATTTTTAGTCGTTATTAGGGAAACGCTGCCCATCTCCTGTTTCAGTTTCCCTCTGTCGCCTCTTACGACACCCACGGGATGATATGGGGTAGTGGGTATTCTTACACCGCCACTACACGGTGTTTCGGTCTTTTGACAGCGCTAAGTGAAAAATCGCTTCACACTTTTTCGTGTATATAATATTCTTAAGGAATCTGAGTAGAGTCGTTGGGTTAAGCTGCTAGACTAATCTTGTTATGATAAACGTGCTGCGAATTTGCAGTCTTAAGTTAGAAATGTCAAAGCCGATATTAAAATTCCTTTTGTAATACGCAATAATCATGTGAAAGCAACAACAATAAGGAAATGCATTTAACGAGAACTGTACAAGTTCACAGTCATTTCACTGGTAAGAATAGACGGAAAAGAGATAGTGAATGATTGAATTTATGAATTGACGTGAGAAAGTATTCGTATTTCTAAGTACGTAACGTAAACATTACAATAGGCTGAATTTAAGAAAAAAATATTTCTCGTATACGCGATTAAAACAAAGGCTTTAGATAATGTGCGAGTGACAAATAAGCACACAATCTACCCTATGGTAAGGGGAAGCTGTGGCCTATAATAATAACGTCCTCCAGATCAAATTTCGGAAATTTCGGTCTTTCTTAACGGAGACTAGCCATCGGCGCAGGACAGGATTATAGTGCCCAAGTGTATGTTGCAAGCACAGGTACGCTCTCTATTCCCTCACTCTCATAGTCCGATGGGACGGTAAACCGACACGACCGGAGAGAGATCAGGCACAGGACCAACGGCTTTACGTGCTTTCCGAACCACGGGGATGAGACACCGGCAACTTCGTAACTCCGGGCAGCTACTGAGAATTTCTTGACGGAAAAATTCAATAACTAATTTTTTTTGCCCGACCTGGGATACGAACCCAAGACGTCAGTATCAGCAGTCGCGTTTATAACCACTAGACCAACGAAGAGTGACCTATAGACAGACATATATATTCGATTAACAAAATGCAGAATGTGTTGTCACCCTTAAAGACTAAGATGGAATGCCTTGTTTCCAGTAAAAAGGATCTCCGGTTCTATATTCCCTCACCATGTAGAAACAGCAGCATTAAGCTGGTATTACACACTGATATTCTAATAGATTATCCAGTCTTATAAGCAGCTTAAGCTTGAAACACATTATTAAGGTTCATTACACTTGTAGTTTGTGGAATCGGTAATTTTTATACGACCCGAGTTTTCGAACTCTCTAAATTAATTTTCTGGTTAATGTTTAATATGAACAGTCATATTTATTATGGTTTTAGCACAAATTGGTCGGCTCGACCGGGGAAGGACCACGCTCTCACAGAATACAAGCGTAAAAAGGCAGCTCAATGCTGCCGTGTTTCGTATGGTGAGTGTGTATGAGACCCTTTTTGCTGGAAACGAGTTATTCCATTTTAGTCCTCATCTGCATTTTGATTCTTAATTGAGGATAAATGTAGATGTTTATTTGCCACAGCATCCACTTAACATCAGGTGGACTGTGCTGTTGGCACCCTTATTCTGTAAAAAAATTTGAAAAGCGGTTGACCCTGCAGGCTATCCCTGGTACTTCCCGCTTATTCCCGCTTATTCCCGAGCTCAACGCTCGAAAATCTATTTAATTTTGTTTTTTTGGTTTTTATTTTTTTTAAATCTTTGAAACGGCTCGACCGATTGACTTGAAAATCTAATCAGCTTGAAGTCTCAATGAACACTTTCAATCGCCGTGACGCCCTTCTTGATCGGTTAATTCGTTTTATAGATATCGTACGATAGAATTTTATTCACACACACACACACACACACACACACACAAGCGCACGCGCACGCACGCACGCACGCACGCACGCACTCACGCGCGCCCACCCGTGAACTCGCGCGTCCACGCACGCATACGCCCGCACGCACATACGCACACGCACGCACGCACGCACCTGCACGGACACGCACGCACGCGCGCTCGGCTTCCTGGGCCCTCAACACGTGGAGATCTGATGAAAACTGGCATTCTCAAAATCGGACCGAAACCTATAACTAGTTAAGTTAAAAAATTGTTAAGACAGTACATCTGTAGTTTTATGTTACATAGTTAGTATGCTGTTTTTTGGTTAGGTTTTATAACTATTTTCCTCTTTTACGAGATGGATGCAAATGGTTAAATGAAGACGTCTCCTTTAAATAAATATAAATTTAACTTGCAGCACTGGCGTGCTCCAAGGTTGTGTCCGGGCGTTAGATTTAGGGGGCGGTATTTTGGGAAACAAAGTCAGCTTCCCGCCTTAACTTTTTAAATGACTTACTAACTAACTAAATGAATAACTTTTACGTGGTAGAGCCAGTAGTATATTAGTAGTATAGTTGAAGCGCGATTGGATCAGCTCGACCGGGGAAGGGCCACGCTCTCAAAGGATACCAACGTAAAATAGCAGCTTGACGCTGCTGTGTTTCGTATGGTGAGTGTAGAGAACCGGAGACTCTTTTTACTGGATAAGAGGCATTCCATCTTAGTCCTCACGGGTGACAACGCATCTTCATTTTGATTTGTAATCGAGGATAGATGTAGATGTCTATGGGCCGCAGCAACCACTTACCATCAGGTGGACTGTGTGTTCGTTTGTCACCCTTATCCTATAAAAAAAATTATGCCAGTAAAAATCTCAAAACCGATACGGATACAGCCTATGAAAAGTCCACTGCTGAATATAGGCGTCCCCCATAGATTGCCTCAAATGCTCCTGTGCGCGCTCCAATGAAATTGTCAATTGCAAGTATTTACCACTTGCTCGGCGGTGATAGAAAACGTGAGTTGAAAAACTATTTCTATATCATGTGAAGTCCATCAACACGCATTCACATGATCATGACGCATTGGATAACTATTCGACCCAAAACTTTTGCCACGCCGTTAGAGCGATGGTGAGCACAGAGCCTTGCACTGCTAGCTGTCAATCCCATTTTGTAAATTTTGGGAGCCAGTCTCGTCCGTCGATGATGGTTATTTAGGAAAAGGTGGCATATTTCCCTTTACGGCTTTTGTTAATCAGTTTTTTAATTGTTGTAGGCTAGTGCATGACTACAGTTCCACCTGATGGTAAATGGTGATATAGCCGAAGATGGCAAAGTGCACTGACTGAGATCAAAAAAAGCTTTTTTCTGCCGACTTCCAAAAATGAGACGGTACTCAATTCGAGTGTATGTTTTTTTTTTATGTGTGTTACCTCATAACTTTGTACTGGGTGAACCGATTTCGATGATTCTCTTTTTATATGAAAGCTGATAATTCTCGTGTGGTCCCATTTGAATTTGATCAAGGTCAGACCAATAGTTTTTGAGCTATTCTTAAATAACTTATATTGAAGTCTGCTGTACAAAATTTTTAATTTTTAATTATTTCTTTGTATGATAAGGGTGACAAACGAGCACACAGTCCGCCTGATGGTAAATGGTTGCTGTGGCCCATAGACATCTACATCTATTCTCGATTACGAATCAAAATGAAGATGCGTTGTCACCCGTGAGAACTAAGATGGAATGCCTCGTTTCTAGTAAAAAGGATTTCCGGTTCTCTACACTCACCATATGAAACACAGCAGCGTTAAGTTGCTATTTTACGCTGGTGTTCTGTGAGAGCGTGGTGCTTCCCCTCGAGCCGACCCATTCGTGCTATAACTATACCAGTAATATAGCTGCAGCATGGCTCTACCACCAGAAAAGCCTATTCACTCTTGCCTTGAAGACAACCCACATTATAATCGGATGAAATGATAAGTGCTGGCAAATTATTGCACTCCTTTGCTGTACGCATTTTGTACGAAGTATATAGTAAATAGTTTGGTTCGATTGCGTGGTATGTCATCAACGAAATAATGGAGACCAGTCGAGCGTCTGGTGTTTACGATTATGGATTCGCTCTTGCTAAGTTAAAAGAGTTGTTTGGAAAATATCTACCACGCTGCCACAATGCGTGGCAGACTTAGAGTATGTATTTTTTCACACATGTAGGTTTTCAAACGATGTTTTCCTTCACCGGCGGGCACGTGGAAAATCAGAGCAAGAAATTACAATGAATTGTTTTCTGTTACACGTTTAAGAAATAAATAAATATATGGAAGGTTTTTATTGATGACCGTGGTAACAATGTAAGAAATTCTTTGTTTATTTAATTAACATTAATGTGTGAAGGAGGTATTTATACTTGGATTCGAGCATTAACAAGTACATTGCTGCAAGTATTTCGTTAACGGAATTATGAAGACTTATTCTGACCTAGCGTCACTTTAAGACTCTTAATTACTTAAGTCACAAATTCAAATTCCATAGAAGTGGAATAAGTGACTACTTAGCTAGACATAATGCCATTGATGTAATATTAAAAAAAAATGTGTTCTTTATATAAATTATAATAAAGTTCACAGAATAATTTAATATTAGTGCGCGAGTAACCTTCGCAACTTTTGTTAAAAATTTTAAAGAATATCAAAGTATTTTTGGACGATACTTTGAAAATTCTTGAAAAACTATACTTTTAACTTCATACTAGTTTTGTCTTATTAAGTAATAAATGGCGTTATATCCATTTAATCCCACAGACTGCTTATGGGCATAATTACCAGCTCGAAGGTAAGTTAAGTATGGCTAAATCTTTACAGGTTACTTGATGCAACTAAGAATGACATATATTATATAAACGTGGTAGAGCCATGCTGTAGCTATATTTATTGTATAGTTGTAGCACAAATGGGTCTGCTCGACCGGGGAAACACCACGCTCTCACAGAACACCAGCGTAAAATAGCAGCTTAATGCTGCAGTGTTTCTTATGGTGATTGTTGGTATGGTGAGAACCGGAGACCCTTTTTACTGGAAAAGAGGCATTCCATCTCAGTCCTGCATTTTGATTTCACACGAGGATAGATGTAGATGTCTATGGGCCACAGCAACCACTTACAATCAGGTTGACTGTGTGCTCGCTTGTCAATCTTATCCTATAAAAACATTCAGCAGTTGTCGTCAGTCTTAGTAGTCTTTCGTCTATGTCTTCATTAGTCCGTAGAAATCCACTGCTGGACATGGTCTTGTCCCGTTGTTTTTGCTTTTACTTTGATTACCATGTTTGGCTTAAACGAAATTATAGCGTCATGTATTGGAAATCCATAAGATCTTGTTGCTATATCATATAGTCGCCACTAACATCTTTGCACTTATGCTGCGACCATCACTTATCTGTGGTATTTGAGTAAGGCTTTCTCATACAGATTTCCCGCAGTCGGTCATCATAAGTCAAAACCTCTACTTAACCTATCATTTTTAAGTAAAGGTGTGTCATGTACAAGTGTAGTTAAACATTTGTAGAGAAAGTTCATATATTCTGGCTTGCACCCAATTCCAGAAAGTTGGATAAAAAAGAGCCAATGAAAAGTAGTATTGTCCAGACACGTCATTAAACAGAAGAATTATTCTTCTAAAAATGAAAGTCGGCAGTTTCGTATAATTTTCTTATGTGCTACCAAAAATTCTTGGTATATTTTTAACATCTGTACAAACTAAAGTTTTATATATGTATTGCGTACGTGACAAAAATGCTTTGATTAATTTAGCCTTATAAGAATAATACGCACTTTGTTTTTTTTTTTAACTGTATATACTTGAATATACATTTATAACAGGAATTTTGATCGCGCTCGCGATAAAACATTGCTTTAATATCTGTCGTCTTAGATTTGATGATCGCATGTATTGTGACAACTACATAAAACGGAAACGAAACGACAAAAAATATAATAATTGATTATATTAGCGATCCGCGCCCCAGCTTCGCACGTGTGGTTACTTGATCTCGATAACAGCGCCATCTACCGGGTCCAATTGTGAATCTAAACTATCCAGGGATCCACTTAAATTCACAAAAAAATTCATCAGATTCGTTCGAGCCAGTTTCGGAGTTTTAGCGAGACTAACGGACAGTAATTGATTTTTAAATGTAATGCCGCCCATGAATAACTGCACACAGGGGACCAGCAGGTGCGTTGCCGGCCTTTTAGAAAGGAATAAGCTCTTTTCTTGAAGATCCCTAAGTTGTATCCGTCCGGAAAAATCGCTGGTGGTAATCAATTCCACAGAGAGGTTGTTCGAGGAAGAAAACTCCTAGTAAAACGTACAGTGGTGGACCGCCAAGCATCCAGATGGTGTGGATGTTATCATGATTTTTAACGCGATTGCGTGCGTTCGTGAAATTTGACGGCCGGAATCAGTCCGAACAATTCCTCAGAGCACTCCCCGTGGTAGATGCGATAGAAAATGCAAAGGGGATGCAACATCACTTCGCAGCTCTAGTGAATCAAGCCGATCAGAAAGAACTCGGTCGTCAACGATTCGAACCACTCTGCGCTGGATGCGGTCAAGTGAAAAGAGCTGGCACTGGGGTGCCTCGGCCCAGAGATGAGAACAGTATGTGAGGCCGAACTTGCCGCCTTGTAAAGTTGCAAGCGGTGTGCTGGCATGAAATACTGTCCCGCTCTGTTGCGCACGTCAAGATTTTTAGAGGCCAATTTGGCCTTCCCTTCCAAGTGTCCACGAAACTGCACATTATTCGATATGTTGACGCTGAGGATTCCGATGCTAGCTGAAGCAGCAAGGGGAGTGCCTTGAAGTTGAGGAGATACGATAAAGGGGCAGGCATCATCAGTGTAAGGGTCTATCGGATATATTTGCACCAGCTCATTCGTCCACCGTGAGAAATTTAGGCAATTTTTTCAAGGAAATCGTTATTTAATGCATTATTGGAAAGACAAAAGAGATTTTAAGAATGCATTACGAGAAAGGAAGCTGAAGAGGGAATAGATCCAAACAGCAGCAACGACAAGCAGCGTAGCTCTACGTTTTAAATATATAATCTGCATTTATAATTGCTAACTGCTTACCGTATTCTGCATACTAAAATATATGTTCTCATTAGTGCAGTTTTTGCGAGGCATTCTGTAGCTCATCTCATCTCGTTGACATATAAACCCGAAATTGAAACATAAAATTCATTAAGCTTACAAGCATAGCTTCCCCACTTATTTTAGTGTTATTATTATTTATCATATTTGATAGAAGTTTCAAGCTAATAATGTATTTATTTGTTCTGTACATTACACAACATAAAATATATAGCTACGTTTGTTTATGATTTTCTCCTGTATCCTGCAGTCTTCTTACGTCGAAGAAATTAATATATTTATTTCGTTTCATTTCTGATTCTTTAAAAAGGGGTGGCGCCATTTATATTTTAAGAAAAAAAATTCACCCCTAAATGTTGAATAATAGGGGATCAAGTTTTTAAAGTAACTGTTTAGACGATATTCTACTTGTAATATCTTAATCTTATGATATTCCTTAGTCCACTCAAAAGGGTAAAGTAATTAAACTTCAGAGGACTATGCTAAGGACTTAGATAATATCTAATACTATATTATAGTGTATCGAAAAATTTTAACTCCAACTTCAGCACTTATCTAGAATTCATTTGTTTTAGAATCGGTTTTACTTTTTTTTTAAATAAGTTTAAATGATTTACAAGTGTTTATATTAATTCTAACAAGACAATTTTTTTTATAAAATAAGGGTGACAAACGAGCACACACGTAGTGCACATGATGTTAAATTGGATGCTGTGACCCATTAACACCTACATTTATCCCTGATTTAGAATCAATGCAAATTGTGTTGTCACCCTTGGGGACAAAAATGAAATGCCTCGTTTCGAGTAAAAATGGCCTTCGGTTCTTACGAAACATAGCATGGTATTTTACGCTGAATTTTGGCTTTGATTTTCATTGTCATTTTACAATATAGCTTTGAAATATAATATGCAGAATATTTGGTTTTGAATTTATGCTTGCTCACTAAACTGTATACTTGTATCCTTGTAGTTGTATATATTATATCAGTGTTGTTTTCCGCCGATGATGTTTATCAAAGTTGAATAATTGGATAGCAAATGTTCCATCCGCTTTTGTATGTTATGGAATATATAATGTAGATTAATGCTTTAGTTAAATTACAATTAAAACATATCTTTATATATAAGAATTACGTGTAACATTGTTTGTCCGCGATATACTCCTAAACTACTGAATTGATTTCAATTAAATTATAGTGTATTGCATATGTATTCCTTGCTCAAAATTGAGAGATAGGGTAGTTATAATCTCAATAAGTGACCCTCAATATTTTTTATTGCGAATTTAAGGATTTTTTAAAGACCAAGGGTCGTCGTAAAGGGCAGAATAATGTCTACCCGGCCGGTATAAATAACCAGACAAGTGCGAGTTGGACTCGCGCACAAAGGCTTCCGTACCATCGTAAAACACGTTTCTAGTTGGAGAGCCCCGTTTAATTTTTAATTTATTTTTATCTTTATTCTGTGAAAATTTCAACTGTCTACCTATTTACGGATCATGAGATATAGCCCGCTGACAGACAGACGGACGGACGGACGGGCGGATAGCGGAGGCTTAGTAATAGGGTCCCGTTGGTTACGTTTCGGGTACGGAATCATAAAAAAGACAGATCTAAATACCCAGAGAGCAGCGTAAACGATGATATACTTCTTTTTTTTATAGGGTTAGGGTGACAAACGAACACAGTCCACCTGATGGTAAATGCTTGCTGTGGTCCATAGACATCTACATCTATCCTCGATTACGAATCAAAATGTAGATGCGCTGTCACCCGTGAGGCCTAAAATGGAATGCCTCGTTTCCAGTAAAAAGGGTCTCCGGTTCTTTACACTCACCATACGAAACACAGCAGCTTTAAGCTGCTATTTTACGCTGGTATTCTATAAGAGCGTGGTCCTTTCCCGGTCGAGCCGACCCATTCGTGCCACAACTATACCAGTAATATAGCTGCAGCATGGCTCTAGCAACTACAATCGGCAAACCATCTTTCAAGCGTCTTATTATCGCAGATTCTTTCAATTATGGGTGAGAACCGTGTCTATATCATTTTGATGCATGTGTGATATAGAAAGGTTTTTGAATCGATTAAACGAGCTCTATAATTTGGAATGAAATATTTTACTGGCATTACATACCTATAGGATTAGTTGAGTTATATTATTGGATTGTAAGTTATTTCTTATGACTCATATTATTCTATCAATGAAAGCAGATTATAACGAAGAACTATGCGTACGTAGGCAATTATTCTTTTTGATTGTTACTTATTACAGTTGTTGACTATAATATCTTCTTAGTTCTAGAAGCGAATAAATAGTAAAGATATCGTTTATATGTTAATAAATGTTGGTACGTTTTTTACATAGTAAAGCAATGCTGCAGCTATATTACGGTTGTAGCACGGATGTGTCCCCTCGGCCGCGGCCAGGGAAGGAACACGCTCTCACAGAATACCAGCGTGAAATACGAGGGTGGATTGAAAAGTACTCTGCCTAACACAGATCCATACAATTCTAAAAATCAAATCTACCCACATTATTTAGTTCAGTTCAGACTAGTTCATTGTGTGAAGTTCGAAACGTGTGCGATAATTAGTTGTGATTTTATAAATTTATTAACAAAGTAATCGGACATAATTTCCGCGAATGGAGCAAATCGAGCAGCGTGCCGTCATTAAGTACCTCCATAAGAAGGGGCTATCATCAAAAGCCATCCATGATGACATGGTCAGTACATTAGGCGATTGTGCTCTGTCATATTCATCCGTCAAAAAATGGATAGCAGAATTTAAGCGTGGTAGAGAGAGTGTGAAAGATGAACCCCGCTCTGGAAGGCCTTCGACGTCAACTACTGACGAAAATATTAAAAAAGTACTTGATTTAATAATGGGAGACCGCAGGTTAAAAATTAGAGAGATAGCCGAGATTATAGGCATCTCTTATGAACGAACTCAAAACATCATTGTCAACGAGTTGGGTTTCCACAAGGTGTCTGCGAGGTGGGTTCCGCGACTGCTTTCAGTTGAACAAAAAAGGACGCGATTGACTATTTCACGCGACTATTTGGAGTTATTTGAAGCCGATGCAGATGATTTTTTGAATCGTTTTGTTACTATGGACGAAACATGGGTTCATTACTGTACACCGGAAACAAAACAACAATCAAAACAGTGGAGAAGACCTGGTTCACCACCCCCTAAAAAGGCTAAATCGATTTTGTCGGCAAATAAGGTGATGGCTTCAGTATTCTGGGACTCGAAAGGTGTGATTATGATTGATTATCTTGAAAGGGGTCAGAATATAAAATCTGATTACTACTGCACCTTACTACGTCGTTTACGAGAGGAAATAAAAGAAAAACGTCGAGTAATGCTCAGAAGAAAAGTCCTGTTTCATCAAGATAACGCCCGTGTTCACACGTCAGTACAGTCAATGGCTGAAATTCACAACTGTGGCTTTGAACTGTTACCGCATCCGCCGTATTCACCTGATCTGGCACCATCAGACTTCTTTCTGTTCCCTAACCTAAAAAAGCACTTGGGGAGGTCAAAGATTTTCGACAAACGACGAGGTCAAAGCAGCTGTAGACGCATATTTTGACTCTAAGGAAGAATCATTTTTTTTTCAACGGTCTAAATGCTTGGAAGGGGAGGTGGCAAAAGTGTATTGAACTTGATGGTGATTATGTAGAAAAATAAAAATATAACTGATTTAGTATTTGTTTATTTTCTTGGTTAGGCCGAGTACTTTTCAATCCACCCTCGTAGATGCTTAATGCTGCTGTGTTTCGTATGGTGATTGTAGAGAACCGGAGACCGTTTTTACTGGAAACGAGGTATTCCAGTTGTCAACCATGAGAACTAATCTCATGGTTGACAACTCATCTGCATTCTTATTCTTAAACGAGGCTAAATGTAGATGATTATGGGCTACAGCATCCACTAGCCATCAGGTTAACTGTGTACTCGTCTGTTACCATTATTCCATAAAAAATATCATCATCGAACAATTTAATAAAAGTGGAGAATTTAATAGAGACTATCGGTCCGTGAGGTCCACGTGCGGTGAAGTTCTTAAAGGAACTCCATCCGCGGCTGGTCGTTGCTGCTGGTGATAAGAGGGCTGGTTCTTTTCTCGCTCAAAGGCTAAGTATAGCCATTCAGCGGGGAAACGCAGCCAGCGTTCTTGGCACGATACCGCGGGGAGTAGGACTATATGATGATTAAGTTTCTAGTTTTAGTTTTTTTTTAATTATTATTATAGTTTTTAATATTGTATATAATTAAATTATATAATATATTTAACTTATTATAATATAACAAAAGTTGAAAGTGTTCAAGATAGTTGACATTAATTTGACTGTTAATACATATTTTTGCTTTAAGTCTTATTTTTTTCTTTTTTTTTTTAAAAACGTTACCCCCACACTAGGATTTTCTCCTGTATCGTGGACGCAGTTTACAAACATATATTGCACAAGGACAAACATCCAGACCCGGAACAATTATTTGTAGGCCATACAAATACTTGTTCCGTGCGGGATTCGAACCCGCGGCCCCAAGCGTTGCAACTCATTGCTAAGCCACTACGCCACGGAGCCGTCCGTCGTAAGTAAATCTTATTTAGCCGTGTAGTGGCGATGTAAGAATATCCACTGACATAAGTAGCTGAAATAGGAGATGGGAAGCAGCAATTTCCTGATAACAATTCATAATGATAAAAACTTAGTTGTAACTAAATTCCCCATACGAGGCAATCTATGGGTTGGCCTATATTCAACAGAGGACTTTTATAGGCTGTAATGGATAGGTGGATGGAAATATTATTTTTAGAACATTTTTTCGGGTTTCGGAAAGTACGAGATAAAGTTCTAAATGCACTATCAACACATTTAGTTTTTCTTTTTCTTTTTTATAGAGTAAGAGTGACAAACGAGCAGAGTCCACCTAATGGTAAGTTGGTGCTGTAGCCCATAGACATCTACATCTATCCTCGATTATGAAACAAAATGCAGATGCGTTGTCACCCCTGAGGACTAAGATGGAATGCCGAGTTTCCAGTAAAAAGGGTCTCCGGTTCTCTACACTCACCATACGAAACAGCAACTTTAAGCTACTATTTTACGCTAGTATTCTGTGAGAGCGTGGTCTTTCCTCGGTCGAGCCAACCCATTCGTGCTACAACTATACTACTAATATAGCTGCAGCATGGCTCTACCAGGTAAAAAAAGTTTTATATTGATATTAGGTCAGTACTCAGTACTGATGTTTTTAAAAATAATAATGGCTAAGTTAGTATAGAAAAACAATGTAAATAGACGTCGCTTGTGAGTTATATTATTATTAACTAAATCTGTAAATTCTTTTCAGATTCTGTGATAGAAATGCAATTTACACATACTGCGGGATCGTGCTGGTTGCCATCAACCCTTACTATGAATTGCCTATTTACGGTAAGTTAGTGACTTAATTGGTAAGAGTACCCGGCGAAGTCATCGTTTGACCGCTAACGCAAATTGGATTACTGTAAATCTGGTGAGAATTATCATTGTTTGCGGTGGGAATTACTTTGCGGTTTTTAAGTTGGGAATATTTTATAACTTACTAGCGATTCGTCCCTCCTTGCTCGGGTGATTTCTGCATTTCGACAACAGCGCCATTACCGGGTCCATTTGTGAATCTAAACCATCCAGGGACACACTCTAAAGCGCGGCGCCCACCTAAGTAACGTAACGCGTGATCTGGCGCGTGATTTGACGCGTAACTTGTCACTCGCCTCAACATTCAAAGAGATTGTATGTAGTAGCGCCCATTAGCGTGGCGTGATGCTGCATGACCTGACGTGCCATTCAGCTTGCTACTAGTGACGCATTGAAGTGGCGCGTAGCACATAACTTGCAGCGACTTGTCTATACAAAATGAAAGACGACCTAGCTTTTTTTCTTTTCATGAAAGGCCATGTATACAATGTGATTGTTCTAGACCCGATTACATTAACAGGAATTCGCAAGATACTTCTTGCAACTTATAGTGACTTGCCTATGCAAAATATAATTCTAATTCCTTCATAGCATTGAAAGTACCACCACTTTTCAATTTTTTTCCTCAAAGCATGTACCCGAAATCTTTTGCTGGCACTTGGAATGTTTGAAATCTGTAGCATAGCAAGGGCATGTTTATCTTCTTCACACGACATTTTGGCTCAAACTGAATTCTGCGATATGCTATTGTTGCACAGATTGGCGCAAGCAGTGTCACCCGTGGTCACGTCAGAACATCGTCAGAATCATGCTACAAGCCATGTCGAAATCATGTAGCTTAGGTGGGCGCCGCGGTTAACACACAAAAAATCATCAAAATTAGACCAGCCATTTTCGAGTTTTTGCGAGACTAAAGGACAGCCATTGTTGATTCTTATATATAGAGATAATAATATATTTATGTTACGAGTTAGAGCCGTGTCTGTATTATGGTTGTAACACTAATGGGTCAGCTCGACTAGGGAAGAACCACGCCCTAATAATATTAGCGTGAAATAACAGCATAATGTTGGTGTGTTTCGTATGGTGAGTATAGAGACCCGGAGACCTTAGTAACTGGTAGGCAGTGCGGCATTCCAGTTAGCCGTGGTGACAACGCATCTCCATTTTAATTCTTAATCGATGATAGACGTAGGCTGATTTGTTCTAGCCGGTATACGAGAGAGATGACGACGCATCTGTAGCACTATAAAAAAAAACCTTACGTCAAAACGAAGCCAACCACGATTTCCACCAGAGTTATACATACAATCACACTGCTGGTTGTATTTTGATTGTCCCGATAGCTTTGACATTGCATCCTATTTTCGAATTCATCGCATATTCGTTACCACGGGTATTTTAAAACTGGCTTATACTATACAAAAGTAATTGTTCAAATCGGACTGGTAGTTCCGGAGATTAGCGTGTTTAAACAGACAAAAAAACAAAAAAAAATCTCTTCCGATTTATTAATATTGGAATTGGAATGTCTTTTAGGATGTTACTCGTATTTTACTATTAAAAAATTCAGGGGTAAAGAAAGAGAACCCTTTTGTGCCACCGCCACACGACTCCAGAACTAAAAGAGATTAACACAACTTATTTAATTTTATTTGATTTGAAATATAAAGCTTTAATATATTTATGTAAAGGCGATGAGACAATTATGGCGTACCGAGGTCAGGCCATGGGTGACCTGGACCCACACATATTCGCCGTCTCCGAGGAGGCATACACAAAGCTGGAAAGGGAGCGGAGAGACCAAAGTATTATTGGTGAGTATACAAGCTTTGAGTATTAATTATATAAATTGCTGTAATTTGAAAAATCTGAACAATCCTAGACATCGCGTAACATTTGGTCGTTATTTAATAAAGGGAACTGCAAGACTATTCGCTAACTTTATTGACTCTAAAATGACAGTCATTTTGTAGTACATTGCGTTGTGTTTTATGAGCCGTGGTAGCTCTTATAGAAAATCTATATATATATATATATATATTTTGACGACAACGATGTAGCTGAATAGGCTTGCTTGACAGATTAAATATTTTATATTTAATTTAGATTAAATTTTTTTTAAAAATTCGAAAGAATCATTTGTAACTATGCTTTAGAAAGTAAACATCATTATTTATGAATTATGAATAAAAATGTGTCGTTGAGTGCAGTTGTATTTGTTTGTCAGTGAGCGGAGAGTCCGGCGCTGGGAAAACGGTGTCAGCAAAGTACGCGATGAGGTACTTCGCGGCGGTTGGAGGGAACGCCAGCGAAACACAAGTGGAACGCAAAGTGCTTGCCTCCAGTCCGATCATGGAAGTAAGTTGTAATTAAATAAATAGTTTTGTCTCTCTTAGATATGGAATATCATATCAGAGGAGTTTTACCAGGCCGTACAATATGGAATAGGTCAGTATTGACCAGACGTGACTTACAAAGTATAATTTTTTGACTAATAACAATCGTGCTATTATGGCACCGTTGGTATGATATAGCCAAAGATTTTAAAGCGCATAGACAGCTTAAAAATACCTATTATTCTTGCCTCTAAGACACCCCCAGTTTGTTCGGATACTGTTCGGAACTACAGGGCATAAGCCTCCCTACAGATTGCCTCATAGGGGAATATTTTCCATAGTGGCCTTGCGGGGTGTGGCAACCACAGTTTTATTAGTATTATTATATTGAATTGTCATCTAGAAGTTGTCGCTGCACATTTCCTCCTTTATTTCTCTCTGTTGCCTCTTTCGACACCCATGAGATGATATGGGGTAGTGGATTTAACTTCGCTGCCAATAATACACGACGTTGAAAGATAGATACTGGCATATTATTCCACTTCATTACTATAATGTGTTTGACAAGGACCGTTTATATTCATCAGCTTTTTACTTTTCACCATAGTAATAAAAAAAATACACCTCCCCCAGTCTATCGGCAACGCGAAAACTACCCGCAACGATAATTCGTCCCGCTTCGGCAAGTTCATAGAGATCCACTTCGACGACCATTACCGGATATCGGGCGCCAGCATGCGCACGTACCTTTTGGAAAAGTCGCGTGTGGTGTACCAGAGTGCTGGGGAAAGGAACTATCATATCTTCTACCAGCTGTGTGCTGCGGCCGTCAACATGCCCGAACTTAAGCTTGGTAAGTACTTCCTTATTATTTTTCATCAAATTAACTTAGCGTTAGGACTACTGCTCTGCATAGGAGTGCGTACCCAGACGGGTAGGTACTGTACTATTACATATTTATGTCAAGGAGCAAGCAGTACGTGCACTGCTGTGTCCTGGTTGAAACTGTATAGAAAGCCAGTATAATTAAGTCAAGAAGTTAAAGTGACAATGCGTCTACTACAGCCATCTTTGTATGAAGTTGGTTGCATGGGCTTGCATTAGTACCTTACAATCAGTTGAATTGATTTCATTCCTCTTAACTAATATTCTTAAATAAGGATAGATAGATAGATATAGGTAGACACCTATATCTATCCTTATTTAAGAATGGTCTACAGCATCCACTTACCATATCAGAATGGATCTGTATACTCGTTATTTACTCTTAATGTATACATAAACAAATAAATAAAATTGAAGTGTCTGTTTGTAATGTCAAAATAACACCTTTTTACTAAATGCATAAAACAATTTTATAAAAGTTTTGACTGTCTGTCTCTTTGTCCCTACTAATCTCCTAAATGGCTAAACCAATTTTGACGGGACTTTTACTCGCAGTAGGCTGATGTCATAAGGAGTAACTTAACAACTTTTATTTTAGAAATTCAATTGGGATTCCGCGCGAATAAATCCATGAAATCCAAACGTAATAAATTCCACGCGGATGAAGTCGCGGGTAATATATAGTAGCATATAATAAGTAACGTATGAGGTAACCGCCTGCTGGTAAGTGACTTCTGCAGACCATGGACACCTACCAATTCGCACAGCTGCGTTGTCACCCTGGAAATAATATGGAAGGCCTTATAACTAGCGCTCCATACCTTTTTTTTGCGCCCTGAAGCAATTGAAAAGGGCTACCCCCGTAATCGAGAGGGAGGTGGTGAATGCTCTATGCATACCATGACAGCCGGTCGTGGTTATGTGGGACTCACTGTGACTAACCTAACTTAACCACCCTAAGTGCCTACCCACTAAACACCATCTGTGAGACTGGCATTGGCTTATGAGGCCTTTCTGCCGAATCGGAAGCGACCCCCTTTTGGAAAAAGGGGGCGCAGAGGCTCCATACCCTTCAGACAGGAATACAAGATTTTTCACGTAAGAAATTTTTCACGTGGTAGAGCCATGCTGCATCTATATTAGTAGTATAGTTGTAGCACGAATGGGTCGGCTCGACCGGGGAAGGACCACGCTCTCACAGAATACCAGCGTAAAATAGCAGCTTAATGCTGCTGTGTTTCGTATGGTGAGTGTAGAGAATCGGACACCCTTTTTACTGGAAAAGAGGCATTCCATCTTAGTCCTCAAGGCTGACAACGCATCTACATTTTGATTCGCAAACGAGGATGGATGCTACATCCACACATATGCCATATGCCATGGGCCACAGCAACCACTTACCATCAGGTGGACTGTGTGCTCGTTTGTCACTCTATTTCTATAAAAAAAAGAAGTATATCATCTTTTACGCTACTCTCTGGGTATAATTTACATCTGTCGTTTAAAATATATTATACCGCCATTATTTTTAGGAGGGTACCAGCACCCCTGGAGAATCCCTCGCTGAGCGTCCTCGAGCAAGCTACTCCACCCCTGAGCGTGGGTACTCAGGCTGTCCCACGTATTGTTGGGGGGGGGGGGGGGGTAAATTCCGCTCAAGACAATAACTGGTCGGGACAAACTGAGCAACAAGATCAAGACGACCCCTGGCCCTGCTATCCGTGAATTTCTGCAACATCAGGGGACTTCACTCGAACCTAAACGCCGTCCACTACCATCTCAAGATGGCAAAGCCTTCCTTGCTCTTTCTGTACAAATTGGAACACTCCTTTGTGCCTCGGGCTGGAGTTTGCGTATACGTCAGAGAGGACATCTGTTCTCGACGCCTCGACAGTCTTGAAGGTTCGGACCTGTCCATCCTTTGGCTACGCGTAAACAGTGGCGACCGTCCGCGAGTTTATGGGTGCCTCTATAGGTTCCATAGCTGTAATGCCGAAACATACCAACTCATTGACCACCTCCAAATGGCTACAGATTCCTTGCTACAAGAGGTCCCATCCGCAGAGATCGTGATCCTTTGCGATTTTAACGCCCACCACGCCTAGTGGTTCGGTTCACGTTTAACCGATTATGCGGGGCGATCTGTTCATGATTTTGCCTTGGCATATGGTCTGACACAACTAGTTACTTCGCCTACGCGGATTCCAGGTGTGGAGGATCATGCACCTTCCCTGTCGTGGACCCTCTGCTAACCTCTCATCCGGATAGATATCAGGTACCCGCCGACGACCCTCTTGGCTCCTTGGTTCATTGTCTAATCCGGAGTGTGGTGCCACTCACGCTGAAATCGCGGTTGCCTCCTGCAGGCTGCCGCCGTGTTTGGCACTATAGGTCGGATGATTGGGATGGGATGCGGTCTTTCTTTGCATCCTACCCTTGGAGGCGGGTTAGCTTCTTCTTTGACGATCCCAACGTTGTTGCTAATGCTGTTGCTGGTGTGGTACTTCAGGGTATGGAACTTTTTATTCATTCCTTTGTGGTGCCCATCGGTAGCAGATCTCAGCCATGGTTTAAAATAGCATCACGTTACAAGTAAGAGTGCTACCGGGCCTGTCCCGCGATGTAAAAACCAGCGCCCTTAAAAAGTAGTATAATTCCGCCTCCAGGTCGTTCAAAAAAGTCATTGCCAAGGCAAAGTCAGAGCACAGGCGGAATTGGCGAGAAACTAGATCGCCTAACTTCGGGAACCCGTGCATTTCGGTCTCTCGCTAAGGCTGTCCAAGGGAACTTCTGTCAGCCATCTCTTCCATCTATGCACAGGGAGGATGACTCACTGGCCCATGCCGCAAAGGAGAAAGCCGATCTCCTAAGCTCTTTCTTTGCATCCAACTCGATTCGCGATGACGGGGGGAACACACCGCCGACCATTCCGCGGTGTGACTGCTCCATGCCATATGTGCGGTTCACGCAGCGCTCATTTTGCAAAGCATTCCTCTCCCCGGACATCCACTGTGGGCCTGACGGAATCCCCCAATTGTTCGCACTGGTTCTAACGCGTCTTTTCCGGTACCACTACTCCCTAGGCGTAGTCCCGAAATCATGAAAGACGGCTTTTGTCCACCCGATCCTTAAAAAATGTGACCGCTCCCACACGTCTAACTACAGGCCTATCGCCATCACCTCCTTGTTATCTTAAACAATGGAATCCATTATAAACTGCTAGCTCATGTACCTTGAGGATCACCAACTGGTTTGTAACCTCCAATACGGTTTTCTTTGGGGTCGATCATCTGGTGATCTTCTGGTCTACCTGACTCATAGATGGGCGGAGGCAGTAGAGTCCACGGCGGAGGCATTGGCCGTTAGTTTGAACATTGCGAAGGCTTTAGATCGGGTTTGGCACAAAGCGCTTCTTTCGAAACACCCTTCTTATGGGCTTCCCGAGAAATTGTGCAATTGGATCACCAGCTTTATTGCAGATCGGAGCATCGAGGTCGTTGTAGACAGTGCATGCTCCGAATACAAGCCCATTAATGCTGGTGTTCCACAAGACTGCGTGCTGACTGACGCTGCTTCTTCTGCTTATCAATGATATGTTACGAGCCAATAACATTCATTGCTATGCGGATGACAGCACTTGTGATGCTCTATACACCGGCCGTGCCAATGTGTCCCGGAACAAACTTGTGTTTGAAGTCGAGTCTTTGCTGAACAAAGTCTCGGATTGGGGGTGACTAAATTTAGTCCAGTTTAATCCTCAGAAGACACAAGTTTGCGCGTTTACCGCTTAAAAGAACCCCTTTGTTGTATCTCCTCAGTTTCAAGGCACTCCCCTTCTTTCTTCAGATAGTATCGGAATACTCGGCGTCGACATATCGAGTGATGTGTACTTTCGGGGTCACTTGGAAGAGAATCAAATTGGCTTCTAAAAAGCTTGGCGTTCTCAGCAGAGCGGGACAGTATTTCATGCCGGCACACCGCCTATAATTATACAACTTTACGCAGGTTCGGCTTCACATGGAATACTGTTCACATCTCTGGGCTGGGGCTCCCCAGTGCCATCCACTTGACCGCATCCAGCGCAGAGTGGCTTGAATCGTCGACGAGCGAGTATTTTCCGATCGGTTCGATTAACTGGCGCTGCGAAGAGATGTTGCATCCGTTTGCATTTTCTTTCGCATTTACTACGGGGCGTGCTCTGAGGAATTGTTCGTAGTAATCCCAGCCGCCAAATTTCACGAACACACATCGCGGCGTAACTCCTGATACCATCCATACCATCTGGATGCTTGGCGGTCCACCACAGTAAGTTTCACTAGGAGTTTTCTTCCGCGTGCGACCTCTCTGTGGAATAGTTTACCACACCTTCAAGAAAAGAGCTTACTCCTTTTTAAAAGGCCGGCAACGTACCTGCAATTCCCCAGGTGTTGCAGTTGTTCATGGGCGGCAGTAATCACTTACCATCAGGTGAGCCGTATGCTCGTTTGCCCCCTCTCCTATAAAAAAAAACATTTTTAGGAGACTACGAGTTTTGTATCGCGTTCTGCAAGTTGACGTTTTAAACTCTTACAGAACTAGATACGTTGATAAATATTCCAAACTTTACTACACTATATGATTGATCTCCTTTGCGCCCATGTATTTGCCATATCCACTAAAAATATTGAAGGCATATTTTTTTGTTTCTAAATCTGAAATTTATATTTCCAGATCACCAAGACTCCTTCCACTACCTCAATCAGGGCGGCAGTCCCAACATTGACGGCGTTGACGACTTAAGAGCGTTCAATGAAACCAAAAATGCCCTCACAACTTTAGGTAACCTTCAAACATGTTATTTATTTTAGAGGGATAATAATAACTAAAACAATAAATAAAATTGAAGTGTCTGTTTGTAATGTCAAAATAACAATTTTTTACTAAATTCATATGAAGGTATATGTTACTAATAACAAAAAAAAAACAATTTTTAAAATTTTGATCTGTCAGTCTGTTTGTTCCGGCTAATTTCCAAAATGGCTTGATCAATTTTGACGGGATTTTCACTGGCAAATATCGGATGTTGTAAGGAGTAACTTAGGCTACTTTTATTTTAAACAAAGCATTAGGGTACCATGCAAAAATTAAAACCCATGAAATCCAATCGTAATAAATAATGGTTAATAAAAAATTTAAAAGTAGTTTTTAATAAAAGAGTTATTAAAGGCACAAACAGAACAAATACAAAGAGAAACGAATCAGGAGTTGGGCAGCAGTGACTTCATAATTAATTTAAAAAAAAACTGCAGTTGCCAACTTGTCTCTCACGCGTGGCATCTATGCCATATAGCTAGCTCGTGAAGTTAACTAACGGGAGGCCTATTTTTAGCAGTGGACTTTGGTAGGTTGTAGTGAAGATAATGACGATAAAATTTATAGTACATACTTTAGTGTAAAGATTACATTATACCGGAACTATACCTTTGATCATGGGTGAGAAATAAAATCGATCCTGAGGAAAAAAATCATCTTTTCACTTTCACCAGCAGTGAAATTTAAAATAAATAAGTCATAAAATCAGCTGACAATAAGGTCAATATTCTCTGGGACGCCGAACTCGTTATGTATCTAGCTGGGTGCGAAACAATACCTACTCACTCTACCCTTCCCTTTCGCGCTACCGCCGCCCAGCCGGCTCGTGTCGCCTCACGCTGTGGAATTTACACATGTTAGCTTTGCCAACATGTGGGGGATTCCCAAAATTGCGAGGAATTTAAACTTGGTTGGGGATTTTATGGGGATTGATATTATGCGGGGAAAATACGGGGATTTTGAAAATCGATAGCCAGGGCCAAGTCAGAACCTTTTTTCAAGAAATCTAAATACTTATCTTAACATTTTGTTAGGTTACTTATAAAATCGAATGGCTCCCTTTTTTTTGATTATCTTCATTGCACCACATTTAATTTTCAGATTTATATCGGCAACTTTTGTGTATCATTTAATGCTTTTCATTTATTTATTTTTTAATTTTAAAGAAAAAAAATGTTAGTTAAAAAGTAAATTTTATAAAATTAGTTGAAAATTGATTCATTTCCTAAAATAAAATTGAGGGGAATTTGTGGGGAATCTGTTGAAGTTTTGTCCTTAAATTGGGGAATTTGACATGAATTTTCGGGGAATTTGACAAATTGGTGTTGGCAACGCTGCCATGTTGCACCGAAATTTAGTTTGCCGGCGACATAAGAATTTGAGGCGGCAATCACTATAAAACTTGCAAGTAATTTTTAATAATTTTGACGTACCTCTTTTAAAATTTAAGGTATTGGTCCGATTAAATACGGAAAATCAATTAAAATAAAGTAAAGTATTATTTTTTTATATTAATTATTTCTGATAGATTAATTAACTGTCGATCATAATTGCAATTGATTTTAACTATTAAATTATTCAGTACCATTTCATTTCTATTTTCTTATGAAAATCAAAGATAACGATGAAATAGTGTTTATAATTGTGTAAGTGAGTACTGAGTACCCAATTAGATGCGTTTATTAATTTCAGTATAGTTTTTGTAGTATAGAACTGCTTGTTGCGGTAGGGTACAATTGATTGTGTAATTGTATTAAAAATGACAAACATAACTTCTAAATTCCATATGAAGACTAGTCGTGGGGATAACTAAACTTACTAAACTAAACAAAATAAATGTTTGCAATGTCGTAAGTGTTTTACGGTCTGTGGTGCTCAGTGCTTCAAGGACGAATGCCTCGTGCCGCTCGTGCGCATTAGTTTTGGTGGGATTGATTATTAATTTTAGTTTTTAAGTCAGTTCCGTGTTGACTGTTCCGTGTTTATTACATTCTTGTTGTTACGTTTTGTTTTGCTAGTTTGGTTTTAATAATGCCTAATGCGTAGGTACGTTTATAGTGCTCGTGAATACGGCAACATGTTAATGTGCCTTGAAGTATCTCATACTTACTTAGGATTTAGATCGGTAAGCTGTTTCATACCAATTTTTTTTTAAATAACTTAGTACTGAACTCATCTGAATAAGTACATAACTGAATACATCGGAATAATAAAAATTCCTACACGATGAATAAAAAAAGCATGACTAACCTTGTTAGCATTTCATTTAAGTAATTTTTTTATGCTCGTGAATACGGCAACCTGTTAATGTGCCTTGGAGAATCTCATACTTAGGATTTAGATCGGTAAGCTGTTTCATACCAATTTTTTTTAAATAACTTAGTACTGAACTCATCTGAATAAGTACATAACTGAATACATCGGAATAATAAAAATTCCTACACGATGAATAAAAAAAGCATGACTAACCTTGTTAGTATTTCATTTAAGTAATTTTTTTATGCTCGTGAATACGGCAACCTGTTAATGTGCCTTGGAGAATCTCATACTTACTTAGTATTTAGATCGGTAAGCTGTTTCATACCAATTTTTTTTAAATAACTTAGTATTGAACTCATCTGAATAGGTACATAACTGAATACATCAGAATAATAAAAATACCTACACGATGGATAAAAAAGCATGACTAACCTTGTTAATATTTCATTTAAGTAATTTTTTTATTAGCGGGGAATCGAAACAGGTATTTGGTTATTTAACCTGTGAATAAAAAAAATTGGCGCTTAGACTTATTACTTCATATTTAAGAAACAGAACTCAAAAAGTCGCGATCAATGGTATAGGTTCCTTCGGATCGGTAGTATCAATGGGCGTTCCTCACGGCTCGATTCTTGGCCCATTCCTGTTTTCAATCTATATTAATGACTTACCTTATCTTGTAGGGGACAATCATGATATAGTATTATTTGCTGACGATACCTCTTTAATTTTCAAACTCAAACGGCAGTCAATTAATTATGACGATGTAGATAATGCTCTATCGAAATTAGTACATTGGTTTAACGCCAACAATATGCTCTTAAACGGCAATGAGACAAAGTGTATTAAATTTACAATACCTAATGTAAAGAATTCGAATACTAATGTGCTGTTAAATGGGGAGGAGTTGAGTCTTTTGGATACCACTGTTTTTCTCGGTATTACTATTGACGCGAAACTTCAATGGGGCCTCCATATATCTAAATTAGGAAGCAGACTTAGTTCTGCAGCATATGCTGTAAGAAAGATTAGAAGTCTCACAGATGTTGAGACAGCTAGATTAGTGTATTTTAGTTACTTTCATAGCGTAATGTCTTATGGAATTTTGCTATGGGGTAATGCGACCGATATTGAAGTTATATTTGTTTTGCAAAAGAGAGCTGTACGGACGATTTATAACCTAAATTGTAAAGAGTCCCTCAGACAAAAATTTTAAGAAATAAACATTAACTTTGGCATCGCAATATATTTATGAAAATATAATGTATGAACATAAAAACATAAATAGCTTTAATAATAATAAGGATGTGCATACTTTAAACACTAGGAACAAACGTAAGCTTGTAATAATAATAATAATAATAATAATAAACCCTCGGCCGTTTGGTCTCCCCTGCCGAGGGCTTCCATCTGGTTGGGTTTTTTATATATTTATGTATTTTTTATGTATTTATTCTATTTTATTGATATTTATGTATGTTTATATATTTCGTTTATAATTATATATTTAAACAGCCCAACCAGATGAGAAAACTTTATAGATAACCCCATAATAATAATTAAATTTATGGGGCAATGTATACGCTTTTACAACAAAATCCCAGAACGTATTCAAAGTTTGTCAATAAACAAGTTTAAATTTTTTTTAAGGAAAAACTGTACAAAAAGGGTTATTATAATATCAAAGAATACATGAATGAAAATAACCCCTGGGAATAAGGTGATCGCCACCATGCTGGTTCTATGAAAAATCATTTAAAAATTGTATAAACGAAATTATTGTTAAGTGAAATATGTTTGAAAAAAAAGTCCCGCTGGGTTCCTTGCTGGTTTTTCCCAGGACAGAGGTATTTTCCGAACCAGTGGTAAATATAAAATTACTTTCAATAAGTATTATGTAATAATCAATATTGAATAAAAAATTATTTTATTCTAATAAAGTGCCTAGGAGGAGATAGTAGTAATATAAGTAATATAAACAAAATAGTAGGTTAAGTAGATAAGTCAGGTATTTAGACAAGTGTTGTAAATTATTAGGTATTGTGGTACCATCGCTAGCTGCGGGCCGCGCGGATTCAGCGTCCGGGCGTACATTGACCTAGACAGCTGATTGTAATTCCACTGCTGGTTTTATGTTTAAGTATTTTCATGATTTTTTTATGAAATTATCGTTTCATTTAGCTGTACTAACATGATGGAGCGTGAAGAATGCTAATAAAACGTTGTGAAAAGATAATTTTTTTTCCTCAGGATCGATTTTATTTCTCACCCATAATCAAGGGTTAGTACTATCGTTTGTCTTCGTTTTCGGGAGCGTTTCACAAACACCCGGTATAATAATACGACATACGCACAACTTGAGAGTAGTAGTTTCTTAAAGTCCCGAGCCTGCGATAAGCCTTAACTGTGCTGGGGCTGTTTGTTCTAAAAACGACGTAACCATTTTCACTTTAGTGGATTTTCAATATGACTCTCTAACCAGGATATAGCGAAAAGGTAGAAGTATACTTGATCCTTGTCACTGAATCGTCACCTTGAACTGGACTCAGCATTTTCAATCAGAACTTTTCACCTTGAACCCGGGTACTTCACTAGAACCGGATATAAATTCATTAAGCCGAAACTTTTGAAACGGAAATTGTCGCCTTATATCGTTCATTGTAGCCGTAATTGCTGACACTAACAAATTTTACCAGGTGTATCGGAGACGGAGCAGCAGAACATGTTTACAGTGCTGGCGACCATTTTGCATCTCGGCAACGTGCAGCTGTTCGACAGCGACCCTGATGCTGGACCCAATGAGGAATCTAGTGATGGCGCGTACATTAGTGTTAGTTGAGCATTGTTTATTTTCTTTTTTCTTTACCTATTAAAAAGATTAGGTTACTAAAGGGAATATATTGAATAAAATAATTAATGAAATGTATTAATTTAATTCCAGTTGGACGACAAACACCTGCACACGGTATGTTCACTGCTGGGCATATCGAAGGCGGAGCTGTGCCGCTGGCTGACGCACCGGCGCATCGCGAGCGCGCACGAGGTGATCGTGTCGCGCATGGACGTGCAGCGCGCCGCCTTCGCGCGCGACGCGCTCGCCAAGCGCATGTACGGCGACCTGTTCGCCTGGCTCGTGCGCGCCGTCAACCGCGCGCTCGACACCGGACACGCCAGGAGGCACTTCATCGGTGAGTGATGTCGGTACGTACACGCGCTCGCCAAGCGCATGTACGGCGACCTGTTCGCCTGGCTCGTGCGCGCCGTCAACCGCGCGCTCGACACCGGACACGCCAGGAGGCACTTCATCGGTGAGTGATGTCGGTACGTACACGCGCTCGCCAAGCGCATGTACGGCGACCTGTTCGCCTGGCTCGTGCGCGCCGTCAACCGCGCGCTCGACACCGGACACGCCAGGAGGCACTTCATCGGTGAGTGATGTCGGTACGTACACGCGCTCGCCAAGCGCATGTACGGCGACCTGTTCGCCTGGCTCGTGCGCGCCGTCAACCGCGCGCTCGACACCGGACACGCCAGGAGGCACTTCATCGGTGAGTGATGTCGGTACGTACACGCGCTCGCCAAGCGCATGTACGGCGACCTGTTCGCCTGGCTCGTGCGCGCCGTCAACCGCGCGCTCGACACCGGACACGCCAGGAGGCACTTCATCGGTGAGTGATGTCGGTACGTACACGCGCTCGCCAAGCGCATGTACGGCGACCTGTTCGCCTGGCTCGTGCGCGCCGTCAACCGCGCGCTCGACACCGGACACGCCAGGAGGCACTTCATCGGTGAGTGATGTCGGTACGTACACGCGCTCGCCAAGCGCATGTACGGCGACCTGTTCGCCTGGCTCGTGCGCGCCGTCAACCGCGCGCTCGACACCGGACACGCCAGGAGGCACTTCATCGGTGAGTGATGTCGGTACGTACACGCGCTCGCCAAGCGCATGTACGGCGACCTGTTCGCCTGGCTCGTGCGCGCCGTCAACCGCGCGCTCGACACCGGACACGCCAGGAGGCACTTCATCGGTGAGTGATGTCGGTACGTACACGCGCTCGCCAAGCGCATGTACGGCGACCTGTTCGCCTGGCTCGTGCGCGCCGTCAACCGCGCGCTCGACACCGGACACGCCAGGAGGCACTTCATCGGTGAGTGATGTCGGTACGTACACGCGCTCGCCAAGCGCATGTACGGCGACCTGTTCGCCTGGCTCGTGCGCGCCGTCAACCGCGCGCTCGACACCGGACACGCCAGGAGGCACTTCATCGGTGAGTGATGTCGGTACGTACACGCGCTCGCCAAGCGCATGTACGGCGACCTGTTCGCCTGGCTCGTGCGCGCCGTCAACCGCGCGCTCGACACCGGACACGCCAGGAGGCACTTCATCGGTGAGTGATGTCGGTACGTACACGCGCTCGCCAAGCGCATGTACGGCGACCTGTTCGCCTGGCTCGTGCGCGCCGTCAACCGCGCGCTCGACACCGGACACGCCAGGAGGCACTTCATCGGTGAGTGATGTCGGTACGTACACGCGCTCGCCAAGCGCATGTACGGCGACCTGTTCGCCTGGCTCGTGCGCGCCGTCAACCGCGCGCTCGACACCGGACACGCCAGGAGGCACTTCATCGGTGAGTGATGTCGGTACGTACACGCGCTCGCCAAGCGCATGTACGGCGACCTGTTCGCCTGGCTCGTGCGCGCCGTCAACCGCGCGCTCGACACCGGACACGCCAGGAGGCACTTCATCGGTGAGTGATGTCGGTACGTACACGCGCTCGCCAAGCGCATGTACGGCGACCTGTTCGCCTGGCTCGTGCGCGCCGTCAACCGCGCGCTCGACACCGGACACGCCAGGAGGCACTTCATCGGTGAGTGATGTCGGTACGTACACGCGCTCGCCAAGCGCATGTACGGCGACCTGTTCGCCTGGCTCGTGCGCGCCGTCAACCGCGCGCTCGACACCGGACACGCCAGGAGGCACTTCATCGGTGAGTGATGTCGGTACGTACACGCGCTCGCCAAGCGCATGTACGGCGACCTGTTCGCCTGGCTCGTGCGCGCCGTCAACCGCGCGCTCGACACCGGACACGCCAGGAGGCACTTCATCGGTGAGTGATGTCGGTACGTACACGCGCTCGCCAAGCGCATGTACGGCGACCTGTTCGCCTGGCTCGTGCGCGCCGTCAACCGCGCGCTCGACACCGGACACGCCAGGAGGCACTTCATCGGTGAGTGATGTCGGTACGTACACGCGCTCGCCAAGCGCATGTACGGCGACCTGTTCGCCTGGCTCGTGCGCGCCGTCAACCGCGCGCTCGACACCGGACACGCCAGGAGGCACTTCATCGGTGAGTGATGTCGGTACGTACACGCGCTCGCCAAGCGCATGTACGGCGACCTGTTCGCCTGGCTCGTGCGCGCCGTCAACCGCGCGCTCGACACCGGACACGCCAGGAGGCACTTCATCGGTGAGTGATGTCGGTACGTACACGCGCTCGCCAAGCGCATGTACGGCGACCTGTTCGCCTGGCTCGTGCGCGCCGTCAACCGCGCGCTCGACACCGGACACGCCAGGAGGCACTTCATCGGTGAGTGATGTCGGTACGTACACGCGCTCGCCAAGCGCATGTACGGCGACCTGTTCGCCTGGCTCGTGCGCGCCGTCAACCGCGCGCTCGACACCGGACACGCCAGGAGGCACTTCATCGGTGAGTGATGTCGGTACGTACACGCGCTCGCCAAGCGCATGTACGGCGACCTGTTCGCCTGGCTCGTGCGCGCCGTCAACCGCGCGCTCGACACCGGACACGCCAGGAGGCACTTCATCGGTGAGTGATGTCGGTACGTACACGCGCTCGCCAAGCGCATGTACGGCGACCTGTTCGCCTGGCTCGTGCGCGCCGTCAACCGCGCGCTCGACACCGGACACGCCAGGAGGCACTTCATCGGTGAGTGATGTCGGTACGTACACGCGCTCGCCAAGCGCATGTACGGCGACCTGTTCGCCTGGCTCGTGCGCGCCGTCAACCGCGCGCTCGACACCGGACACGCCAGGAGGCACTTCATCGGTGAGTGATGTCGGTACGTACACGCGCTCGCCAAGCGCATGTACGGCGACCTGTTCGCCTGGCTCGTGCGCGCCGTCAACCGCGCGCTCGACACCGGACACGCCAGGAGGCACTTCATCGGTGAGTGATGTCGGTACGTACACGCGCTCGCCAAGCGCATGTACGGCGACCTGTTCGCCTGGCTCGTGCGCGCCGTCAACCGCGCGCTCGACACCGGACACGCCAGGAGGCACTTCATCGGTGAGTGATGTCGGTACGTACACGCGCTCGCCAAGCGCATGTACGGCGACCTGTTCGCCTGGCTCGTGCGCGCCGTCAACCGCGCGCTCGACACCGGACACGCCAGGAGGCACTTCATCGGTGAGTGATGTCGGTACGTACACGCGCTCGCCAAGCGCATGTACGGCGACCTGTTCGCCTGGCTCGTGCGCGCCGTCAACCGCGCGCTCGACACCGGACACGCCAGGAGGCACTTCATCGGTGAGTGATGTCGGTACGTACACGCGCTCGCCAAGCGCATGTACGGCGACCTGTTCGCCTGGCTCGTGCGCGCCGTCAACCGCGCGCTCGACACCGGACACGCCAGGAGGCACTTCATCGGTGAGTGATGTCGGTACGTACACGCGCTCGCCAAGCGCATGTACGGCGACCTGTTCGCCTGGCTCGTGCGCGCCGTCAACCGCGCGCTCGACACCGGACACGCCAGGAGGCACTTCATCGGTGAGTGATGTCGGTACGTACACGCGCTCGCCAAGCGCATGTACGGCGACCTGTTCGCCTGGCTCGTGCGCGCCGTCAACCGCGCGCTCGACACCGGACACGCCAGGAGGCACTTCATCGGTGAGTGATGTCGGTACGTACACGCGCTCGCCAAGCGCATGTACGGCGACCTGTTCGCCTGGCTCGTGCGCGCCGTCAACCGCGCGCTCGACACCGGACACGCCAGGAGGCACTTCATCGGTGAGTGATGTCGGTACGTACACGCGCTCGCCAAGCGCATGTACGGCGACCTGTTCGCCTGGCTCGTGCGCGCCGTCAACCGCGCGCTCGACACCGGACACGCCAGGAGGCACTTCATCGGTGAGTGATGTCGGTACGTACACGCGCTCGCCAAGCGCATGTACGGCGACCTGTTCGCCTGGCTCGTGCGCGCCGTCAACCGCGCGCTCGACACCGGACACGCCAGGAGGCACTTCATCGGTGAGTGATGTCGGTACGTACACGCGCTCGCCAAGCGCATGTACGGCGACCTGTTCGCCTGGCTCGTGCGCGCCGTCAACCGCGCGCTCGACACCGGACACGCCAGGAGGCACTTCATCGGTGAGTGATGTCGGTACGTACACGCGCTCGCCAAGCGCATGTACGGCGACCTGTTCGCCTGGCTCGTGCGCGCCGTCAACCGCGCGCTCGACACCGGACACGCCAGGAGGCACTTCATCGGTGAGTGATGTCGGTACGTACACGCGCTCGCCAAGCGCATGTACGGCGACCTGTTCGCCTGGCTCGTGCGCGCCGTCAACCGCGCGCTCGACACCGGACACGCCAGGAGGCACTTCATCGGTGAGTGATGTCGGTACGTACACGCGCTCGCCAAGCGCATGTACGGCGACCTGTTCGCCTGGCTCGTGCGCGCCGTCAACCGCGCGCTCGACACCGGACACGCCAGGAGGCACTTCATCGGTGAGTGATGTCGGTACGTACACGCGCTCGCCAAGCGCATGTACGGCGACCTGTTCGCCTGGCTCGTGCGCGCCGTCAACCGCGCGCTCGACACCGGACACGCCAGGAGGCACTTCATCGGTGAGTGATGTCGGTACGTACACGCGCTCGCCAAGCGCATGTACGGCGACCTGTTCGCCTGGCTCGTGCGCGCCGTCAACCGCGCGCTCGACACCGGACACGCCAGGAGGCACTTCATCGGTGAGTGATGTCGGTACGTACACGCGCTCGCCAAGCGCATGTACGGCGACCTGTTCGCCTGGCTCGTGCGCGCCGTCAACCGCGCGCTCGACACCGGACACGCCAGGAGGCACTTCATCGGTGAGTGATGTCGGTACGTACACGCGCTCGCCAAGCGCATGTACGGCGACCTGTTCGCCTGGCTCGTGCGCGCCGTCAACCGCGCGCTCGACACCGGACACGCCAGGAGGCACTTCATCGGTGAGTGATGTCGGTACGTACACGCGCTCGCCAAGCGCATGTACGGCGACCTGTTCGCCTGGCTCGTGCGCGCCGTCAACCGCGCGCTCGACACCGGACACGCCAGGAGGCACTTCATCGGTGAGTGATGTCGGTACGTACACGCGCTCGCCAAGCGCATGTACGGCGACCTGTTCGCCTGGCTCGTGCGCGCCGTCAACCGCGCGCTCGACACCGGACACGCCAGGAGGCACTTCATCGGTGAGTGATGTCGGTACGTACACGCGCTCGCCAAGCGCATGTACGGCGACCTGTTCGCCTGGCTCGTGCGCGCCGTCAACCGCGCGCTCGACACCGGACACGCCAGGAGGCACTTCATCGGTGAGTGATGTCGGTACGTACACGCGCTCGCCAAGCGCATGTACGGCGACCTGTTCGCCTGGCTCGTGCGCGCCGTCAACCGCGCGCTCGACACCGGAC
Organism: Parnassius mnemosyne; assembly: GCA_963668995.1. Classification (NCBI taxonomy): domain Eukaryota; kingdom Metazoa; phylum Arthropoda; class Insecta; order Lepidoptera; family Papilionidae; genus Parnassius; species Parnassius mnemosyne. Next base: position 29,520,651 of record CAVLGL010000088.1, read on the forward strand.
ACGCCAGGAGGCACTTCATCGGTGAGTGATGTCGGTACGTACACGCGCTCGCCAAGCGCATGTACGGCGACCTGTTCGCCTGGCTCGTGCGCGCCGTCAACCGCGCGCTCGACACCGGACACGCCAGGAGGCACTTCATCGGTGAGTGATGTCGGTACGTACACGCGCTCGCCAAGCGCATGTACGGCGACCTGTTCGCCTGGCTCGTGCGCGCCGTCAACCGCGCGCTCGACACCGGACACGCCAGGAGGCACTTCATCGGTGAGTGATGTCGGTACGTACACGCGCTCGCCAAGCGCATGTACGGCGACCTGTTCGCCTGGCTCGTGCGCGCCGTCAACCGCGCGCTCGACACCGGACACGCCAGGAGGCACTTCATCGGTGAGTGATGTCGGTACGTACACGCGCTCGCCAAGCGCATGTACGGCGACCTGTTCGCCTGGCTCGTGCGCGCCGTCAACCGCGCGCTCGACACCGGACACGCCAGGAGGCACTTCATCGGTGAGTGATGTCGGTACGTACACGCGCTCGCCAAGCGCATGTACGGCGACCTGTTCGCCTGGCTCGTGCGCGCCGTCAACCGCGCGCTCGACACCGGACACGCCAGGAGGCACTTCATCGGTGAGTGATGTCGGTACGTACACGCGCTCGCCAAGCGCATGTACGGCGACCTGTTCGCCTGGCTCGTGCGCGCCGTCAACCGCGCGCTCGACACCGGACACGCCAGGAGGCACTTCATCGGTGAGTGATGTCGGTACGTACACGCGCTCGCCAAGCGCATGTACGGCGACCTGTTCGCCTGGCTCGTGCGCGCCGTCAACCGCGCGCTCGACACCGGACACGCCAGGAGGCACTTCATCGGTGAGTGATGTCGGTACGTACACGCGCTCGCCAAGCGCATGTACGGCGACCTGTTCGCCTGGCTCGTGCGCGCCGTCAACCGCGCGCTCGACACCGGACACGCCAGGAGGCACTTCATCGGTGAGTGATGTCGGTACGTACACGCGCTCGCCAAGCGCATGTACGGCGACCTGTTCGCCTGGCTCGTGCGCGCCGTCAACCGCGCGCTCGACACCGGACACGCCAGGAGGCACTTCATCGGTGAGTGATGTCGGTACGTACACGCGCTCGCCAAGCGCATGTACGGCGACCTGTTCGCCTGGCTCGTGCGCGCCGTCAACCGCGCGCTCGACACCGGACACGCCAGGAGGCACTTCATCGGTGAGTGATGTCGGTACGTACACGCGCTCGCCAAGCGCATGTACGGCGACCTGTTCGCCTGGCTCGTGCGCGCCGTCAACCGCGCGCTCGACACCGGACACGCCAGGAGGCACTTCATCGGTGAGTGATGTCGGTACGTACACGCGCTCGCCAAGCGCATGTACGGCGACCTGTTCGCCTGGCTCGTGCGCGCCGTCAACCGCGCGCTCGACACCGGACACGCCAGGAGGCACTTCATCGGTGAGTGATGTCGGTACGTACACGCGCTCGCCAAGCGCATGTACGGCGACCTGTTCGCCTGGCTCGTGCGCGCCGTCAACCGCGCGCTCGACACCGGACACGCCAGGAGGCACTTCATCGGTGAGTGATGTCGGTACGTACACGCGCTCGCCAAGCGCATGTACGGCGACCTGTTCGCCTGGCTCGTGCGCGCCGTCAACCGCGCGCTCGACACCGGACACGCCAGGAGGCACTTCATCGGTGAGTGATGTCGGTACGTACACGCGCTCGCCAAGCGCATGTACGGCGACCTGTTCGCCTGGCTCGTGCGCGCCGTCAACCGCGCGCTCGACACCGGACACGCCAGGAGGCACTTCATCGGTGAGTGATGTCGGTACGTACACGCGCTCGCCAAGCGCATGTACGGCGACCTGTTCGCCTGGCTCGTGCGCGCCGTCAACCGCGCGCTCGACACCGGACACGCCAGGAGGCACTTCATCGGTGAGTGATGTCGGTACGTACACGCGCTCGCCAAGCGCATGTACGGCGACCTGTTCGCCTGGCTCGTGCGCGCCGTCAACCGCGCGCTCGACACCGGACACGCCAGGAGGCACTTCATCGGTGAGTGATGTCGGTACGTACACGCGCTCGCCAAGCGCATGTACGGCGACCTGTTCGCCTGGCTCGTGCGCGCCGTCAACCGCGCGCTCGACACCGGACACGCCAGGAGGCACTTCATCGGTGAGTGATGTCGGTACGTACACGCGCTCGCCAAGCGCATGTACGGCGACCTGTTCGCCTGGCTCGTGCGCGCCGTCAACCGCGCGCTCGACACCGGACACGCCAGGAGGCACTTCATCGGTGAGTGATGTCGGTACGTACACGCGCTCGCCAAGCGCATGTACGGCGACCTGTTCGCCTGGCTCGTGCGCGCCGTCAACCGCGCGCTCGACACCGGACACGCCAGGAGGCACTTCATCGGTGAGTGATGTCGGTACGTACACGCGCTCGCCAAGCGCATGTACGGCGACCTGTTCGCCTGGCTCGTGCGCGCCGTCAACCGCGCGCTCGACACCGGACACGCCAGGAGGCACTTCATCGGTGAGTGATGTCGGTACGTACACGCGCTCGCCAAGCGCATGTACGGCGACCTGTTCGCCTGGCTCGTGCGCGCCGTCAACCGCGCGCTCGACACCGGACACGCCAGGAGGCACTTCATCGGTGAGTGATGTCGGTACGTACACGCGCTCGCCAAGCGCATGTACGGCGACCTGTTCGCCTGGCTCGTGCGCGCCGTCAACCGCGCGCTCGACACCGGACACGCCAGGAGGCACTTCATCGGTGAGTGATGTCGGTACGTACACGCGCTCGCCAAGCGCATGTACGGCGACCTGTTCGCCTGGCTCGTGCGCGCCGTCAACCGCGCGCTCGACACCGGACACGCCAGGAGGCACTTCATCGGTGAGTGATGTCGGTACGTACACGCGCTCGCCAAGCGCATGTACGGCGACCTGTTCGCCTGGCTCGTGCGCGCCGTCAACCGCGCGCTCGACACCGGACACGCCAGGAGGCACTTCATCGGTGAGTGATGTCGGTACGTACACGCGCTCGCCAAGCGCATGTACGGCGACCTGTTCGCCTGGCTCGTGCGCGCCGTCAACCGCGCGCTCGACACCGGACACGCCAGGAGGCACTTCATCGGTGAGTGATGTCGGTACGTACACGCGCTCGCCAAGCGCATGTACGGCGACCTGTTCTGTACATTCGGTTTTGTAATGGAACATCTGCATGTTTTAGTCTTTTATTGTAAATAGCTTGGAATTTAAATAAAGAAATATATTTTTCCTATTGTAATATTACGGTATTATTATCTATTTATTCACTTGAACAACACATAATTTTGCTTACTTGACTATTGAATTGTTATTTACGTCCAGCTCTAAACTTTTATTTGAAATGTCGTATTATTAGCGCCGCTCCACACTGCATGTATATTCATTCATCACGTGGATTTTTATGTTGTGGTCACCATACAAATCCACGAACGCTAGGTATAGGTCTTGCTAGCCTAGTAGGTTCGGTCGCGTTCGAGACGAGTTAACGCCGCCGCCGCTTGACACAACTGTAGGTAGGTATTAGTGCCGAAAAAAGCCGACAATAAATGATTGGTTACGTTAAAGAAATACGTACATATAAACATTAACAGATGTCAGAACTCCGTGCGTTGAGTTGTTTATTTGAGTCAAGTAGACATTTTATTGCATCTTTCCATCACACTTTTCAGGCTTTGTACTTTCGACTCTGAATAATTATGTTTATTGATGATGATACGATGACAATAGGCAATATTCGTTATAAGATGTTAAGAATTTGCATGACATTTTAATTTTAATTGTAAATAATAATGAACTGCTAAAAATAAGAGGCGATACGAGAACATAATTCAAAGACGGCGTGTTTAAAAGATGTGAATCAAGATTGCAATAATTTTAAGAATCAAATATTTAACTTTCTGATAGCCTAAACTCTCATGAAACGTTGTATTTTAATACACTTTCAAAATGTCCACCACGGCTCCGTGGTGCAGTGGTTTAACAATTGCGTTGCAGTGCTAAGGGCCGCGGATTCGAATCCCACACGGAACAAGTATTTGTATGGCCTACAAATAATTGTTCCGGGTCTGGATGTTTGTCCTTGTGCAATTTATGTTTGTAAACTGCGCCCACAATACAAGAAAAAATCCTAGTGTGGAGGTTACGTTTTAAAAAAGAAAGAAAATAACTTAGAAAGCAATTCAGTGTCATTTTTCACTTTTCTAAAAGCGTTCTGTTACGGCCCTCAGCTGCCCCGACAAAGTTCGACTGAGCTAGGGCCCATAGTAACCCACTCGATGAGCAGCCGAGGGTTCGGGCCGAATGGCCTATGGGTAATTATTATAAAACGGCTGACAAGCAAACAAAACTTACCCAGTTCCGGAGGCAGGGTCGACCACAGGGCACCGTCAGGTGGTAAGTTGGTGTATGTAAGTAGTGTGTGAATGTAACCTGACGTCCGATGTAATCCGAGAGCAGACCCACAGGCGCTGCTCCTCTCCACAATGTGCGATCACTCCAGTGGGCGTTCACCAATTGAAACATGCCACTTTTATTTCACTATATCAGTTTATCAATTTTAATGTCATGAAGCAAATATAAAGAGGAGACGTTCTAATTAAGTTTCACTATGTAACAACGCGTGACAATTTGCGGGGTGAGGAGATGCAAAGCCCCGCCCAATTTACACCATCTACATCTACCGATAAATAGTAAAACTATTCGAATCGTTCCATATCGATGTTGCAATGTAGTTTAGCTAGCTAGACGGTAGATGGCGGTATATTCGCAAAATGATTATAAACTATAAAAATAACATTTTGGCGATTAAAATTTCTTTGTCTGAATGCAAAACAAATTTCAGCAACTTCGTATGATTATTTTACCAATACTGAGCTCTACGTTCCTATATATTTTTAGTTCACATGACACAAAATGTCGCCATCTAGTGTCGAATATATTTAATTATATTTGAAAGCCGACGGAAAGAGATTTTTCTAGAACTATTTTAATAAATTAGGTTTAAAATTACTTACAAATGAAATGTGAAGCCATCCATAGCATCAGAGCGTCTATCTGAGTAGTTTTTACACGATAAAATACTAACACTTCATCCTTTTCCTCTTAATACTACGAAAATACACCGATTTGCGATTTTCAACACATAAGCGCACAGGACGAGTGCTGACAGTATACTAACTAAAGCCACGCCCACTATGATGACGTCAGGACCTACTTAGAATCACAGTGCACAGTTGAATATGCCGTCTCCTCTTTATATTTGCTTCATGTTTAATGTACATTTAATTAACTTCAAATTTAACTAAATCAACGTTAATCGAACTTAAAACAAGTGACACACTGCACAACTTAAGAACGGTCGGTTAAAGTTCAATGTTCCATGTTCACTTAGCACAAAATTATGATCGAGCACACGCGATCTCCTCTCGAGTCACAAAGTTTCAGCGTTCCGCCCGCCAAAGCAAAAATTTCTTCGTACGATTTTAGAATGCCACACAAGCCACTCGTCGACTCAAATTAATGGCAATCGAAGTTAAGCTATTAATTCAAACTCAAGACGAAGCCTCGTTGCAACGTAAAACGCACAAAACCAAGACAACACTATCAGATGCAGTCTAACTATTCGAGCGGGAGTCACACACTCGTTGACAAGTCCGCGGCGTTCAAGGTACTGACGCGGCGCACGCGGTTGAATGCCGGGAAGCGGAGCTCGGCCGCCATTAATAGCCATTAATAGCCAATAATTCGGCGGCAATTACGTCAACTAAAATACCATCGGATGACGCGTCGAGGCGAGCGTTTTGAAGCAAGTTTTTAAACGTTAAATTTTGGCCTAAACACGTTCACTATCCTATTTTTATGTCCTCGGCACTTGTTGTCTCACTAAAATAAACTAATGATTTAATACGTCCCCATAAAAAAGTCAAGAGGCGTCAAATCAGCTGATCTGGGAGGTCAATGGACAGGGCCGCCGCGACCTTTATTAGTATTGTACGCGACCTTTATAAGTATACTCTGTATTTGTAAAGACTAACCTACTTGAAATAAGGTTCAATTTTCTTTATTTTGTATTGAATGACGGAAATTTATATTAATACAAATAAAACTGCACTTTTAAAAGTCTTATTGCCTTGGGTTACGGCCCTTTTCAGTGTGTTTTGATTGTACAGGTTTAGTGTGACTGTAAATAACGTAGTTTCAATTATTTTTGGGATAAAAAATTACCTATATTAAAAATTATAGAAATCGATTCAGTAAACGATTCTGAACAAAGTACTTTCAGGGTGTGCGTTAATTATGTTACGTGTTGTATATCGATGTTTGTAACACTTAATAACACTTAGTTTTATTTTGACCTTGTACAACCGATAACATCCAAGACTTCTTGAAAGAATGAATTTCGCATAAATTTTGTTTTTAAGTGATGCAATTATCATTTGCAGGCGTCCTTGACATTTACGGCTTTGAAACGTTCGAGATAAACTCCTTTGAGCAGTTTTGCATTAATTATGCCAACGAGAAGCTCCAACAACAGTTCAATTCACACGTTTTCAAATTAGAACAGGATGAATACATTAAGGTACAGTAAAAGATTACTCATTACATACTTTATAATTAAATACATTTTAAAATTCGATTTTTAGTATTGGTTTTTCTTGATAATTATTTGTCTTCGTACTATACCTATCTTAAATTAGCTTTACTAAACCATCTTTGAAAAGTTTAAGTGAACAAAGTAAGAGATTGATTATATTTTTAAAGTTATTGATTTTACGCCTATAATGGTGTGATATTTACTTTACTTAGAAATTATAGCATTTCTTATTTGCAATAACCAAACAGTCTTGTCACCCGCTCTATATGGGTCGGTACAGTATGGAGAGCTCACGCTGATAACTTGGATCTATTTACCTGTTTGATACGAAATTTGGCTATGATTTTAAATGGTACTATAACCTATGTTACGGCCCTCAGTTGCCCCGACAAAGGTCGACTGGGCTAGGGCCCATCAGTAGCTCAATCGACAAACAACCAGAGGGTTCGTGCCCAAATGGCCTATGGATAATCATTATAAAATGGCTGATAAGCAAGCACAAACTTACCGATTTCTGGAGGTAGGGTCGACTTCAGGGCACCGTCAGGTGGTAAGTGGATGTAAAGTGGTGTGTGAAAGTGTGTAAAATGTAACCTGACGTCACCGATGCCGCAGACAGCAGATCCACATGCGCGGCTTTTTTCCTCAATGTGCTATCACTCCAGTGGGCGTTCACCAATTGAAACTTTCTGATTTTATTTCACTATACTAGTTTATCAATTTTATTATACATTGTGTGGCAAGCGTTCTGAACGCAAGCTCCAATAGTTAAGATTGGGCCCAAACAACCTATGTAATAAAGTAATATATTTGAGTTCGTCCTGACAACAGCTCAAAGTTCTAAAAATTTTATAGGCTTTTCGCCTCAGTGAAATATCACCCCGGCATAAAAATTTCAAGGTTTGTACTTTATTCTTTGTACTTCTTTAACATATGCTGGATATATTGCCAGATGTTGTTCTGCCATGTTCACTAGGTAATGCCATGAGTTTTACTCCAAATTAATTCCGGACTTTCTACATTGTAAATATGAAATTTATTAACCGATTCGTTGCGGCACCAATTTTCGACAACTTTTAGCTGTCGCGGCGAACAAATATTTCATGACACGCAGGGCGCGTCAAGCGCCACAGACAAAAATGACACGCCTATTGTGCCATTCGCCATGTGTAAAAGTAATGTTCTTTTTTATGCTTTTTTTACTTGTTTAGACCTAATTAAGTTTATTTGACATCAAACATAAGTTACAAATGGAAGGATACTTGTTTTTAGTGGGTAACTACGTGTTGTTTTACGCGTTTTCTTTGAAATTGAGAGAAAGTTACTTTTTTATGAAGAGATTACAAGCCTTTTGTACTATTTTTTGTTGTTATAAAAAAATCATTTATATAAGTGGGTACAGCTAAATCACCCTGGAATCCTTGATTTTTATTAAATTAAATTTTCACCTAATAATAACATTTGTAAATATCAAACAATGAAGAACCTTAATTTGAAAAAAAAAAGAAAGGTATATCTTCTGTCTGCAGCTACTTTATAGCTGTGGCTCGTATAGGTCGGCTCGACCTGGGTAAGAAGACCACGCTTTCACAGAATACCAGCATAAAATAGCAGCTTAATGCTACTGTGTTTCGTATGGTGAGTGTAGAAAACTGGAGACCCTTTATACTGGAAACGAGGAATTCAATCTTAGTCCTCACTGGTGACAACGCTTCTTCAATTTCATACTTCATTGAGGAATGTAGATGTCTATGGGTCATAGCATCTACTTATCATTAGGTGAACTGTGTGGTCGTTTGTCACCCTTATTCTATAAAAGAAATAAAAAAAAATAGAATTAGTCAATAACTTGACTGCAGCGCCACTTATTGGATCCATATGTATGAACTATCTCATTAAATGTTACTTTAATTCGTGAAGTCGTTCATATGTTACACAATTACTAACAAACGAAACAAAGATTATAATATATGAAGATGTACAAGTATTTTGTATTTCACATTCTGGTCCTTTCAGGAGGAGATATGTTGGAAGATGATCGACTTCTACGACAACCAGCCGTGCATCGACCTGATCGAAGAGCGGCTGGGAGTGTTGGCACTGCTGGACGAGGAGTGTCGCGTGCCGCAGGGCTCGGACCAAGGCTTCGTGGCCAAGCTACACCACAACTGCTCCAAGTACCCGCACTTTCTCAAGCCCAGGTTCGGCAACGCGGGTAAGTTGTTGTCTTTGATGTGTGCCGAAAGACTCTGCCGCAGAATTTACGGTCGTGTTAAGATTTTAAGCGTATGGGGAGTCAATATATTTATGAATGTGTGAGGTACTTTTACTACTTAACACTTAACATCGACTCGTTTGTACTTAATACATATAAAAAGAGACTGCTCCTTTATAAATATACGAATGAGACACATGTAGCATAACATCTGATTAAGTTTCTTGCCCTTAAGATATATCATCCGTACCTTATAAGTGTCGTACGTACGAGAAAGTAAGTTATCAATCTATTCATCATTATCATTATAATAATAATCATCATCGTCATCATCATCACCACAGCCTAACAAAGTCCACCTTGCTTCATGGGGTAAATCGATCGGGTGTATCGATGAAGAATATTTCCTATAGTTGCCTTTGTAGGCGGGTTGGCAGCCGCAGTTTTTTTCAGCATCTTTCCGATAACAACTCCGAATAACGAATGTATTGACTCACAAGAATAACTAACACTTATCCATCGAGAGTATCGTTCGACATATATTCTGTCTTTCAAAATGATAAAGGGCAAGGATGTCAACATTAGTAGATTCTTGAAAAAAATAATGTTTTCTTTGGCCTCGAGAGAAATCTAATAGCACATCGTTAAGCGCTTTCGCTTTGTTGTTGTACTGATGATATAGAACCAGGGGTAGCTCAGGCGTACGAGGGCGGCACTAAAATTTCGGGAATCAAGGAAATGTTACAAGATTACTATTTAAAAATGTATTTATTGCTTTTCGAAGTATTCTCCGCGAAATTTGACACATTTTTCCATACGATGAAAGCAATCATTGAAGCAACCACTCCATTCGGAAGTTGGGGTCTCCAAAATGGCCGTTTTGTAGGCGTCCACAGCTTCTTCAGGTGATGAAAATCTCTGTCCACGCAATTTATTCTTTATTTTAGGGAAAGTATAGAAATCATTAGGGCTTAGGTCAGGGCTGTACGGCGGATGTTCTAATAATTCTATGTTTTCTTGCTCTAAAAACTCTTTTGTTCTGTGTGCGGTGTGAGAACTCGCATTGTCGTGATGGAGGATGATGCGGCGGATGCAGTTCTCTTTACGGAGTTCAGAAACGACCTGTGGCAAACAAATGCTAGCATACCATTCTGCATTAACCGTTCTTTGTCCCTCAAGAGGAATAGTCGTAACATGGCCGGTTTTGGAGACAAACGTGGCCACCATTTTTTTGCAACACTCCGTGAACGAACAATTTTTGTTGCCTTTAACTCGTTTTCGAACACCCAAACTCGTGACTGGTTTTTTGTTTCGGGTTCGTAGGCGTATATCCAGGATTCGTTACCTGATACGATGTTGTATACAGCATTTGAGGATCCTGCGTGGAATCTTTCGAGAGTTCTGACGCACCAAGTAACGCGAGCCGCTTTTTGCTCTTCACAGAGCGAATGCGGTATCCATCGGGAAAACAACTTTTTTACACCTAATTGTTCATGCAAGATTATTTGTATTTGACTCATGCCAATGTCTAAAGTTGCCTGAATTTCGCGGTATGTCACATGTCGATCTTCCTCAATCAGCTTACGCACAGCATCAACGTTTTCTTGGGTGACTGCAGTTTTTGGACGACCTTGACGGGGATCATCACTGAGCTTGACACGTCCACGTTGAAATTCAACAAACCAGCGATAAATTGTGGTTTTGGATAGGGCTTCATCACCAAATGCAGAAATCATCCGGTCAACACACTGTTTTTGTGTTAAACCACTTCTAAAGTCATAATAAATCATCGCTCTTGAATTTTCTCGAGTCAATTCCATTTTCTCAACGACTAAACAAGTTTGATAAAACCTTGTGGCAAGACCGAAAATCTTTATTTAAATAAATAAATGGTATTCGATTTTTAAAATCAAGGAGTTTTCAATTAAAAAGATTTTAATATGACGGGAACAGTGGAAATATTCTATTCCCGATACTTTTAGTGCAGCCCTCGTAGAACGCCTTTCTTATATTTCATCATACTTGAGCAACCTTACTTCAAACATTACATACGTTCGACGAATCCCAACTACACTAAAGACTCATTTCTGCTACATTTGCCTTGGAAATGAGAGTTGACCTTTGCCCACCAACAGGATGCTCAAAGATTGTAACTTATGACTTTACTTGTGGAATACAATATCATTTTTCTTTACAGCTTTCATAATAAAACACTTCGCTGATAATGTGGAGTACCAATGTGGAGGTTTCTTGGAGAAGAACCGTGACACTGTTTCTGAGGAACAGTTGGAATGCATAAAGTCGGCGACCAGCTGCCGACTCATCCACACGATCTTTGCTGAGGAGCGCCCTATGGGTCAGGCTTCTACATTGCCGCCACCATCTAGACGGAGAACTACCCCATCGCAACCTATTGGTAGCCTGACGGTAAGAATAATGTATATTTTTTAAACAAAGAAAAAATAACAGTTTAACAAATTCAAATCGAGATAACTACTTAATATAAACTTATTTTTACTATATTCTTTAAATTTTAGTAGTAAAACTAAATAAAAAATTACATTTTTACCTAAGCGAAAAAGTTAACACTTTTTACTGGAAAGGTAGCATTCCATCTTAGTCCTCACGGGTGACAACGTATCTGCATTTTGATTCGCAAACGAGGATAAATGTAGATGTCTATGGGTCACAGCAACCACTTACCATCAGGTGGACTGTGTGCTCGTATGTCACCCTATCCTATATAAAAAAAGAAAAATTAGACAAATTTGTGATGAATGAGTTGTGTGAGAACGACTATTTCGATAATTACTTATTAGTTATTTTCTTAATAGGCTAACACTGCAATCTCAAAAATGTGATTATTGTTGATTTTGTGATCCTGTACTCCTTCCAACCATTTATTTTACTTTCGATATAAGCACGCTTATCTAGTTCTATAATTATTGGCAGGCAAAATCACAGAGTAAATACAAAGAGGAGACGGCCTAAGCAACTGTGCGCTGTGATTCTAACTAGGCCCTGACGTTATCACAGTGGGCGTGGCTTTAGTTAGTATACTATCAGCGTTCGTCCTATGCGCTTATGTGTCTGAAATCGCAAATCTGTGTATTTTTGTAGTATTAAGAAGAAAAGGATGAAGTGTTGTGTTTTATCGTGCAAAAACTACTCAAATAGACGCTCTGATGCTATGAATGGCATCATATTTCATTTTTAAGTAATTTTATACCTAATTTATTAAAATAGTTCTCGAAAAATCTCTGTGTCGGCTTTCAAATATAATTAAATATATTCGACACTTTGTGCCAAGGGAACTAAAAATATAAAAGTACGTAGAGATCAGTATTGGTAAAATAATCATACGAAGGTGATGAAATTTGTTTTGCATTCAGTTCCAAAGGATTTTTAATCGTCTAAATTTTATGAACAGGCCATCGCCATCTATCGTCAAGGTAGCTAAACAACATGGGAATATCGATAGGTAACGATGCAAGTAGCTTTACTATTTATCGGTAGATTGAATATAGCTTTTATTCGTAAGGTTCGCTCGGTTACATAATTTAAGTACCTTATTGAGCATCTTCCTGCGCTCTTCCCTTCCGTTAACCGTTACATCGCTAGGTACCTACGTCCGCCGGGCCGGCCGACAGCTGACTACGTTGACCGTGACCTCATTACGTACAAGTGTGCTTTGTGCTTTGCTGTAGGCTTCTTTGGTTATTTTCGACACTTGGAGCACTAATACCTAATGCTGCCGCAATATATTCTCTAACTTGCTTCACTGGTATAAGAGGTCCACCATTACGACTTTATTTTTCAAAATAATCACGAATCTGCAACACAAGCTCTCTTGATTGCCCTTTAAGCACCATACCTTTCGGCATTTTGCAAGTATAAAACTTATGGGGAAGAAAGATACACTCAACTCAACCCAACGTAAGACTTCATAAGTAAATCAATACTAAAGAATATAAATGCTCAGCTCGACGCATGAAAAATGTAAATGAATACTCAGCGAACTGAAATACAGTGACTAGCACGAGCATCTCGTTGCGAGTGACAACAAAATGCGTTGCCGTCGCGTCGTCGGCGATGGATGTTGTCTATGACCTGTCTGAAATAAATACATTTACAGTAGTGCTTATGTATGTAAATGGTTTATTTTAATATACAAAATATAGTGATTTAAACGCCTGTTTATAAAACAATACAAAAGCTTGAGCAAAATAAAGTGTTGTGTTAAATACATATCTCGGACTAGTTATTGACAGTCACTTTAGTTGGAGACAGCATATTGAACATGTATGTACTAATCTAAGACAGTTTCTAGCAAATATCACTATTCTCAATAATCGAATTCCATTGAAAATAAAGTTAATGTTATATAATGCACTCGCGGAGTCGCACATTCAATACGGGCTAAGTAGCTACGGCCGAACTTACAAAACATATCTTGATCAGATCTATAATTTACAAGCAAGAATACCTAAAATCATAGTTCCAAATAAAATAAAAAATAAATTCCGCGATGACGTCAGTGGTCTTTTCAAACACTGTAAAATTTTACCAATACATATACAAGTATTAAACATTTTATTAAAAGAACAATTTTTTAATCAATCGCTAAGAAAACCGATCGAGCATTCTGTATACACTCGAGCAATTTCTAAGAACCGTCTCATCGAGCCGCGTGCTTGCAATGCGTACGGTGAGCGGACATGTAGCTACTTAATACCTCGGCTTATCAATAATATGCCGTCAGAATTGTTGGATAATATCAATAAAAATAACATTAAGTGTAAGTTAAAGGATCATTTTCTTAAGTTATTATAACGTGTTTTCTGATATATATTTTTCTCTGAATGTTTGCATGTTTTTTTTTTCTTTTTACAGTATCTTTAATACAATATTACGTTATTATCTTATAAAATTGTAAACTCTCGATAACATAGATATAAACCTTAGTGCTTTCTTATATGCTATCACTATAAATATTTGTAATGCTTGTTGATGTGATAAATAAATGAAAAAAAAATTGATCAAGATTTCTTCTATAATCGATTGTTATAAGAGGTTGAATCAGTAACGCATGGGACATCACTAATTGATAAGTAGAGCAGCTGTCAAAAGTAAATTAAATGGTTGATCGGAGTATGAGTAATTTTACAATGGCTCCAGATACAGCAAAATAGGTGTTCTATATGGGTCCTGCGGTCTTAGAAAAAAATAATTTTACATGTAATAGGAAGTTGGAAACAGGGAGAGGAGCCCTACATTTTATTGCTTAGAGGCCTATACATGACTGTATATACATAGTCAATCCAATCTTAAAAGTAGTGGTAGATGCCTTAAATAATTTATATTAAAACTAACTAAATGTTCCCCGCGACTCCGCCCGCATGTTATTTGGGGTTATAATTTTTTTTGCGCGGAAACCTAATTCTTTTTCTAAAATAAAAGAAGCCTAAGTTACTCCTTGTGACGTCAGCTATCTGCCAGTGAAAATCACGTCAAAATCAGTCCAGCCATTTAGGAGATTAGCCGGAACAAACAGACAGACGGACAGACAGACTGACAGACAGACAGACAAAAACTTTAAAAATTGTATTTTTGTTATTAGTACCGTATATACTTTCATATGCATTTAGTAAAAAGCATAGTGTCTGTTTGTAATGTCAAAATGTAATTTTGACATTATAAACAAACACTTTAATTTTATTTATTTGTATAGATTTCGTTTGTCCAACCTATTTTTTTTAAACTACTTTTACAAAATGAGGATCCTTTGTCCGGAGAAGAATTTTCAAAATGCGTTCCGCAGATATACTCTTTTTGTTAGAGGAAGATAATTATTTCATGTTCTCTTGATCAGCAAACACCGAGACGGGCGTCGGGACAGCAGCAGACGGTGGGCGCACAGTTCCGCGCGTCGCTGTCGGCTCTCATGCACACGCTGTCCGCCACCACGCCGCACTACGTGCGCTGCATCAAGCCCAACGACACCAAGCAGCCCTTCAGCTTTGACCCGGCGCGAGCCGTGCACCAGCTCAGGTACTGTACACTATCCAGTCCAATACCACAATTGCCTGCAAACAGACGCCACCCGTGCCAGTTATAATAATAGCCTCCAGAACGAATTTCGGTCGTAGTGGCCAGTCTCAACAGAAACTAGCCATCTGCGCAAGACAGGATTATAGTGCACGAATGTATGTGCCTAAACTGTTGCACTGGGAGAACAATCCGAACACGAACAAATAAACAATAAGTGTAGGGCCAAAGGCTATAAGTGTTTTCTAAGGCACTGTAGGGAGGCGGGGACATCTTTTTGACTACTGCTGCTGAGAATTTCTTGACAGAAAAATAATTTCTGATTTTGGCCCAATCCGGGATTCGTACCGTACCATTAGACCAACGAGGATGTAGCCGTATATTCATATCGTATCGTGTCTAATATATTAGAATTTCAGATACGTGATGACAATCACAATAGATTGGAATCCGACATTCAATAGTTTCACAGATTAGCATCTCATAACCATTGCACGCCTCATAACGCACTTATACGCTAAATGAGTAGCCGTATATCAAGAAAACACTAATTAATCCACCTTATATTTTCTAAAAAATCATTTAATATTGCTGCTTTGATAAAAACGGTTTGAATAAATTTTTACGTAGACGTCCGGATGTTGATTTTGTATGTGGGTTTTTTTTTATAGGATAAGGGTGACAAACGAGCACACAGTCCACCTGATGGTAAGTGGTTGCTGCGCCCCATAGACATATATCCTCGTTTGCGAATCAAAATTCAGATGCGTTGTCACCCGTGAGGACTAAGATGGAATGCCTCATTTCCAGTAAAAAACGCCTCCGGCCACCTGCACTCACCAAGCGCAACGCAGAGGTAAACCTCTACTTCACACTGGTATTCTGTGAGGTCGTGGTACCACCCCGGTTCGAACCGGCCCATCCGTGCGACAGCAATTCTGCCGCGTGGCTCTACCACTGTTAAAATATGAACAACTCCCGAAAGAAATTGACGTATCTAGACTGGGTTTTTTTATTAGCTTCAGAATTGTCAACTGGTTCCCTATTTCATATCGATAGCCTAGTACGCGTCGTTTATTAATAAAATTATTTTGAAATTTTATAAATTTTATTGCTATTAAAATTTTAAAGGCGCTTTCATTTTCTTCTTTAGCCCTTGATAGACCAAGGACAAATGTACCATACAGCCTGTATTGATTTTATACTTTGTGTAAACGATTTATTTTGGTAATTTATTTTTTCAATAAAATTAAATGAAAAGCTCATGAGGCGTGCACATTCAGATTTTCCAAACTATTTACTAATGTACTCATGTATAATATATATACATACATAATGGGCTAGGGTGTGATGAACATGAGAAGATGACATCAGAAGAATTTTTTTTGATAAATGTTACTAATTAATAATGCATTTATTAATTTTATATTTTGTATGCCTACTGGCGGGACATAGAGAACCAACCTAATATTTATTATGTACATCGAGATCTGTAAACTAACCTATGTTCACAAAATAAACAGATTTGATTGAAAAAAAAAAAACATATATTATATAATGAGTTTAGACTGACAATAATCTGAATACCGATATTAATAAGATCAACAATTTAAAGTACTAATTTGTAATACGAGTATACAAGGTGATGATCGAAAACACCGTAAAACGACTTTATTATAAGAAAATATTATTAAAAGCGTTATTATAATATAAGGGATACATAACCCCTGGGAATGAAGTGATCGCTCGCTGTCATGCAGTTTCTAAAATGATTTTTATAAATAATTGTACAACCTTATTGTATTCGTAAAATGTTACTTTGAAATAGGTTCCGCTAGGTTTCATGTTGGTTCTCTCCTGGACAGAGGATTTCTTTTGATCCAATAGTAAAAGTAAAAATACTTTAAACTCATATTATTTTATAATCTAAGTTGACTAAAAATTCAGCTAATCTATTCTAATATCAATAAAGTTACTTTAATAAGTTTTAGTTGTTCTCTGTTATGTTACTTTTATAAGATTTGATTTTACTCTGTGTTTCAACCTTAAAAATTAATATGTGTATCAAATTAATGATACATACATTAATTTTAAAGGAACTGTAGCAAATTAATGATTGGTCTATATATTATTATAATTTTAACTTTATTTTTGTCTCATAGAGCGTGTGGAGTGTTGGAAACAATCAGAATATCGGCTGCTGGATTCCCTTCGCGTTGGCTGTATCAGGATTTCTTTCATAGGTAAGTAATTTTTAGTTTCATTTTATCCATTAATTTTTATCAAATTGAGCCCTGCAATGGCGGCGTAAGAGATTTCTTCACTCCATATCACCCCGTGGGTATTGTAAGAGGCGACAGAGGGAATGATATGAACTGCAACAATTTCCTGATATTTCAATAATAATAAAAAAACAGTGGTTGAAAACCTGCCTGCCAAGCGCGGCAACTATAAATATTCAATATTAATACTTAAACTATGGTAAATATATGACATATTTATAATACTTTAAGTATTAGTACTAAGCCTATGCAGCTACTCTGTGTCGTACCAATGCCCATTAGGCCACTAAGTTTTTTGGGCGTTTCCCACGGTCTATTCTTATGACAGCTATGAGAAGAAATGAGGCGATATTACGCTGCTGTCATACGTCATATCTATTTACACGCGGTTTTAAATCTTGTGGTTGTTATGTTAGAGTTCTGTATGTATTTCGTTTTTGTTATAAAATCCTTTTGGATTGTAAACCTGTTTTGTTACAGATACCGACTATTATGCTTACACAAAGATGTTGACCGCGGAAACATCAAAGCCACATGTGCCAAAATACTCCAAAAGCACATCAAAGACCCTGACAAATATCAATTCGGAGCTACCAAGATATTTTTCCGAGCTGGTCAGGTAAGGCATTTTTCTACTAAACCTTTGGTGACCTCTCTGTAACTTGACTACTCTATGACACCAGTGTTTCATTATACGGCATACATATACCGTACCTACGCAATGACAAAATTGTAGCAAGAAAGTGCACGCGGTCTTTAGGTGCTGATGGTGCGGAGAGCGGTAAAGAGTTCTGTCCTACCTCTACCTGTATCTACCCAAGGTCGTTGGCGCGGGGACCAGCCTTAATGGAAATGTGATCTCCAATTTTATAATTCCTTAAGGTTCGTATTCAAGTTGATAGCGAAAAACACAAGCATTTCTAATCTATCAGTAAACTGTTATATGCAGTCGGATTTTTATTATTACTGTTTTAAACATCGGGCTTGTATGAAACCAAAATTTATAAATGGTTAATTTGAGAAGATTACTAATACAGAAAGGATTGTATTTCTATTAATTTATGTCTTTTAAATAATGTTTGGGTGTGATGGCGACCTGAGAGAACCCATCATGCCCATTTCATCCCGTGGGAAATTCCAGAATGCAGCGATACGTTTATAGGCTGATGAAGAAGAAAACGTTCACTTAGGGCCAAGTTGGACAAAATATCCTATTTTAGACACGATTTTGACTTCATATTGATACTTCATGAAATCCGGAGACACTGTAGTGTCTCACGCCAAGTACACGTTCAACATATGTATATGTATGTAAACGTGTAGGCGTGAGACTACAGTATATATATTCTCGAATCAGATGTCAACATAACCTCACCAAATTTTTAACTTCGTATATTTAATTATTAACGAAACGTCAACACTTTATACAGTCATTTATTATTTTGTTTATCAATTGCTTCTATATAACACTAAAAATTATTTCTATCTATCAATTATTTCATACTTTTCAATATCTCAAATTTTTGCTTGCTCAGTTTTCTGATTACACAAAAGATTTTATTAATTTCGGTGGAATTTTTTATCTTTTTAAAGATTGTAGACTTGAATGCTTGTCTTTTAAGCCATATTTTCATTTACTTATTTTCAAGTTTTTAGGCTTGGATGCTTGTCTTTTAAGCCATGTTTTCATTTATCGCAACTTGAGCCAGCAGATAGTTGGCAATATTATCTCAAGGCGTCTAAGCAGATAGACACCTTATGTTGAGAATATTGGTATGGCGGTAGGGATGCAACATCGCTCATAAAAAAAGCGATATTAGAACCTCGATATTTTCGAAAGTGAAACATCGATTTTAAAAAAGGGCTATTATAGTATAAATGAATACATGGTTGATAATAACCCCTGGGAATGAGGTAGTCGCTTCCAAGCAGTTTCTAAAATAAATTTTGTAAATAGTTTGTAATCATTTTGTATTGTAACATTTATTTAAAAAAACGTCCCGCTGGGTTTCTTGCTGGTTCTTTCCAGGACAGAGGGTTTTTTCGAACCAGTGGTAAAGTAAAAAATGACTTTCAATAAGAATTACTCATGTAATGTATATTGAATAAAAAATTATTCTCTTCTATTCTACTCTATTCTAAAAACATCAAAGCGTATGAATAGAATATTACTACATTCTATTGACGATGGAGCTATTACTCAAATGGGATTACTCGTTCTCAAAACTAATTCTAAATTAACTAATAGCAATAGAGGTGGAGCAATTTTGGATTTTTCTGGAGCATTTAAGGAGCAATTAATTGGCATTTAGTTTTATTTTAAAAAGTAAATATTTTATGTTTTATAGTAAAATAAAATTTTCGATAATTAATTTTTTTAAATTTGTTATAAATTAACTAATAGCAATAGAGGTGGAGCAACTTCGGATTCTGCTGGAGCATTTAAGGAGCAATTAGTTGCATACAGTTTAATTTTAAAAAGATCTTTAATAGCAAAATTAAATTTGCGATACTTAAATTTTTTAAATTAATTATAAATTAACTAATAGCAATAGAGGTGAAGCAATTTCGGATTCTGCTGGAGCATTTAAGGAGCAATTAGTTGCATATAGTTTAATTTTAAAAACTAGATATTTTATGCTTAATGTCAAAATTAAATCTGCTATAATTAAGTATTTTTAATTAATTCTAAATTAACTAATAGCAATAAAGGTGGAACAATTTCGGGTTCTGCTGGAGTAATTAAGGATCAATTAATTGACATACAGTTAATTTTAAAAAGTAGGTATTTTATGTTTTATAGCAAAATTAAATTTTCCAAATTTTTTTTAACTAATTCTAAATTAACTAATAGCAATAGAGGTGGAGCAATTTCGGCTTCTGCTGAAGCATTTAAGGAGCAATTAAGTAGCATACAGTTTAATTTTAAAAAGTAGATATTTTATGTTTAATAGCAAAATTAAATTTGCGATAATTAAGTATTTTTAATTAATTCTAAATTAACTAATAGCAATAAAGGTGGAGCAATTTCGGATTCTGCTGGAGCATTTAAGGAGCAATTAGTTGCTTACAGTTTAATTTTAAAAAGTGGGTATTTAATGTTTTATAGCAAAATTAAATTTTCGATAGTTATTTTTTTTAATTAACTCTAAATTAAGTAATAGCAATAGAGGTGGAGCAATTTTGGATTTTGCTGGAGCATTTAAGGAGAAATAAATTAGCATACAGTTTTATTTTAAAAAGTAAATATTTTATGTTTTAACGCAAAATAAAATTTTCGATACGTAAATTTTTAAAAATTAATTATAAATTAACTAATCGCAATAGAGGTGGAACAATTTCGGATTCTGCTAAAGCATTTAAGGCCTTAACAGTGGTTGAAATGCCTAAATCTAGGATATTTAAGTAAAAAAATCTCAATAACTGTTCATTTAATCCACAAAGAAAAAATACAAGGTAACAGAAGAAGATTTGGTAAATGTTTTTAATTTAACAAAATTGTATTTTTGTCAACCCCTTATTAGAAAAAAAATCCCCAAAGAGTACCTATCTTTGTCATATTTTGCAAAATTTCTCCAAAACGGCACAAGCTTTTTAAATAGTTCTTACACTAAAAAAAAGGTCTTAAAAATATTAATATTTTTAATTCAGAGTTTTTTTTTATTACCCGTTTTATAAGAGAATATATCATTTTTCCCTGAAATTGGATATATTTACGCGAGCGCGCATGCTCCGTCGCCATGTAAGCTCTGTCACAGTCCGTTTTCGGACATCGTCGAGGGTGGACCGCACGTCGGTGTTGGAGCGACTTCGTTCAAATATATATTAGTTTTTTAAAAGTTTATACTCAATTATAAATATTTTTATGACTAGAAATACCTAATTTAGTTAATATCTGTACACTGGTAACTGTAAATATTATTTTCTAAATAAATGAATTTTTAAAGTGCCCAAAGAAGAAGAAATTTTTGCGGCGACGTTGATTAGTGAAATTGAAAAATGCATTTTTATATAATTTAGATGTGGAACGATGAACATGCTCTCGTTACTTAGATTTCGATCGTTTTTAATACCTATGTAATTTTATTGTCGCATATTTTTATTAATTAGTTGATAATGAATTTTATAATTATGTATTACAATAAAACGCTGTTTTTATGAGTATGACTTTATAAAATATTATTGGGGAGGGAAATAAAGATACAGATACTTACATTTAGGTACACTGTTATCAAATTAAATCAAACAATTTAAATAAATAAAAGAATGGTGCTTACCTAAGTATAAATAACTATATAAAGACATTCTTGGGTTTATGGTTTTTTTTTGTTAGACAAACTATCATCTAAAAAATGTAAAAATTTTAAATTGGAGAGGGGTTTCTCTACGTGATAAAGTTAGAAATGAAGGTATTTGCATTAGAATCAGAGTAACTGACATAGCTCAACGGAATATTACAGTGAAATGGCAATGGGCTAGCAATATAACTAGGAAAACATATAAAAAATAGGAAGAAAGGTCCTCGAGTGGCAACCTCGTACAGGTAAGCGAATTAGTACTCAACCTTTATTCCTCTTCACGTATTCTCATACACTTTTCTTCACACATACACACACACACACACACACACGCACACGCGCGCATGCACACACGCGCGCACACACACACATATGCACACACACAAATAGGTCGCAAATAATTCTTACCTAGTACTATTAGGCAAGAGTGAATACGTTTTTGTTAAGTCAGTGCAATTCACCATCTTAGACTACATAACCACTTACCGATGGGATTGTAGTTGCTTTACTACTTGCTGGGTAAAAATAGTAAAAAAAAAATTGACCCTGTGAAAGTTTACATTTAGATATAATTTTTCTAACCAACCATAAAAATATGATGAGAATATGTATATAAGTATAAAGGTTGCCTCACACGGAACAGTAATAATATAATATTATATCTTCCATTAGCTCTGAAATCCGAGGTATGTTCATATTAAGAGGCTGAATAGAGCCACAATGAAATGCATGGGGATCGTTTTGTAATTTCACGTCATTATCGAAAAAAAAGTTGTACGTATTTTAGGTGGTGGTTTGCAAAACACGATTCCACAAAAATTAACTCAATAGAAAATAATTGCAAAATTGCTTCTAAAAGTACTTCAATTTTCAACGTCAATTTTTTTTACGTGGTAGAGCCATGCTACAGCTATATTTATTAGGTATAGTTGTAGCACGAATGGGTCGGCTCGACCGGGGAAGGGCCACGCTCTCACGGAATAACATGTAAAATAGCAGTTTAACCCTGCTGTGTTTCGTATGGTGAGTGTAGAGAACCGGAGAACATTTTTACTGGAAACGAGGCATTACATCTTAGTCCTCACGGGTGACAACGCATCTACATTTTGATACGTAATCGAGAATAGATGTAGATGTGTATGGGCCGTAGCAACCACTTACCATCAGGTGGACTGTGTGCTCGTTTGTCACCCTTATTCTATTTAAAAAAAAAAAAACTTTCTGAGATTTCAGTAAAATAATGTTAAGCACTCGTACAATTATGTCTCATGTTAATAAAGCTATTGGGCTATTTTGATTTGTAATAAAGTGATTTTACTTTATAGGTTAAATAATTTATTTACCTTTCTATATCAAGAACCGTTTTTCTGTCACTCCTATTGAATTTGACAGTGCTTGCTGAAATTTAGCATCTTTAGATGGATCAGAATCGCCCGCTGATCCGGCTGTTAGATATTGCAAAAATAATCGAAAATATTTATTTTTACTTTCATGCCCAAGACTACCTTGTTTTATTTTATTACGGTCAAATAATATTTATAAGGTTATAAAGCAAGTACTTTTGTAAATGTTTTGTATGTAAATGTAAATGTTTTCATTATTTTCTTATTCTATTGTTTACAGTTATTATCACCTCTTAGCTTAACACCAAGAATTACATTAGAAATTCTTGATGGGATGCGATGTAACGCGCATACATTATTTTCATCAAGAACTATAATATATATATATATATATATATATATATATATATATATATATATATATATATATATATATATATATTTGTTTTTTTTTTACCAGTAGAATTTCAACAAAATCTTAAAAAAGTTCAATGAATTAAAAAAATGCCAATAATTATATAATTTCAAGTCAGTGTTTTACATTTAAAGATCAGTTATAAATAGCCAATGTTTTCATTTTGATTAATTTAATTCGAGACTAAAATAAATGTGAAAGGGCTTTTATCTGCAATAATAATTTTCATCAAAAATAACATAGACTTATAAAAGTCATATACACGGTCAATCATACTGAAGATTATCAATTGTACTACAAAATATTTAAAAGACTATTTCCAGTATAATGACCCGAATATCATCATTAATGTTTGACTGGCACACTTAAAAGTTTTATCACATGGCTAATTGATTGACTTTTAATTATGATAAGGTCATGCTTTTCTATAAAAAGTTGCAAGAAATTTTAATTCCCGGCCCTATTGGTTTGTTTTACTTTTTACTTAATTAGTGAAAAACAAAATGGACTGATCTAAAAGTTTACTTTCTTGTGTAAAAAGTGCTATTTAGAATTTTATGCAAATGGTAATTAAAGTTTCTATGTAAATAAGTGTAACATAGCGGGTAATATATATTCAATGGTAGCGGCCATCCGTATTGGCAAAGCCAGCATCATTTTCTGTACAGAAACCGGCAAAGTGTTGCTCAAGGCACTATAAACAAAGCCGCTGATAAAATGTTACACTCATAACTGTTAACAAAAACTATTTCTGCAAATGGTCTTATAGATAATAATAACTATTCCGCCGTGGTAGGTGCAGGAGCTATTATAAGAAGGAGAAGAGGTAAAATTTTGTTTTAGAAATGCGCAATCAATATTGTTTGTCTGCAATTGAGCATAAAATAAAAAATAACTTCATCCAAAGAGCATAACTGGCATTATACTCAGGCCCATCAATTGGTATGGAAAAAAATAATTTTACCAGGTCTCAAAAAATCAATCACAATTAAAAAAACATAAATATTAAAATCAAAAAATGTATATATGTATGTCTATACATACATATAATAATTTATAGCCGCTTAGTAACTGACGGTGACTCACTATAACATCCTACAGTCACGCCGAAACTAAGAGGAGAGAATCACTGTAGAAAAGGTAATAATTTATTGCGGAAATTTTGTGATAAAATTAAAAAAAATATAAACTTGTCCAAGTTAATCTAACTTAGTCTAACTTATCCTTATGCGTACAAAAAAAAAACAAATAATAAAATAGTGAGATGGCGTCAGTTTTTAAGAAGATATAACAAAAATAAACAAAAAAATAAATTTCAATAAAGTTCAGTGTTCTCAACAATTAATGTTTATATACCGCTGACACTTAATCACGCTTTTCGAAACCACGCCAGTTGTAAACAATACTTGTGTGAAAAGACAAAATCTTCTTTTCAAATTTCCGCCGAGTTGTAAGTAGAAGGCCAAATAGGTCACGTGTCAATTTTAATTCAAAATATTTTATATGAAGTGATCTGGACTACGTTTCATCAATTAACCATTGGTAAAAATTAAAACAGGAATTTTACGATTGTGTTTACAAAAAACATTATTAGTTGAACCTTACAGCTTGTTCATTATTTTTATTATAAATACCTATAAATATATATATTATTAATAAATAGTTCCCATAATATATTGGATT
Source organism: Parnassius mnemosyne (assembly GCA_963668995.1). Lineage (NCBI taxonomy): Eukaryota > Metazoa > Arthropoda > Insecta > Lepidoptera > Papilionidae > Parnassius > Parnassius mnemosyne. Next base: position 29,545,583 of record CAVLGL010000088.1, read on the forward strand.
ATTTTTTATTTTGCCCTATCTGCAATGTTCTACGCTCTATAGAAAATGTGGCGTATGACATGAATGACAATCTTTCGAACGTTTTATCTAGGTACAAAGATGTTTTACGTTTTCGTCGCCTCCACATGATATTTTTGTCAGCATAAGGTACCCTTCTATATCTGAAACGAATATAAATATTGCTACAAAGTAAAGTAATAGGCTATACAAGTCCCTCTACTGGGCACAGGACTCTTTTTTTATTTCTGAGTGGGTTTTAGGGCAAGGAAATGCCCGCCGTGCTTCCCCAATGTGTGTTGGCGAAAATTGCAATTACAAATTTCATTCGTGCTGTCGGGGATCAAACCCGGGAAAATATTTACAGCGAACGCTTTGACCCAGATCTACTAATACGATACAAATAAATACGATTTAACATATATAATAAAAATTATTACGTACTTGAACACTTGATAGCTCGTGATGCCTACCGGACAAAGCTACAGCACCACACCGTGCAATGTAATTGAAGATGCGTAACCGCGACATAATTCTCAGTGATGCGCAAGCATAACAGGCAGTATGTCACTTATATAATTGTCATCTCTGCAGTCTATTAATCTTTGCACTTTTATAAGTAATACAGAACGTAGTTGCTAGACGGTGTTGACATCGGCTAAAATCTCTACGATCGCCGTTTCGTCAAGGTCATTCAGGCTAGTTAAAGCCTTAAGGAGCAATTAAGTAGCTTACATTTTAATTTTAAAAAGTAGATATTTTTTGTTTTATAGCAAAATTAAATTTGCGATACTTAAATTTTTTAAATTAATTATAAATTAACTAATAGCAATAGAGGTGAAGCAATTTAGGATTCTGCTGGAGCATTTAAGGAGCAATTTATTTTTTTTTATTTATTTTTTTAATTAGTTGCATATAGTTTAATTTTAAAAACTAGATATTTTATGCTTAATAGCAAAATTAAATCTGCTATAATTAAGTATTTTTAATTAATTCTAAATTAACTAATAGCAATAAAGGTGGAACAATTTCGGGTTCTGCTGGAGTAATTAAGGATTAATTAATTGACTTATAGTTAATTTTAAAAAGTAGGTATTTTATGTTTTATAGCAAAATTAAATTTTCCAAATTTTTTTTAACTTATTCTAAATTAACTAATAGCAATAGAGGTGGAGCAATTTCGGTTTCTGCTGAAGCATTTAAGGAGCAATTAAGTAGCATACAGTTTAATTTTAAAAAGTAGATATTTTATGTTTAATAGCAAAATTAAATTTTCGATAGTTATTTTTTTTAATTAATTCTAAATTAAGTAATAGCAATAGAGGTGGAGCAATTTTGGATTTTGCTGGAGCATTTAAGGAGAAATAAATTAGCATACAGTTTTATTTTAAAAAGTAAATATTTTATGTTTTAACGCAAAATAAAATTTTCGATACGTAAATTTTTAAAAATTAATTATAAATTAACTAATCGCAATAGAGGTGGAACAATTTCGGATTCTGCTAAAGCATTTAAGGAGCAATTAAGTAGCTTACATTTTAATTTTAAAAAGTAGATATTTTTTGTTTTATAGCAAAATTAAATTTTCGATACTTAAATTTTTAAAAATTAATTATAAATTAACTAATAGCAATAGACGTGGAACAATTTCGGATTCTGCTGGAGCCATTAAGGAGCAATTAATTGGCATACAGTTTAATTAAAAAAATAATGTTCTACGCTAACTTCCTTCTGGTGTTTTGTATACTGGCATTTTACTAACTACTCTAGTCATGAAATTTTTTAAATATTTGAATTCAGCTGACTTCACTCCGTCTACAACAGCTATATTCATATCGTACTTTTTTAGACGCCAGCGCTATTGTGGTAGGTTTTGGAACCTCTATTTTCAGTATATAGTTGGACACTTTTTCAACTTTCGCACCTTATAAGATGGTTCTACTTCTACTCTACAGTCCATAGTTTAACTCTTCTTCTTCTTAATAACTGGATTTATGGCTCTGGGATCTAGCCCTTCTGAGCCTGAAGTTACAATATTTTATAATAATTATCCTTCATAGTATTCTGCTTCGCAATATGTTGATGCGTCACATTGTGCAGCCCTTGTGAGATTTTGACGGCAACTTGAGCCAGCAGACAGCTGACGGTTGGCGATGGTATCTCAAGGCACCTAAGCAGACAGACACCTTATTTTGAGAATCACATCACCATCAGAGCACTTGTTTCACAGTTTCCACTAATAGTTCACATGCGCAGACACTTAATACACAAAATCGCACCCCTTTTACATATCAAAGTCCACTTCAAACCATTATTTAAACAATAATACAGGAGCAGCAAACCGCCGCCGGACAAGTTCACGCCAAAACTCCCATAGTTTAACTCCACAGTTCACACCACATACTAAGTAGTAGATTATACTTAGTCTAGTTACGCCTTAGTTACTCGACTCCATCGAGTCGGTAATTCATTCTTGGGGCGATGTATACGCTTTTACAACAACTGGAATTTTTTAAATATACTAAATTTGACCTGCTCAAAGTTCAAAAACTTTATTAAACTAAGTTTGTATAAAAAGGGTTATTATAATAGTAAGGAATTTATGGATGACAATAACCCCTGGAAATGAGGTGATCACTACCATACTATTTCTAATTTGTTGTGTAGTTAATTATGTATATGATTGTAAGATGTTATTTAAAAAACAAGTCCCGCGGGGTTTCTTGCTGGTTCTTCCCAAAGGTTTTTCTCCGAACCAGTGGTAATAAAACAAAAGAGTAACTTTCAATAAGTATCATTTATAATCTATATTGAATAAAAAAGTGTCTGTTTTTGTTTCTACCGAATGTCTACACGATACTTTTCTACTTGGATACTCTGGTGCAGTAGTAAAAAAAATATTTAATTGTTAGTAGAGTTTATTTAGAGTTACATTGAAATTCAAAGTTAAAGTTTTATACCTAAGTTGACTGTATAATGAATTGAGACTTTATTATATAAAAAAATTTACTATTGTTATGAAATAAATACCTATTTAATATACTTCTTAAAAAATTAAATAAAACCCGGTCTTGATACGTTAAATTTTTCGAGTTATCGTGACCACGTAAAAAAAATCTGGACGTCCACGAATTTTTTTCAGTTTTCTTAAAATAGCAAAATAAAATAGATTTGTACAAAATATGAGATAGATTGATTAAATTTTCTTGGAATAAATCTACTCATATTATCTTATGAGTGCAAATCAGTTGTTGTAGAGGTAATTAAAGAGCAAAAAAATTTCTTGACCTTGACTTGTTGAGAGTAAAGTACAAACTCAACCGCTTCGCGGTATGAGGTGTGCGATGAGGTAAAAAAAATTGTGTACTTTACAAAAAGATATGAAATCCGAACAAAAACAGTTTCACTGTAAAGCATGATGTACTTGGTGTGCATTATACATGATAGTACGAGCATAAATAAAAAAAGTTATAAAAAAACGACTTCCAATGTCAAGTTGGGTGATCGATACTCTTAATCATGCACACCAAGTACACCATTTTTTTATTATTACTTTTTTCAGCAAAATTTTTTTCCGAATCTAAAACGGTTATGTACTTGATTTTTATTTTATTTTATAATTTTTTGTAAAAATGTAATTATTATTTTTGTAACTATAGTTGAAAGTGTACTTGGCGCGATGCTTTACAATGAAACTGTTTTTGTTCGGATAGTATATGCTCGGAAAGAAATTGTGCATAATATATTATTTGCTTATTTAATTTTTCATCGAATATATTTAAAAAATACTTTATATTAATCGAGATAAAAAAATAACTTTCGGAACTTTGACGATTGAGTTCTCGTTTTTTAAGCGATAACAATATAATTTTTTTCGATAATTTTTTTTTAGGTCCTGTTTTTTGCTGATAATAAGCGAAAACGTTTGTCCACCCAATGTCTCACGTTTACTTTCGTACTCGAAAAATGTACAGGGTTATTTTTCTAATTGTATCCAAATTTAATATACAGTTTTTAAAAATACGAGTAAATAAGGCTTCTACTTTTATTTCAAATTATCCCAAATAGTACGCGATTTATAGGCAACAACTACAGCACATGCACGCTCTTTCTGCAATTCAATACGCAAAGTTTTGTCTACTATTTACTATCTTAATGACACACTGACTAGATACTAATGCTTAACTGATAACTACACGATGCAAATTATGTTTCCAATTTTCCCTTCATAAATTCCACAGGCTTAGGATCGTCATAATAAACAAAATTAAAAAAAATATTTTTGCATATCAACGAGGTAACCCATGACTGTCATTATTATGGCGTAATTAAAAAATTGTAATAAATTATTGACAAGTAAATTATTTATTTATTTATTTTATTATAATCACCAACCGAAATAACAATAGTATTACAATATATGTATGTAGACAGATATCATGATATCTGTACACTCATGATTATTGTACCTCTTTTTAAAGGTAATCACAACATGCAATAATTTTATTCAATGACATTAAGTGTAAAAAAATTAATAAAGAAGAAAATAATTTGGGATGTCAAATTAATTTAAAAAAGAAATTAAGATTATAAAAAAGAGTAAAGTTGACCAACATTCTATCATTATATTTTTTATTTATTTATTATAAGTCAGTGCTTGACCACTATCCCACCTGCTGGTAAGTGGTGATGCAGCCCAGGCACTTAGACGGTTAATCGCACTGTCTTAGCGTAACAAATTGCGGAAGGTCAGACGGTCCCAAAAGCCTATTCACTCTTGCCTTGAATACGCCCAGATTGTATTCGGACGGAAAGATAGACGCCGGCAAATTATTCCACTCCTTTGCTGTACGTTTTACAAAAGATGAAGTAAACCGTTTGGTTATAATGCGTGGAATATCGACAACAAAGGGATGAAGACTCGCCGACCGCCTGGTTGTCCGATGGTGGAAAGGAGAGGGAGGAATTAAAGCGTGTAATTCCTGCGAACACGCCGAAATGCATCCTATAGAATACCGAGAGACTGGCTACTCTGCGCCTGTGCTCGAGGCTGACAGGATTGGTTTCAACCAAATCCAGGTCACCAATGAGCCTCTTAGCACGTCTCTCCACTGAGCCCAACGCTGCCACGTGGCATTTTGCAGCACCAGCCCATATGTTACGGCAGTACTCCATGCACGACTGGACTTGCGCTTTATATAAAGTAAGAAGCTGCCCCGGCGTGAAGTACCGCCGCACCCTTGCAAGGACACCAAGTTTTCTTGCGGCTGCTTTGGCTCTAGACTCAATGAACCGCCCATTGTTTAGGTTCGAAGAAAATTCAACCCCCAACAACTGATAGCGGTCAGTGTATTCCAAGGATACATTCCGGAAAGTAGAAGCCAAGGTAGCAGGCTCCTTTTAGCGGTGAAAAGACACGCTTGTTTTGGAGGCGTTAAATCTTACGAGATTGGCATCGCCCCATTCGGAGACTGCCTGTAGTGTGAGAGTCACATGCTCAACCATAGCCTCTCTTTCTGACTGGATTTGATCCCGACTGGCCCGGGCACTTAGTATCTCTTCACAACTGTACTGTCGTCTGCATACCCATAGATACCGGGAATGAGCAGATCATTAATATGCAACAGGAAGAGAGTTGCGGAGAGAACGGAGCCCTGAGGAACACCGGAGTTAGTCGCCACAGTACCGGATGAGCAGCCATCGACGACGACCTGGAGAGACCGTTAACTCAAATAGCCCTTCACCCAGGCAATCAGGCCAGGGAATAAGCCGTACGCTGAAAGCTTGCCCAATAGACTAGCGTGCCAGACCCTGTCAAAGGCCTTCGAAACATCTAGGGAAACAGCAAGTGCTTTAACACTGTTCTCGAGGGCTTCGCCCCATATGTGAGTGGCATACGCTAGAAGATCCCCAGTTGATCGATTTCGGCGAAACTCGTACTGGCGATCACTGAGAAGATCATTTTGTTCTAGGTATGCCATGAGAAGGGCGTTGAATATAAGCTCCATACTCTTGCAGAGTATGGAGGTAATTGAAATTGGTCGATAGTTGGCAGGGTCGGTACGGCTACCTTTTTTAGGTACAGGCTAAATATTGGCCAGCTTCCAAGATTTAGGCACTATTCCAGTCCTGAATGAGAGGCGGAACAAGCGTGTCTACACAGGAGACAATTCAGGTGCACAGATATTTAGAACTATAGCTGGTATACTATTAGGTCCACTAGCTTTGTTCACGTCTAGACTTCACAAGGTTTTAATAACCTCCTTGTTGGTGACACAGACCTTTGACATAGAGGTACTGCAGTGAGGTAATTGAGATAGTACGCTGTTGCTACTGTCCAGGCGCGAATTGCAAACAAAACGAGAAGCAAATGAGTCCGCTTTCTCCTTAGGCGCATGTGCCAGTGAGCCATATGGTTTTACCAGTGGAGGCAGTGTACCGACAGAAGTTTGTCTCGACCGCTTTGGCGAGAGACCAAAAAGCCCTATTGCCAGATGGTTTAACAGAGAGCTTTGTACCGATGCGTTTAATGCGGTCAAAACTGGCTTAGCTTAATGCCTTTTTGCAGGACTTGGCGGCTTGGTTAAAGGCTCTCTTCTTAAGGCTAACATCCGGAGCTTTACAGTCTCGAGCATCGACCCAGGAAAAGTACGCCATATGCTTGTGCTTTTCAGCACGAGCGCACTCTGCGTTAAACCATGGGCGAACTTTACCACCAATGGGTACGTCAGCAAAGGGGATGAAATACTCCATCGCTTGACGTATCACATTGGTTATGGCATCCGCGCCGCTCGACGGGTCTTCAGAGGAGAAGCAGAGCACTTGCCGCCAAGTATAAGATGTAAAAAATGCCGCATCTCATCCGAATCTGCTGACTTATATCGCCACACTCGTCGTACACTATGGAAATCGTAGTTAGGTGAAGAATATAACGACACAGATTTCACCAGACTGTGGTCAGAAGTTCGCAAAGGTGAGGTAACCTGAACGACGTACCTGTCTCGATCGGTCGTCAGCAGAAGGTAGAGGCAGTTGTCTGTGTGCCCATCCACATCAGGTACCCTAGTCGCTTTTTGTACCAACTGGGACAGCCCCAGCGACAAGGCTAAATTCCACACATCTCTCCCAGCGTGGTCGGTCTTCTGGTATGGGAACAGCCAGTCCTGATGACAGGCATTAAAGTCCCCAAAAAACCAACTGTGCATTAGGGTACCAATTTAGAGCCACATTAGAAGCTTCACTGAGGTGTTCAAACACCCTAGTTGTATCCTGGTCACCGATGTGCGATAGTTAGAATAAGAATAAATAATTTTATCCATTCCTGTGTTTATCAATACCCAGATCGTAGAGAAAGTAGGGTCTTCAAGGTGACGGAGACGCTTACAGCAGATGTCGTTGCGGACGTAAACACAGACTCCGGCGCGCTGATAGAATTAATGCTCCAATGTGTACCCAGGGTAGCCAAGGTGCGCCGCATCTAGAGGACATCTGATCTGCGTCGCCGTCAAGAAGAATAAGTGCGGCTTGTCAGTCTCAAGGTGGTAATGGACTGCATTAAGATTACAGTGCAGACCTCGGATGTTTGTGAGGTGCACTTTGATGGAGAGAGAGTGCAACCGCTGTACAGACTTACTCTTCTTTTTCCTGTTTTTTATTGATGGTGGGAATGAATAGGTAGAGAGAATGCCAGTTGGAGGAGGCGGTACACATAAAACCTAGGGACGCAAACAGAGTCACAGCATGATGGTACCTAGCATGGAGATCGCGGGGATACCCGAAACATCCTGGAAATCGCCACGAGGCCCTCTCCTCCGATCGCCAACCGGCATGGTGGAGCCATCCCAGGATTTTTCGTAAGATGGCGGGGTAGGCTTTCATGAGTGGCTGGCTCATTAATTGGGCCCCCAGCGATGCAACCGTCCTTAGGTTCCCATTAACCTCCGTAACCAGGCACCTGACACTAAGAAACGAACGCGTCGCAACCGGTTCGTATGCGCAACGCAACTGTCCAGACCCATTCTCCCTAAGAAATGGGTTTCACCTAACATCATACCGTAACACGATTTGCATCATTTGGCGGTATGTCTTTGCTAGGTGGATAGTAACTAACCCTCGGCCGGGCATCTCACTAGTAGAGGACCAACCTACCACCAGTATGTAATACTGCTCGTTTAGCACTACCCAGCGGATACGTGTAGGGAATCAGGATTCAAGTAATTCCTACGGACGCGAGTAGCTTCAGCCCCTAAATAAATAATATGTTAATATTATTATATAATATTAATACAGATTAGCATAACATTTATAAAATTTTATTTAAACATTATACAGAATCAATTCCAACTTTTTTTTTATTTCAAAGGACTCTAAATTAGGCTACAGTATTCTAGTTTGCTCCTTACCAAACTATTAACCAGTTTTATTGTAGTACAGGGCTGCATGAACTCTGGAATTTCTCAGCACATAACCCTGAGCCTAAGCTAAGAAAATTACATAATCGATATGCCTGATGAATCTTACTTCACTGTCATGTATAACGCCTAGGTCACAAATCGCTCGAACTACAGTCAATTTGTCAGTGCCGATATAGTATTGACTGAACAATGTTTTTTTTCTCTTGTATCCCACTTAAAATCCCCTAGATTGAAACAAAATCCCCTAAATCAAATAAATTTTAAATTATCAGAAAAATTAAAAATTTGTACATGAAAAATTAAAAAAAAAAACATGCAGTACTAATTTTTGAATAATTTTAAATAACAAAATTATTACATATTGTGTTCAATATAAAAGTATTCTATTATGATTAGAAATATGTACATTAAACTCTTATTGTTTTGTTGGTTTAAATCTTTTTTTCCAAAAAAAAAAAAAAACATTGTTTAGTGCAGGCGATAGTAAAATATAAAAAACATATTGTTATAACAAATTTAATATAAATAATAACTTATATTATAATTTATAAATTATTCAATAATTTTAATCTTTCAAAATTTTTAAAACATTGTTTAAAGTTCTGATAAAATATTGATCACAAATTCATCTACTACGCTATTATACATTTCTGAACTACAAATTTTTTAAAGCATACTTTTCGTAGGTTGGAATGATGCAGAATTTTAAATATTATTATTAAATAATAATAATATTATTATATTTAATATTAATTTATATATTTTCCACCAAGCCGTCTAATATCCACTAAATTTAGGGGAAAATCTCGCAATCTGACAACACTGGAATAGCTGCCAATTGTTCTTCGATTGTTGGGTACATGAATTGTTGAGATTGCGTTAAATTCTCGCCTTTGCAAACGCGGTAAAGACTCACTTTCGTTTAATCATTGCTCATCACGTAAACTTTTATTGCTTAAAATGTAATACCAAAGCATTTCATAATTTCAAATATTTTCGTTGCGTCATTGGTAACGAAGTGACAATTGATATTGCCTACGAAAATCTAAGATTAGTACACTCGTACGTAATGAAGTCACGATCAAGTCAACACTGTCAGCTGTCAGCTGGCCGGGCGGACGTAAGTATCTAGCGGTGTAATGGTTAACGGAAGGGAAACGCGCGAGAAGACGCCCGACAAGGTACCTAACTTTGTGACCGAGCGACTCTTACTAATGTGTATATGCGTAGTAAAATAGTAGGTGTTAGATATTTATGAATGACAATCAGTTCAAATAATGTATTACCAAGTATTCTGAATTAAAAAGATAAAAAGGGCAATGTTTAAGATTTTTCTTAATAATTTTTTTCCACTATTCGCCTATATTACCTATTCTGAACCTCCTCTGCAAATTTGGACAAAGTTCGCAAAATAACCCTGTATATGTAGCGGAGAAACGGAAGAAATCCTCGCCTTAACAATATTGTGCGTGTGTGCGTGCAGGTGGCGTACTTGGAGAAGGTGCGCGCGGAGATCCAGCGCGTGTACTGCGTGCGCGTGCAGAGCTGCGTGCGCCGCTTCGTGGCGCGCCGCAAGTACCTGCGCCTCGTGCGTGCGCTGCGCGGGCTGCAGGCGCACGCGCGCGGCTTCCTCGCACGCAGGTACGCACACGCTTCGTTCATTCATTCATTCATATATTGTACTTGCTCAAGTACATGCGACTCGTGCTTGCGCTGCGCGGCCTTCAGGCGCACTTCATTTATTCATTTTACTATTTTCTCATTTTGTATCAATTATATCAAGGACATATGTACTACTAGACGCACTAAGTTACGCTCAATTCGCCGTTACTCTTAGTCGACTGCGAACAGGCAAGAATATTAATTCTTATATTTGTAAACCCCAAACGTTTACAAATAAAATATATTTTTGGATTAGTAAGCTGAAGTGGCAATGGGTCGGCCATATAGCTCTAAGAACCGACAACCAATGGGGAAGAAAAGAAAAACCGGCAGGCGAAGTGTAGAGCGTCCCTCCACTAGATGGAGTGACTACCTGTTAAGACATACAGGATGTCGATGGATGCAGGTGGCTCGGGATTGTGCTTTGTGGAACTCCTTGGGAGAGGTCTATGTTCAGCAGTGGACTTATGAAGGGCTGTAATGATGATGATGTTGAACATTGTTTTTGATAATCTAACACTCATTTTGTTTAATGTGACCAAGTAATATGCGCACTTTGTCAATGTGATTTTAAGTTTAGTTCAGATAAGTAAGTAATTTTATTTCGTATGTGTCTACTAGTAAAACAGTAATTGTCGTAAATGAAAATACAACTGCGTGCCATGCTTAATATGCCAGCTATCCCCCGGCCGAAGCTAACTCGATCCACAGCTGCGACACAGTTTTTGTTCTATATTGGCGGTCTAGTAGTATGCATCGAAGTTCTTGAATTATAACATCTTCAAGCAAGGCCGCTAACGGTCATGCTAAAGTTTTAGACATTTATTAATCGGTTTGGTTGAATGGTTTCCGTCGACATTACTGTTGCAGTTATTAATCTTTCTATTTAACATGCTACCTTATTTCTATTTTTAAATATATAACTTATCATTTTATTTTGCATGGTATGACATTATATAAGATTTAAATACATACATTTATTCACTGCTCAAATTATCTGCAACAGACGGCTAGGCCGTTCATTCATACATTCATTCCTTATTCATTCATTCATTTGTCCGTTCGTTCGTTTATTCATTCACTTAGTTATATTTTATCAGAATTCCAAAGGCATAGAGGGAATATTTGTTCAGTTGCCACGCTTGTTACGTGAGCACTCTACTTAGTTTTTTTTTCTTTTTGGAACGAAATTCCTTATCGCACGGTACAAATTTGGCGGATGGGGACTAGTCGAGAAAATAGTGTAAGATTTTTCCGTCACGATCCCCTTTCAATAGTGCGGGACAGATGGAATAATATCAATCTCCCTCGCACTTTTTCTTATCTTGTCATGAAAGAAATATTATTTTAAATGACATTTAATTTTAATAAACGCTAGTAATTCATTTATTTGTATTTGTTAATCAATAATATAATACGTTCATCAATGATAATATACTACGAAAAGAACTTCGTTCCAACCTAGTGTTCCACGACACTCATGCATGTGTATTAGTCGTTGTTAGGAAGACTTGTTTCCTATCGCTTGGTTTGTTTCCCTCTGTCGCCTTTTATATATTGTAAAAAATGTAAGTAAAATAATTAAAGTATTTTATTTATACAAGTTTAATTCTTAATATAGCTGCAGCGTGGCTCTAATACGTGTGGTGTATTTTAGTAAATAATTTGATAAATTTGTTCAGGCGCGCGCAGGACGTGCGTCGCAACCGCGCCGCGATCAAGATACAACGCAACGTGCGCGGCTGGCTCGCTCGCCGCAAGTACCGGCGGCTGCGAGCTCTGGCCATCGGGCTGCAGGCGCACGCACGGGGCTATCTGGCTCGCCGGCTCTACCGCGACAGGCGACGCGTGCTTGCGGTAACTGACCCCCCCCCCCCATCCTCTAACCTTCCCTTTATACTTACTGACTCTCTTCTGTCTTGTAGGTCTAGTCGTCATAAGCGCGATTACGCGATTGCGCGTAAAATCAGTTATTGGAATATTTTAACAAAGAATTCTCAGTAGCAACGGGAAGTCAAAACGTATTGCGGTTTTTCACTCTAGTGCCTCGGAAAGTACGTAAAGCTTCGGTAGTGTCGGATAGCCGACCTATCGCAGTATGAGAGAGAGAGGGAGTAGGAAATGCACCTGTGGAATTATAACACACTTAGTTGCTCACACACTTTTTTTTTTATTTATTGATCCACCAACATTTGTATCATTCCTTACATGCTATTTAAATACACTTCTGCCCAATAATCCTATTTTGAAACTGACCACCTTTATTCATGAGAAATTCGGTCTGGTGAACGTTCCCCTCTTTATACTCGCTTCACACTTGATGGTAAAACTTAACCAAAACTTGTCTTAACAGACAGATGATGGTTTATTCCACTCATTTATTGTACGCAATTTGAACATGGTGCAATTGCGTGGTATGCCCTCTACAAAGGAATTAATTTATGCAATTGCTTCGTACACTCCGAAATATATCCTATAAAATACTGAAAGGCTTGCCAATTTGCGCCTGTGCCTCCCTGAGTCTACAATTATATTTAAGTTATTTTCTGTCGTTTTTATGGCCTACAGACTGTATGAGAAATAGTTAATAACTATTATAATTAAAATCGGTTTTTTAACAGGTCATCACGATCCAAAGGTACGCGCGCGGATTTCTTGCGAGGCAGCGGGTGAAGAAGATGAAGAGACAGATTGTAATTGCACAAGCTGCTGTGAGTTGCCTCAACTTATCTTAAAAAATTGTACCAAGTATTAAATATTCACTCACTATATATATGTATATAAGGCTGACATATGAACACACAGTCCACCTGGTGGAAAGTGGATGCTGTGGCCCATAGACATCTACAATTATCCTCAATTAAGAATCAAAATGCAGATGCGTTGTCACCCCTGAGGACTAAGATGGAATGCCTCGTTTCCAGTAAAAAGGGTCTCCGGTTCTTTACACTCAACATATGAAACACATCAAGCTGCTATTTTACACTGGTATTCTGTGAGAGCGTGGTCGAGGCTACCCATTCGTGCTACAACCATAATATAATTGTATTTTTTTTTATGAAAGAAATGAGAATAGGTTATATATTCCTATAGCTATATAATATGCTGTATTACTCGTACTTTACGTATTTCTTGTCTATGAATGTGTCTCAGACATTTATTTTGTATTATTTTTTGGAAAATAGTAACAATGCTATTTATATTATTAACACCCCTAGTAAGCACTTCATGCAAGTTACAAAATAAATATTTGTACATTTACATACAAATAGAGGTTACATTAGTACTTTATATACTCGTATATATATGATTTAAAACCTTTAAATTCTTATTTTAATGTCGCTGGACCACTGCTTAATAAAAATATGCCAACATTATATCTATTTTTGTTTTAATAACAATTATATTTATTTTTAAAATAATTCTTGATCAAATATAAAAATATTTGACTATAAATGAATTGCTGCACACAAAACGTTTTACATAGGTTTTCACACATTATTTATGTGTGTTATCCGGGCCTTCCAGTGTGATCACCAGTTATAAAACAAGCAAACTACAACATTATGGTTTAAAAACATTGTGCTTAAACTTATATTTATCAAGTGTAACAGCTTATCTGGGTCGTCTGGAAAGTGTTAATAGGTGTTCCCCGGTGCTTAATTCTTGGTCCTTTTCTATTCCTAGTCTATTGTCTATTTTTATCTGTATTTACAAAGTTTTATGTTCTGTGCAGGTGCGTCGTTTCCTCGCGCGGCGGCAGTACAAGCGGCTCCGCATCGAGGCGCGCAGCTTGGACCACGTGAAGAGCCTCAACAAGGGGCTGGAGAACAAGATCATCAGCCTGCAGCAGCGCCTGGGCGACGCCCTCGAGCGCGCCCGCGCCATCGAGCCGCTGCAGGCGCAGCTCGCGGACCTCAGGTCGGCACCACCCCACCTACTCACCACCGCACCTCCTCACTGACTCACTTCTTCACCACCTCGTTACCTCACCAACTAACATCATCAGCTATGCCCGCTCAAAGTAGACGCTGTTCTGCTTTTCCCGGTAGGTGGCGAAGAGTGTAAATATAAAATTTACTAACTCTACCACAGCGCTACCTATCGGTTCCAAAATTCTTTTTTCCATTTGGGGCACTAAACCAGAATATTTAGTGAATATGAATGAATCATTTTGGTACATAAATATAGAAATTGTTTATAACATGACTATAGCGCCACCTATCTGGACAAAATAAATATATGACCACAAGCAGTCAAGTCGTTCAAAAGTTATGGGATCACTAACAGACACACTAAAGATTTTACGTATTATAAAAACTAGACTATGTGTTCCGCATGCATTAGAAATCCTATTATTTGTCAGTAACACATTTAAGAAGAACAAACAAACAAATATTTATTGTTATATATGAAATTAACTTGGATATAAGACGTGAGACGTGATGCGAGTGATGAGAAATGGATTATCATCGAACTTGAGTCGTGGTTCACTGCAGGCTGTATGAACTCAACAAAGCCTGAGTTATGAAAAATGATGTACATTATAACCGTGTAGTGGCGGTGTAAAAATATCCACATCCCCATAGCGTTCCGACAATGGCGTAAGAGATGACAGACGGAAACGAATAAGGAGATGGGCATCAGCGTTTGCCTAATAACGACTAAAAATAAAAAACTGCGGTTGCCAACCCGCTTGTCAAGTGTGGCAACTATGGCGAAATCCCCCCATGAGGCAATCACAGGGACAAATCACAGTTCAACAGTGGACTTTTATATCCTGTTATGGATGAATGGATTGTACACATTATATTTTAACACAGCGACTGTTATAGGCCACCAACTACTGTATTGTTTTATCACCTAGCATAATTTTAAATAAACTTACATTAATTTTTCGTACTCAGGGCTAAACTTGAACTCCTAAAACTAGTAGAGATTGAAGCAAAGACTCTAAGAGTGGACATTCAAGATAAGGACAGTCTGATCGCGTCGCTGCAAGACGAGTTAACGAGTGAACGGGACAGCAACAAGCGACTCGTGGAAGAGAAGAATGAGGTGGAGAACAAATACAACAAGCACAAGGACGTATGGCTAGAGGAAAGCAAGAAATTAGCAGATGAGCTCAAGAGTACCAAGGAACATTTCGAAATGGCTATTGAAGGTAAATCAAAGATTTTCTTATTTACATGTTATGTAATACACTCAGCGTCACAAAAATCGCACCACTCTGAGTTTGCGCGAAAAATGGCTGTAATGGCTAGAAACGAATTATATTTATATAAATATTGGTATGTTTGAAATGGGTATTTGAATAGCTTTACATTATTAATAAAAAAATCATGAAATCATTAAAATATTTATCATTATGGAGCGTCAAAAATAAACACTGTCAAATGCTCGTTAGTAAGGACGCTAGTTACACCACCTAAAAAGGGTATAAAAGGGTCGATCTGGACGGGTGTTCCAACGTTTTCAGCAGACTGGTGGTTATGTTAGAAAACCGGGATCTGGAAGAAAACGGTGCACATCAGAAAGAGATGACCGTTTCATCGTTACGAAATCTTTACGAAACCGTTTTACGAATGCTGTTGAGTTGCAACAACAGCTTCGATCAACTCGGAGAACATCTGTGAGTATTTCTACGATAAGAAGAAGATTACACGAAAAGAGTTTAACAGCCCATAGACCGGCTAAAGGTCCAAAACTTACTGCACAACATCGCAGTGATCGCCTAGAGTTTGCTCGCAATCATTGCGAGTGGACTCTAGAACAGTGGCGGACCTTACTCTTCTCTGATGAGACGAGGGTCTGTCTCTTCTGCAATGACAGACGTAGAAGGGTCTACAGAAGACAGGGGGAGAGGTTCACACAACCCTGCTTCGAAGAATCCGTCGAATACGGGGGTGGCTCGTGTATGTTTTGGGGCGGCATTTCCGTCGACGGGAAAACGGAACTTGTGTGCGTTTCCCGGACTCGGGATGGCCGTGGGCAAGGGTCATTAAATGCTGGTCGGTACATTACTGAAATCCTGGAGGAACATGTGGTCCCGTATGCTGGTTATGTCGGTGATGGATTCATGATAATGCTCGTTGCCACACCGTGGCTATTGTACGGGATTATTTACAGGAGGTCGATATCCCTGTTATGCATTGGCCAGCACGAAGTCCAGACCTTAACCCAATAGAACATCTCTGGGATGACCTAAAACGGCGCGTGCGAGCTCGAGATTCAGCTCCAACCACTCTTCAAGAGCTCCAAGATGCGGTACTTGAAGAGTGGGAACAAATACCCCAAGAGGCTGTTGCGACCCTTGTGAGGTCCATGAAAGATCGCATGGAAGCCGTTATCAAGGCAAGGGGGGGTAACACTAGGTTTTAAGAACTTTTTTTGTATTTATTAAGTTTTTTTTTAAATTATTAATTTGCAAATTTGTACATACCCTGTCTTTTTCCTTAATTTCTCTTTCGTCTCGTTATAAAAGTAAAATTCAATTAAAATTCCTGAAAGCTAATGAAATTACCTTTCGAATGATACCCTCAAACCACAACATTGCCATTGGCCTGTTGTGTTAAAATAGTATTTAAATTATTTTTTTCGGATGTGCGATTTTTTTGACGCCGAGTGTAGAACGTAACACTTTGAAAGGTAAAGCCTATTAAAATATAAATAATGATAAAATAAAATATCGAATAAAATAATGTGATCGGCGTTACTGTGTAGGGTCTAAAACACGTATCCTTGCAAGAGCGTAATAGAGATGATATGATGTAAATAAACCTAGCAAGCTAACAGCATAGCAAAGTGGCGAAGCAATCAGCTTTGTAGCGGTTTCTAACGGTTGCCGTTGAGCAATCAGTTTCAAAATAGGAGGTTCAGATGCCTGGGCGATCAGTAATCGATTGCTGAAAACAGAATTTGAAAATTCAAAACCGTTCTCGAGATAATCGTGGGACAGACGGACAGACGGACAGACGGACAGACATCGTGAAATCAATAAACCTAGCAAGCTAACAACATAGCAAAGTGGCGAAGCAATCAGCTTTGTAGCGGTTTCTAACGGTTGCCGTTGAGCAATCAGTTTCAAAATAGGAGGTTCAGAAACAGAAACAGAAACTTTTTTATTCAATATAGATTATAAATAATACTTATTGAAAGTCACTCTTTTGTATAATTACCACTGGTTCGAAAAAAAACCTCTGTCCTGGGAAGAACCAGCAAGAAACCCGGCGGGACTTTTTTTTAAATAACAGCTTACACTCATGTATGTTACACAAATTAACAACACAACAAATTAGAAATAGCTTGGTAGCGATCACCTCATTTCCAGGGGTTATTATCATCTATAAATTCATTAATATTATAATAACCCTTTTTATACAAACTTAGTTTAATAAAGTTTTTGAACTTTGAGCAGGTCAAATTTTGTATATTTTCTGGAATTTTGTTGTAAAAGCGTATACATCGCCCCAAGAATGAATTACTGACTCGATGGAGTCGAGTAACTGGTACTACTAGCTTGTGTCTGTTCCTAGTATTTACAGAATGAATATCACTTATTTTTGTAAAACTACTTTTATTTTTGTGTACGTACATTACATTTTCATAAATGTATTGAGAGGCCAAAGTTAATATATTAATTTCCTTAAATTTTTGTTGCAGCGACTCTTTAGGCTTTAAATCATAAATTGCTCTTATGGCCCTCTTCTGTAAAACAAATATAATTTCAGTGTAAGCTGCGTGTCCCCATAGCAAAATACCATACGACATTATGCTATGGAAATAGCTAAAGTAAACTAGTCTAGCTGTTTGAACACTAGTTAGACTTCTAATCTTTTTTACGGCATATGCTGCAGAACTAAGTCGCTTGCTAGTTTTGATATATGGGGGCTCCATTGAAGCTTTGCGTCTAGTGTGATTCCAAGAAAAATGGTGGTATCTACAAGACTCAGTTTCTCCCCATTTAAAATTAGTATTTAATTGTGTGACATTTGGAGTCATAAATTTCATACATTTCGTTTTAGTGCCATTTAAATGCAAATTATTACCATTGGACCAATTTACTAATTTAGATATAGCATTATTTACTTCGTCATATTTTAGCAATTGTCGACTTAATTTGAAAATTAAAGAAGTGTCATCTGCAAATAATACTATATCATGGTTATCTCCTACTATGTAAGGTAAGTCATTAATGTATACAAGAAACAGAAAGGGGCCGAGAATTGAGCCTTGAGGCACGCCCATTTGTACCATCGACTCGTGTGTGTGACTTCGCAAGCTTCGCCACTTAATAATTATAAAATAAAATGAATTTCGCAAAAAAATTATTCTCATCTTTCTTGACTTAAAAAGTTAAGGTGCGACCGTCCGAACAATTGCCTGACGTGTTTTCCTTGTAAGAAAGTCTAGCGCCATTTATAAAACTACTTTAAACTACGATGTGATCGGCGTTATCTGTGAGGTGTCTAAAAAAACGTATCCTTGTAACAGCGTAATAGAGGTTGCAAAGAAAAAAACAAAACTCTTTTGCAGAAGTAACAACATTTATTAAGTGGCGAAGCTTGCGAAGTCACTTATTGATTTCACGATGTCTGTCCGTCTGTCCCACGATTATCTCGAGAACAGTTTCGAATTTTCAAATTCTGTTTTCAGCAATCGATTACTGATCACCCAGGCATCTGAACCACCTATTTAGAAACTGATTGCTCAACGGCAACCGTTAGAAACCGCTACAAAGCTGATTGCTTCGCCACTTTGCTATGCTATTAGCTTGCTAGGTTTATTATTGTATTAAAATAGCAGCTTAAACATTTTTCGGCCAAAGTTTGTAGTAAGCATTGTGCCATAAAAATGTACGTACGTAACTTCGCAAACATAACATTTTATTAGTCTATAATAATTTATTTTTGACCAGCTGTGAAGTCGTGTGGACTAGAATACTAAAGAAATATAATGATAAATAAAAACCTGACTATATTGCAGGTATTCGAACTCGCGCAATCCGGCGTGGTAGCCCTACCTTCTTGCCAAGTAGGCTGTTGAGAAGCTGATCTTTGTGGTGAAATTCCAATCATATTGTGCGAGCATTGTGGTTAAATATAAGGGAAAACAAATTTTCCCAAAAATGGGATCTAACTGGATCGATTTTTCGGTTCCGTCAAACCTTTTTTGGTAAATATCATCGAAATCGTTAGAGCCGTTTTCGAGAACACGATTACAAACGCATAACTATATTGCTTGTATAGGATCTATACATATAAGAATTTGAAGCAATCGATTAGATAAAGCTAACTAGATACGACCGACATGTTGATTGATAAATATAATGTACATAGATAAAGTTAATTACGAGAGGATCTATTACGGCCGATGTAGTAAATTTAGGTCGTGCTTAAAAGTAATTCACTTTTCTGCCGACTTCCAAAAAGGAGCCGGTACTCAATTCGACTGTATGTTTTTTTTTTTCGTTTTTTTTTATGTGTGTTACCTCAGAACTTTTTTCTGGGTGAACCGATTTCGATGATTCTTTTTTTATTTGAAAGCTGGTACTTCTCGTGTGGTCCCATATGAATTTGATCAAGGTCAGACCAATAGTTTTTAAGTTATTCTTAAATAACTTATATTGAAGTCGGCTGTACAAAATTTTTAATTTTAAATTATAACGTTTTATATTAGATCGTTTTAAGATCAATGTTTATTTTACTTACTATTACATAAAAAAGTAAAAAAAAAATTGCCGTACGTGAGAGCATACATTAATGAATGAAAACATGTAAAAGGTGTAGGTATTTATTACTTTACTCCTTTTCCTATATTCTCCGTTTTATATATAACAAGTGATGGGTGTTTTTGAAACTATTATTAAGGAAATTGACGAGGTGCCAGCTAAACATGACTCAAAGAGCGGGGTCTAAAGCATTTGAAATACGCTTACAATTACGGGAAGGTTTGTTTTGTTGGATTCGATTTTGTGTCGAATCGTAATTTAAAATATGTTGTTTTCAGAGTGATTGTGTCGCCCATATTCATAGTCATCTACATAAATGTATGGCTCGCTGTTAGTAAAACGGATCTCCGGTTCTCTACACTAAACACAGAAATGGAATTTTTTCGTTTCCTTGTCAAGTGGACTCGTTCTTGCTTCAGCCATAATACTCTGCGTGTCTCTCCTATGTAGACTTATCTTGTTCTGTAATGTTCATTAGCACTTAACATTGGCATCGCACAAATTATTATTTAAATAGTAGCCGCAGACCTAATATCTTTAGTACTAATTGAGTAACTTAATAACATGGGACTTATAAGTCCCAGAGCAACATGGGACATTGACATAGATATTTGACACATTGGCTTGTCCTAGAATGTGTTGAAAGATAAGCCTTTCTTGAAATTGTAATCTATACTTACCACGCGGAGCAGGCAGACTGATGAGCGTGGGGTGCATAGGACGCAGTTAAGGTTGACATTTGCTTATTTTTTTTAAACGTTTTTCCCACTTAGAATGTCCTTAATCCATATTTACTTTCCCATGAAAGGCATTTGGTTTTACATCCATAAAATCAAACCAGAAACAAACATTTGTAGGCCATACCTATTGCTGTTACCAGTAGGATTTGAACGTGCGGGAAATAACATTTAACATCACCATCAACTATTTTAGAACGGGATAAGCAGCACGAATCGGAGAAGAGGGCACTGTGCGCGGAACTAGAAGCCGAAAGGCAGAGTCGACAGAAACTGCTTTCGTCACAGTATGAGCTACAGGAAAGACTGGACGCTATGCAAAGGTATGAAAAGTGAACGTATGACCTTAAAATTTATTTTATTATACTACTAGCGTTCCTCCCCGACTTAACACGGGTGAGTTCTAGATCTCGACAACAGCGCCACCTACCTGGTCCAATTGTAAATCTAAATCATCCAGGGACCCACCCATTAAAAATTGCATCAAAATCAGTCCAGCCGTTCTCAAGTGATGGTCCTTCAGGCATGCGTCAATTGATTTTTATTTATATAAACTTCGGGCCGTATGCGGCCTAAGAGAAATAGTAAAAGGCGACAGAGGGACACTGAAACAGGGTTATCAAGAAGATGTTGATCTTCTTCTTGTAAACCCAAAATAAAAAAATTCTGGTTGCCAACCCGAATGCCAAGTTTGGCAATTAGGCTTACCCCGTATAAGACCCATCTATAGGATCTTTTATAGGCAGTAATGGATGTTGGATGAAGGAGTTATGCATAAAATCTATATAATGTTTAATGTAAAATTTATATTCACTAACGCACGCGTCTTTGTTTTCGTTTTAAGTTCATAAATTGCACATGAACATTGTTAATTTCTATTGTTAATCGCCATTTCAAGTGCTATTTACTAAGTGTTCAGTGATGAAGGAGAATCAGAACCAATTAATTGTTGATATTAACGTGGACATTCTACATACACAATATTTCATGATTCCATAAACACCAAAGGCAGAGAAAGTTTTCTGCTTCTTTAGCTTTACTTCATTAACTTTATTTTTTTAGTTTAATTCTTATACATTTTATTGCTTTAAGAGGAAATGTGAACCGAGAGACTTTTGAAAAGGGGTAGGTATTTCAAGAAACTATCACTGTCGCTCAGCGAGCGCTCGGCGTCCGATAACGACAAAGATCCGTTTCAATAGCCTAAGAAAAAAGGCATTATTCGAGGTTTGGCTCTCTACCTCCAGTATTGGGCCATTTATAAGATATTTCATAAACTGAATAAGAAGGATATACACTGTGTCCCTATGTTATTCTTTTTTCAGTATTAGTTATCGAATTTGAACACTAGGCCTCTGTTGACAGCGGTCTAAATAGGCAATTTTGAGCATGTTGTAAGGCTTTTAGTGCTTATAAAGATATATTTTTTTTAATTTATTTATTAATGAATTTATCATACAGTGGTGTTACTTAATTCTAAACTCGCCAAACTTTTACGTTTGATGGGGAGAGGCGCTCTTTTACAAAACAATGAACCACCTTATGTACTACTAATATTAGAAACAAATTGTAATATGTATCGGTGAAAATGATTATGATATTAATATATTAACATCTCAATTACGTAGTTTGCTCAATAAATTTAGTAACAATTCTGTGATAGTTATTAACCCATTAAAAATATGTATTTGAATGTTCATGAATTGAATAATGCGTTAAAAATTACTTGCAATGCTTATAAAAACTGTTATTTTGTAGAATGTATTAATAGCAATTTGTTTAAAATCTGTAAATCAATCAATTATATCATCGACTGTATTGACTACGATAATAAATATTTAAATATTAAGGAACTTCAAAAGATAATAATTCGCAATAAACCACAGCCTCAGGAAGCAACTAAATTTAATATAAAACACCTGAAAGGCACAATCCCCTATTACTTCGCAAAAATGCAGTTACAAAGTGCTTCCATCAGTGGAACTAATGCCATAAAATCCACTTTCGATTCGAAAAAAGGTACCATACCCTATTACTTCCCCATAATAGATGGAAATCAGTTTTTTCGGGAACAAAAAGCAAAAGCCATCTCTTTCTCTCAAAATCATGCACCAAAACATTGCTAGTATTTTATCAAAACAAGAACTATTAGAATTAACACTCCATGAGTTACGTGAGGCCGAGAACGAACCCGATATACTATGTTTCTCTGAAACGCAAAGAGAGATGGTTACGATAAATACTTACAAATAAAAGGTTACGAATTAGCAACTGCATTTTGTAGGGATAAAGAAAGAGGCGGAACTTGTATTTTGGTACAACGTAATATAACATACAAAAAAATTAATAAATTACAATATTATGCAACACCAAATACATTTGAAGCTTGTGGAATTGAAATTCCTGTACACAGATTGATTATAATATGTATTTATAGAACTCCCTCGTCAAACCCTACTATTTTCTTAGATAAGCTGGACAAACTTTTATATGACTTACTTGGCAGTCATAAGCCAAACATTAAGCTAGTTGTAACTGGTGACTTTAATATTAATACTTGAAGTATTAATATTAAAGTCACTAACAGGGAAATATTACTAAATTTTTTCAGGATCTATGTCACAACTACAATCTAAGCATTCACATTAAGGTACCGACCCGGAAAAACTCTTGTATAGACCATATTTTAAGCAACATCATAGACGCAACGGCTACCATTCTACCTCTATACCTGTCTGACCATGAAACAGCGCAACTACTGGAAATCCCCATAAAAAGAAAAATTTTAAAGACTACGGCATATTTTGTTTACAAAAAAGACTATTGCGCTGAGAACATACGGAAATTTAGGGAATGTCTTATGAATATATCTTGGTCTGAGATATACTTACAGACTGATATAAATAGCGCGTTTAATACATTTCATGAATTTCTATGTTTAATTTATAATTTATGTTTTCCACTTATTAGAATAATGATAAATAATAATAATACTACAAACAATTGGATAAGTCGAGGTTTAAAAAGAAGTTGTAAAACTAAAAGATTACTCCGATATAGATACTACAGGAATAAATCAGAATTAAATAAGAAAAGTTACATCACATATTCAAAGATTTTGAAAAAATGTATTCAAAGATCGAAAAGAAATTCTACTATAAAATTCATACACAAAAGCAAAAATAAATGTAAAGCTACATGGTCTGTAATAAAAAATGCAATCTCAAATTCAAACTTCGACCATGGCGTTACGGATTTGAAAATAAATAATGAAGTAATTAAAAATCCTACTGACATAGCTTCGATTTTCAATAACTATTTTACTGATTTCCGTAATAATTTGACAATAATGAATAAACCAAACAGCTATACTAGTAATGAAAAATCACTATCTAACTCAATGTTTGTTAAGCCCATGACAGAAGAAGAGGTTAAAAAAGAAATCCTATCTCTTAATAACACTAACTCGGAAGGATATGACGGTATTAATACGAAAATAATTAAGAAGTCTGTAAATGAATTAGTCTCTATTTTGACATATTTAATTAACTTGTCATTTTCATGTGGTACTTTTCCAGAAACATTAAAATTGTCGATTGTAAAGCCATTATTTAAAAAGGGTAAGAGAAATGATATTACCAATTATCGTCCAATTACATTAATACCAATATTGTCAAAAATACTAGAAAAATGTATGTACAAAAGATTACTAGATTTTTGCAAGAAATTCAATTTAATAAAGAATGAACAATATGGCTTTCAGAAACAAAAATCTACAACATTAGCCACATTTAAGCTCATTAGTTCAATTTTAACAAAAATAAATAACAATTTTTTAACGACAGCATTGTTTCTTGATTTATCAAAAGCTTTCGATCTCGTTGCACACAGCATACTATTGCGAAAACTGGAAATGGTCGGTGTCAGAGGACTTCCACTAAAATGGATATCTTCCTATTTAGCTAACCGTAGACAATATGTTGTAATAAAAAAAATTGTAGGAGAGGAAATGCTGTCCTTCTCATCTTCTTATAAAGAGAACAAACATGGCATTCCTCAAGGTAGCGTGCTGGGTCCAATATTGTTTCTTCTTTATTTGAATGATATAACTCTAATCACCAGTCATAAATGTATTTTATTCGCGGACGATATTTAAATAATTGTAAGCACTGATAAGAAGCAAAATAGTTCAATACGTATTCATGAAATCGACATTAACAACACAATTGATACAATTATTAAATGGTTAGACAGAAACAATTTAAAAATTAATCTTAATAAATCAACTTATATTCAATTTAATAAATCAAAACACACAAAATACAATTTTAATCTTAATATCGACAAATTAAACGAAGTAACACAAACTAAATTCCTAGGAGTAATAATCGATCAAGATTTAAGCTGGAAAGCACACATACATCACCTATGCAGTAGAATTAACCAATTTGTTTATGCACTTAATAAAATAAAAAATGTTACAGACAAAAAAACTGCTGTTATAACGTATCACGCTTACATAGAATCTTTACTACGTTATGGTGTTGTAATATGGGGCAATGGTACAGATAAACAGAGATTATTTACTGCACAAAAGAAATGCATTAGAGCTATTGCTGGAATCGCACCGGATAAATCCTGCAAACCAATATTTAGGAGCCTGGGTTTGTTGCCACTACCATCTCTGTATATCTACGAAGTTTGTAATTTCCTACATAAATACAATAATCTGTTTACAAAGGCATATGATATGAATATAAGACTAAAAAGAAATGCAAATAGACTTGTATTAGATGATGTACCGCGATCAAACAAATATAGTAAAAGCTGTTTAACCATGTGTATTCGAATTTATAATAAAATACCAAATGAAATCAAATCGAATAATAATAATTTATTTAAAAAAAATTATTGACTTATCTCAATGAAAATCAATTTTATGACATCAGAGACCTATTTGTTAAATGTAAATGATATATATTTTTTTTAATGAATTGATAATCTTTGTTTGTTTATGATTTTATATGTTTTAGTCTAATTGTTTTGTATTATGATTAGAAAATTTCATTTGTATATGTGTAATTTATGTAAATTTGCATGCTATCACAATCACATAGCAAACCATGTTGTGCTTTAAGAATTGTACCATCCTTATCTGTCCATGTTTTATGCAAATATATGAAATAAATAAATAAATAAATAAATGATATACAATTATATAATATAGTAATATATAAACCTATGACATCTTAATGTAATTTTACCCATATATCTTTATATACATTATATGAATTAAATATCTAGTACTTATATATTATATTGTAATGTTTTAATCTAATACAATGTACTCTTATATAGTTCTATTAGCAATCCTGTATAATGTTTTTTTTAATTTTTTAATTATTCTATTTTGTTAAACACTTTAGCTACCAAATACTAAGATGTTCTCTTACCATAATAGTTCTTTATTTTTGGTAGAACCAGTATGTTTTTTCTAACTCTATGTGTGTTGTACTTTTTTTAACATTAACTTTATATTTCTCATTATAATAATATTCCACACCCACCAATTAATCTACTTTTTTATCTATGGGTATTATTTTACAAATGTGAAACAACTTATCATAGTCTTTGTTGCAATTGTCTTTAACATTTTTACTAACTAATAACTTCATTAGTCTTATTTGTATGTCTTTGATATCTCTTAGATCTCTTAGATATGTAATAAAGGTTCGCCCGTATACAAGGGACATCATAGGGACATAGAAGAGGTTGATATTTATTTTACTGTAAAAACTCATTGCTATAAGGTTATACACCAGAAACAAAACAGGCAAGAGCATTTGTATGGAGAAAAGACCACCCGCATTTCTTCTTAAGCCAGCTTAAATAGCACTGTAGTAGAACGGAACCATAATAGCCTTTGTCTTGCAGGGCACCGCCGACCAAAGAGCACAGAAGGTCATTTTCTGACGCCAGCAACGCTTCGCAGCAAGAGACCACAGTTGAAGATGTGAGCTTTTTTTTATTATAATGACAATTTGTTGGTATTAGTCTAAATGTTGCTACTATTGTGGTTGTTTACTTTTTGTATGACAAGATTATGAATTTCCTCTCATTTAAATTTGATTCGTGTAAATTTTTTCGCAACTGTCTTTATTGAATCCATTCAAAATAATCTCTAAAATACTATGTTATATGTATATACAAATATAATGTGTTCACCAATAATCCCTAACTGTGTGGTGGCGGTGTAAAAATATCCACTACCCCATATCGTCCCGTAGGTATATAAGAGGGGATGGAGGGACATGGGCAATAGCATCTTCCTGATAATAATTCAAAACTTTACAAAACTGCGATTGGCAACCCGTCTGCCAAACGTGGCAACTATGCCAAAATGCCCCTTATGAGGCACTCTTTGGGAAGCCCTATGTTCAGCAATGGACTTTAGTCCGTAAAACATTATGGATTAATATTCCATTACAATAATAAAAATTTCAGCTCCAGCGGTTGAGGACAACTGCTTTAAAATTCAGTTGCAAGATCTGACCCTTACAAACAAACATTACAAGTTAATTATAAGCTTTTAAAAATAAATGCCCTGTTGCTAATTTGTAAATTTTTCTCCTTGTTGCTCTATCTATAAAACATTTAAAAAATGAATGAATTATAGATGATCACTGTATATTAAATTACTTTGTTTGTGTGTATGTTTGGTAATGTGTCGCTTTATGTTGTTGCAGGACTACGGGTACGGGTCGGTACGTTCGGTGGAGACGTCGCGGCCGGCGCTGGAGGCCGTCAACTGGGCCGCCGGACAGCACAATGGACCCACGCCCGTACGAACTGCATTCACCGCACTCACTCACCGCACTGTCCTCACTCGCCACACTGCACTCACTCGCCACACCGCACTCACTTGCCACACCGCACTCACTCGCCACACCGCACTCATTCGCCACGCCGCACTCACTCACCACACTGCACTTATTCACCGTACTGCACTCACTAACCACACTGCACTCACTTGCCTCTCTGCACACTGCACTCACTCACTTCACTGTACACTGCACGCACCCACATTGCACTCACCCACCTTACTTCACACTGCACTCACCCACCTTACTGCACGATTTATGAGCGCTTACCTTCACATGTGTTAAAACGCCTAGTAAGCCTATTAAGGTCTGATTGGAATATGAGGTAAAATGAGGGAGCTGTGACTCAAATCCTACTGCTCGATTGGTTCATTGTTCGGTCAGCACCATACAAGTAAATATAAAACCTATTTAAAACAATTTTTGTAGGCGTTGCTTCCTTCACTGCTGGCTGTGTGAGGAAGCTCATGGTCACTTAGCGAGCTATGGAAAGAGCTATGCTCGGAGTTTCTCTGCGCGATAGACTTCGTAGTGAGGATTTCTGCAGTAGAATCAGAGAAACTGACATAACGCAACGAATTAATATGCTAAAAAGTGGTCAGCCATATATCTTGAATAACCGAGATTCGACGATGAAGAAATGTTCTTGATCGTCAGCCTCGTACTGGTAAGCGAAGTGCAAAGCGAGGGTCGCTTTACTAGATTGTGTAACGACCTGGTAAAAGTCGATTAGCCTCTAGACCGTGCTTTGTACCATTCCTTTGGGGAAGCCTATGTTCAGCAGTGGCCTTGTGATGGGGCCGTAGTGATGACAGGCGTTGCTAAAGCCATTATGCGGTTCTTTCAAGAGATTAGCTCTATGGTGTATGAGTCGGCTCGACTGGGGAAGGACCACGTTTTCACAGAATACCAGTGGGAAATAGCAGCTTAATGCTGCTGTGTTTCGTAAGGTTTACCGCCGAGTTACCGATTAAGGTAAACCCGGTTTAACGCCGGGCAAAACCGATTAGGGTCTCTACTGCCGACAACTAATTAGACTCAAGCAAGAAATTGAGAAAAAACGGTCGGAATTGATCAGCAGAAAAGGAGTGGTCTTTCATCATGATAACACCAGACCACACACATCTTTGGCCGCTCAGCAAAAATGGAGAGAGTTTGGTTGGGAAGTGTTAATGCATTCATCATATAGTCCTGACCTTGATTGACCTTGTAAGAGAATCGGAGACCTTTTTTACTGAAAACGAGGCACTCCATCTTAGTCCCCAGGAGCGACAACGCATATGCATTTCGATTTTTAATCAAAGATAGACATATATATGTCTGTGGGCTATTATCATCATACCATGACGTGGACGGTGTGCTTTTGTTCACCCTTATTCGATAAAAAAAATATCCAGCAGTATGTAATCTTGCACCAGATCGCGGACGCCGGGCTAGTGCTGCGCATGCAGAACAGGATCTCAGCTCTGCAGAGCGAACTGTCCAGGACCTCCAAGCGCGCTCACGACCTGGAGGAGCGCCTCATGAGTGAGACATGCATTATAGTCTTGTTTTTTACTAGCACGAGATCATTGTATTGACTGATTATGTCCCGTGGATCTAAGAGGCGATTATGGGAATTGCTATAAAAATCTCATGGTTTCCGATTGATATCGGAATAGTCAAGTCATTTCGCCAGAATTAATATACGCAAACTAGCGATCGGGAGTAGCTACCCGTACGTTTGATATTACAATCGCCAATCTGCCGCCTGGTAGGCGTGGTTTATAGCAAATTCTCTACCAGGAGAGACTCGTGTCCAGCAGTGGACTTTTAATAGCTGTTGAAGAAGTGTTCACTGCTGGAACTGGTCTGTTGGCAGGTGCGTTGCTGATCCCACCAGCTGTCTTTGTTTTCCGTCGCCGGCCTGGGTATTACATTTCGCAGATACGAAAGATTATATCACTATCTAGCCCGATTTACACTTCGACAAGTAGAGTAGCGAGTTAACTTGCGAACGTGGCGAGTTAAGTAAAAATCTCGTTTGAACGGCAATTAGTGAGTTATGTAACAAATTAACAATTAAGTTGAACGGGATAGCCGGCCGGGCTAATTTTCGACGGTTAAAGTTTGAAGTGTTGCCCTCCCGCTCGTCCCCCGTCTCCCGCAACTAAACTCGCCGCTCGTGTGTTCGAGCGAGTTTAGTTCAGTGCATTAGTTGACAGAACGCAACGTGTTCGCATTCAACCTTCAAAATATAAAATTTTACTTTTTCAACTAAACTCGCCACGAAGACATTTAAACGCTACTGCCCACTTAACCGTTTACTGTTAGCTGCCCTGTTACGAAACTTGCTACTGTACTTGTCGAAGTGCAAATCGGCCTTCTGTGGTTATCTATCGCTAACTGTCGAAGGCCACTAGTTATTTCTGACGGTTCTTACGATACACACGTGAAGAAATGAGATGATAGATTCTTTACTGTATTATAGATGAAAATATTAATAGGACAAGTGTAAACTTTAATATAATGTATCCTGGTATCTCATATCGGGATTCGTATCCGCGGCCTGAAGCATGTTATGTTTAATTGATGTATGAAACACACGTATTAAAATATTTAAAAGGCAGAATAGAAGTCGTTTTGCAGACCGGAATAGCATGGTTGAACATTTTTTTATATAGAATATAATTTAAAAGATATAATCTTATAATGTTATATATTAATGAAATCAAAAATAAATTGGGTCAAATCATCAAAAAACCATTATATATTTTATCAACTTTAAGATTTCACACAAAGTCTTGCATGTTTTTTCGAATAAAATATAGCATTAGATCCCTTTAGGCATTCTCTCCAACTGTTATAAATTTTTATTACAATCGGTTCAGCCAATCGGAAGATTAACTCGGAAATGCAGACAGATAAAAATTCCATAAACGGTCATTTATTAATGTCATACAAATACCCTTGGAGTTAACTAGAACCCAGTTATTTCGATATTACAGACATATACCTCAATTTTTCATGTACATATAGATGTGAAAGTATATATAAGTGATAAGTATGTATTTAATATACCTATTTTTCGACAACAAAACTGAAATGTTTTTTTTTTTAAATCGTATGTCGTGCCTTAATTTAATAACAGCCCGTGAGAAAAAACGAAGCGTTTATTATATACAACATATATTTAAAATAATTACTACTAAACTAGCAAGTATAAAAAATATTGATTAATTTATTGCGAAAACTCCCTGCAACGAGAACAGATCGGCTGTCGTCGCCGCCCAGCAACCCCAACACCGACCGCTTCCGCGTGGAGGAGCTGGAGATCGAGAACAAGAAGCTGCGCGAGCACCTCGACCGCCTGCGGGCCGCCGGCGACAGCCTGCTCGTCTCCAAGGAGGTCATCGGTAAACTATTACTTCTTTTTTATGGAACATGAGGCAAACGTCACCCTTATTCTATTAAAAATATGTCGTAATTAACCATGCCAACTTATTTTCCTAGAGCAATTGGGCGTGATGCAAAAAGAGTTGGACAGGAGGCGTGAAGAGTGCATTCAGTTAAAGAGCGTCCTCACCAATCAGGTATGTATTAATAAATTGTATTATTTGTTGTATTCTTCTTACGTAATATAAATTAAAAATAATTAAAAATAAAATTTTGTAAATGTTACTATGTGATAACTCAGTGCAGGTCTAGCTCTTGTTACATGATTTAGATGTTTTTTTTTTATTCTTATAATTCCGAAATTTACTTGCATCCTCAAGGCATAAAAAATTCATGCACGCATTTAAATTATATTAACTTTAATGTGTTTTTCCATAACTAGTTAAATAAATAGTTTTGAGTTTCTATCATTTTCATTATACTTAGTACATGATACCTTTTTTGATATAAATAAGATATTTCAAAATGTAACTAAGTTTTAAGACTATTTTGAAAGTTGATTAAAATAATTGATTAATAAATCATTCTAACCACTAAAGTATAATATATTTATACTAAGTGTATATATTTTTCCAATATCCCCATATATTTCTAAGTTTTTGAGGTAAAATAAATAGACCTGATCCGTGAACCATCTTATTTAATAAAGTGTTTTAAAATTAGAAATGTCAGAAACAGATTCGGTAGTTCTGCTCTTCTTTATAAGTGTATATTAAAAGCTTTTATTTAACTTGCAATGTTTGTATGTTTGTTAGGGCCAAATCTTGCAACTGAATTTTAAAGCAGTTATCCTCAACCGATTGAGCTAAAATGTTGCATTCATGTTTAGTGTCGATGAAAATGCATGGTTAGCTAAGTGACGTCATTCTAAATCCAATATGGAGGACACAGCCCAAGATGGGGGACTAGTATTTTTATAATACTGCGGGTTCTTCACAGACTTGTTTAGATAATATAATAAGTAAACATTGATTTTAATATTAAAATTTAAGGGATTCGCTATCACACAAAAAAATTGTTATAGTCTCGTTCTGTCTGTCCGTGTTATCTAATGTTTCCGAAACAAACAAAATTTAGATGTATATTCTTTCGATATACGTTACATAGGTCTCAATTTTAAGATTAAAAAATATTGCCTTGCAACTGTTTTTAACCCCCGACGAAAAAGAGGGATGTTATATGTTTAACGTGTGTATCTGTGTGTCTGTGTATCTGTCTATCTGTGTATCTGTCTGTGGTATATCGTAGCTCCCAAAGAGATGACCCATTTTTGGATTTAGTTTTTTTTGTTTGTAAGGTATATATATATATATATATATATATACCTTTCATAAAAGATGTAACGAACATAAAAAAAAAAACAAAACACCTTATCAAATCTATATACTTTAGTGTACACCTCTGCATAAAATTCGTCAGGAAACTGTTTATAAAATCATCCAAACCTTCAAAACAAATCATGTTGTTTATCCTAAGATTTATCTATGACAAATATCTTCTTATCTATGTAGATTAAATTTGTATTCGTAAATATTTCGTGTTTAAAGTAAATACTGTTTCAGTTCGATTTTTGTGCGCGCGATAGTGTGGATGCGCTGTTGGACACATAATTAAATGTGCTTTATTGTATATTACCATATGTGAAAATAAGAATGCAATAATATCTTAAGTCGGATTTATTTTATATGTCCATGATACAAGTAATAGATAACTCACAAGGAGTATAATAATAATAGTTTGTATTTATATAGTGACCGTGTATTAATAGAAAAACCAAAATATATACTATGTGAGCTGTGTTGACATGAAAAATTCGGCTTCTAAAGACGTTGTAAAAATTTTATTCATGGATTTACCTATTCATAGAAGTGTTTCCAAGAAGGTGATTTCCTCTGTTATTTCATTTGCGTCATTTATTCGTGTTTATGTCTACAGCTGGACATAGATCTTTTCGCAATTTACAGAAAATGCCTTCTTCTTCCTTTTTCATAAAACGTTACCTCAAGGATTTTCTCCTGTATCGTGGATGCAGTTTACATACATAAATTTCTAGATCCGGAACTATTGTTTGTAGGCCATACAAATATTTTTCCGTGCGTGATTCGAACCCGTGGCCCTGAGCGCTGCAACTCATTGCTAAGCCACTGCGCCACAAGGTCGTCAAATGCCGTGAACGCCAACCTAAGCAAGTCGATTCGTCGTCGATATGTTTAATTCATAACTCATAATTTAAAATTGTTAATCCGTCCCTTGTCGGAGGTTACGCAATTTTACTTCTATGCCGTTATCAACTATGGAAACAATTACATTAATTAATACAACTTCAACTTAATAGGACGATACCAGCGCTACGGCCACAGGGCCGTTTACACCTTTAGTTTTATCTTACTGAATACTGCACTGAATTCTCACAGTTGCTTTTTAACTTGTGTAAATGTAGTAGAGTAATTTCTCTTATAAAATGAAAATCATTTATAAATAATAAAATATATTGCGCAGAAATCATGGTACCAAGCGTTGAAGAGCGTCGTGAGTAGAATGCTGTATTT
The DNA here is from genome assembly GCA_963668995.1 of Parnassius mnemosyne. Taxonomy (NCBI): domain Eukaryota; kingdom Metazoa; phylum Arthropoda; class Insecta; order Lepidoptera; family Papilionidae; genus Parnassius; species Parnassius mnemosyne. The sequence goes on from CAVLGL010000088.1 coordinate 29,578,988, forward strand.
CTATGTAATCATTCAATGGCTTACTTGTGTTTTATTTTACTCACGAATCCTACCTAGTAGTTGGAGTAGGGGAATGTTAGTGTGAATGTATTAGAAAAGGAGAGAGGCGTTTAATTGGAACCGTTAATTAGAAATGTAAGGGAAATGTCCTTTTATCTTGTAAGGTTTGTGGATAATTGTGAGGTTTGTGGGAAAAAATCCTCAACTGACATTTTGTAATTAAATAAATTGTGGTGTGCTATCAAAAATAATTGAAATATTTGAGTGATTTAACGTTTCGTTAGTTGTAACAGCATTGAAATAGTCAATATTTATAAATATACATTATACATGTAACTTGATGTAATTCGCTGTACTTATTATGTTAAGTATAGACCTTACAGAACGACATAGATCAAAAGGGAGGGTAGTAATTGTCATAGCTACTACACTTGGCAGGGGAGTTTGAATCTTGGTATCCTGGTGCAAAAACACTTAATTCAATCAAATATTAGAACATTTAAGGGACTAAATGGGACTGTGGATTACTTTCAATGAAATATGGAAAACTTGGGAATGTTAGTTTAAAATAGTAGATGTCGTGACATCCTATTTGAGTAGAAAGTATACCGACTTTATTTTTTAACCTTTAAAAATGGTTGTGCGTGCATCTTTTGGTGTAGTTTCATTTTACTAACATTTTTTGTTTCCTTTCAACGCATTCCTTTTGCTGCCATTGCACGGTATATTTATTTTGTTTTTATTTTTTACTTTTATGATTTATATTTATCATGCCAATTTATTTTATTTGAAGCATATCTTAATTCGATCTTCACTTCCGCAGACGGTAAACTTAAAGTCGCTTGCGTCTTCCAATTACGGTTCGGACGTGGACATTATCAACGAAGATGGCGAGTTAGCGACTGCTTACGAGGCTCAAAAGGATATCAACAGGTACCTACGTTATATAGGGAATCATTGAGTTATTTTTATTATAAATATTCACATACCTACTTTATTTTATATTAAAGTTACATTTTGAGTCCATGACATTCATGTCATAAGTTTAAATTCAAAGTGAGCTTAAATTGTTAGTATATTAACATATCAGCAAGGAGAGAGGAGAACCATTGCACTGCGGCGGCGATTACGAAATTATGATACAGTACAATTGGTATTTATATATGTTAGCACTGATACTGAGAATCAAACTCCACAGCACTACCGTACTGTGAAATTTGAGACAAGATATTCCACTTACTAATATAGAGATAATACTTTTAATAGACAATTACAAGAAGAACTGCTGGCTGAAAAGAAATTCTACTCCGAGCACATTTCACAGGCAAAAGCGGAGATCGAGAGATTGCGAGAAGAGAATGAAAAGTATCAGAAGTGAGTATATTTAAGAAATAACATAACTTTGAGCATAAGTGGGAAATAAGTTTTGGAAGACTACCATACGTAGTGATGTAGATATCAAATCCAATAAATTTACTTTTTAACAAATTATATCGAGGTGCAACTAACACATATTTTAGGAATCATTTATTTCATTTTCAAGCAAGTAACGAAATAGTATTGGAGTGATAATAACAATATTCATTACAATTTTTATATTATTTGGATTAAAATACAAAAAACACTCATATGGCTTATTCTTGCACATTAAGAACACACTTTACATTTCATCTCTTCCAGCATCAACGGAGGTAAGAATCATACAATGTTCCCACAAATACGAAGACAGTGGGGTAGTCTGGAAAGGTCAACCACTTATATCATAAAGACACTGTTCACTAGTGAAAAACTAATCATACACCTCACGTACTCCATCATAAATATGTTGTCGAATTAGTTATATGTTTTAATTGTTAAGTATTTCGTTTTTCTTAATTACTCATTAACGTTGGCTTTACTGACTGTTTGATTAATAAAATATGCTGTAACATTTTTATAGAATTTATGTTTTAAATGCTCATTATATATTTACCTAAAGTGATCAATTTACGTGTTTTTAAAAATTATTCTAAGTAGAAATAATTTAGCTTCATAATAAGAGAATTAATATTGTAAATGGTATACAATACTTACAATATTTAGTATTGCAAGTGGATCTCACTTGAGTATATAGGTTAGATTTTGTAATGACCGAAAATGCAGATGCTTAACTGTTATTTATTATATTGATGCATGACACATTTAACAGGGTTAAACATAAAATATCATCTCCCGTTAAATTGGACTGTAATCTGATAACATAATTGAGACAATGATCACAATAATGAATAGTTTACAGCGTAACCACTGCTCTTATCAGAGCCATATAGTATAACTAGGGTTCTTGTCAGAGCCACTAAGCAATGTATCTACGGCTCTTGTAAAAGTCACACAACAGTGTAACTACGGTTCTTATCAGAGCCACAAAACAGTTTAACTAAGACTCTTCTCAGAGCTACAAAACAATGTAAATACGGCTCTTCTCAGAGCCACAAAACAGTGTAACTACGGCTCTTCCCAGAGCCACAAAACTGTAACTAAGGCCCTTGTCAGAGCCACAAAACAGTGTTACTTAGCTTCTTCTCGGAGCCATAAAACAGTGTAACTACGGCTCTTGTCAGAGCCACAAAACAGTGTAACTACGGCTCTTAACAGAGCCACAAAACTGTAACTACGACTCTTCTCAGAGCCATAAAACAGTGTAACTACGGCTCTTAACAGAGCCACAAAACTGTAACTACGACTCTTCTCAGAGCCACAAAACAGTGTAACTACGGCTCTTAACAGAGCCACAAAACTGTAACTACGACTCTTCTCAGAGCCATAAAACAGTGTAACTACGGCTCTTGTCAGAGCCACAAAACAGTGTAACTACGGCTCTTGTCAGAGCCACAAAACAGTGTAACTACGGCTCTTCTCAGAGCCACAAAACAGTGTAACTACGGCTCTTGTCAGAGCCACAAAACAGTGTAACTACGGCTCTTGTCAGAGCCACAAAACAGTGTAACTACGGCTCTTGTCAGAGCCACAAAACAGTGTAACTACGGCTCTTCTCAGAGCCACAAAGCTTTAACTACGGCTCTTGTCAGAGCCACAAAACAGTGTTACTTAGGTTCTTCTTAGAGCCATAAAACAGTGTAACTACGGCTCTTGTCAGAGCCATAAAACAGTGTAACTACGGCTCTTGTCAGAGCCACAAAACAGTGTAACTACGGCTCTTGTCAGAGCCACAAAACAGTGTAACTACGGCTCTTCTCAGAGCCACAAAGCTTTAACTACGGCTCTTGTCAGAGCCACAAAACAGTGTTACTTAGGTTCTTCTTAGAGCCATAAAACAGTGTAACTACGGCTCTTGTCAGAGCCATAAAACAGTGTAACTACGGCTCTTGTCAGAGCCACAAAACAGTGTAACTACGGCTCTTGTCAGAGCCACAAAACAGTGTAACTACGGCTCTTCTCAGAGCCACAAAGCTTTAACTACGGCTCTTGTCAGAGCCACAAAACAGTGTTACTTAGGTTCTTCTTAGAGCCACAAAACAGTGTAACTACGGCTCTTGTCAGAGGCACAAAACAGTGTAACTACGGCTCTTCTCAGAGCCACAAAGCTTTAACTACGGCTCTTGTCAGAGCCACAAAACAGTGTTACTTAGGTTCTTCTCAGAGCCATAAAACAGTGTAACTACGGCTCTTGACAGAGCCACAATGCAGTGTAACTGTGGCTCTTACCAGAGTCTCAAAACAGTGTAGCTACGGCACTTGTCAGGGCCGCAAAACAGTGTAACTACGGCTCTTGTCAGAGCCACAAAACAGTGTAACTACGGCTCTTCTCAGAGCCACAAAGCTTTAACTACGGCTCTTGTCAGAGCCACAAAACAGTGTTACTTAGGTTCTTCTCAGAGCCATAAAACAGTGTATCTACGGCTCTTGTCAGAGCCACAATGCAGTGTAACTGTGGCTCTTACCAGAGTCTCAAAACAGTGTAGCTACGGCACTTGTCAGGGCCACAAAACAGTGTAACTACGGTTCTTGTCAGAGCCACAAAACAGTGTAACTTAGGTTATGCTCAGAGCCATAAAACAGTATAACTTTGGCTCTTGTCAGAGCCACAAAACTGTAACTACGGCTCGTGTCAGAGCCACAAAACTGTAACTACGACTCTTGTCAGAGTCACAAAACAGTGTAACTTAGGTTCTTGTCAGAGCCACAAAACAGTGTCACTACGGCTCTTGTAAGAGTCACACAACAGTGTAAATACGGTTCTTATCAGAGCCACAAAACAGTGTAACTACGACTCTTGTCAGAGCCACAAAGCTTTAACTACGGCTCTTGTCAGAGCCACAAAACAGTGTTACTTAGGTTCTTCTCAGAGCCATAAAACAGTGTAACTACGGCTCTTGACAGAGCCACAATGCAGTGTAACTGTGGCTCTTACCAGAGTCTCAAAACAGTGTAGCTACGGCACTTGTCAGGGCCGCAAAACAGTGTAACTACGGCTCTTGTCAGAGCCACAAAACAGTGTAACTACGGCTCTTCTCAGAGCCACAAAGCTTTAACTACGGCTCTTGTCAGAGCCACAAAACAGTGTTACTTAGGTTCTTCTCAGAGCCATAAAACAGTGTATCTACGGCTCTTGTCAGAGCCACAATGCAGTGTAACTGTGGCTCTTACCAGAGTCTCAAAACAGTGTAGCTACGGCACTTGTCAGGGCCACAAAACAGTGTAACTACGGTTCTTGTCAGAGCCACAAAACAGTGTAACTTAGGTTATGCTCAGAGCCATAAAACAGTATAACTTTGGCTCTTGTCAGAGCCACAAAACTGTAACTACGGCTCGTGTCAGAGCCACAAAACTGTAACTACGACTCTTGTCAGAGTCACAAAACAGTGTAACTTAGGTTCTTGTCAGAGCCACAAAACAGTGTCACTACGGCTCTTGTAAGAGTCACACAACAGTGTAAATACGGTTCTTATCAGAGCCACAAAACAGTGTAACTACGACTCTTGTCAGAGCTACAAAACAGTCTAAATACGGCTCTTCTCAGAGCTACAAAACAGTGTAACTAATTAAGATCATACTCACATTATACAAACAGTATAACTGCGGCTTTTGTCATAGCCCCAAAACAGTACAACTACGGCTCCTGTCAGAGCCACAAAACAGTGTAACTGCGGCTCTTGTCAGAACTACAGAACGACGTAAATGCGGCCCTTTTCAGAGCCACAAAACAGTATAACTTGGTGTCTTTTCAGAGCCCCAAAACACTGGAACTAAGGGTCTTGTCAAATCCACAAAACAGTGTAACTACGGCTCTTGTCAGAACCACAAAACAGTGTAACTACAGCTCTTGTCAGAGCCCTAAAACAGTGTTACTAAGGCTCTTGTCAGAGCCACAATGCAGTGTAACTACGGCTCTTATCAGAGCCTCAAAACAATGTAACTTAGGTTCTTCTAAGAGCCACAAAACAGTGTAACTTAGGTTCTTCTCAGAGCCACAAAACAGTGTAACTACGACTTGTCAGAGCCACAAAACAGTGTAACTTAGGTTCTTCTCAGAGCCATAAAACAGTGTAACTACGGCTCTTGTTAGAGCCACAAAACAGTGTTAACTTAGGTTTTTCTCGGCGCCACAAAACAGTGTAACTACGGCTCTTGTCAGAGCCACAAAACAGTGTTACTTAGGTTCTTCTCAGAGCCATAAAACAGTGTAACTACGCCTCTTGTCAGAGCCACAAAACAGTGTAACTACAGTTCTTGTCAGAGTCACAAAACAGTGTAACTACGGCTTTTCTCAGAGCCACAAAACAGTGTTACTTAGGTTCTTCTCAGAGCCATAAAACAGTGTAACTACGCCTCTTGTCAGAGCCACAAAACAGTGTAACTACAGTTCTTGTCAGAGTCACAAAACAGTGTAACTACGGCTCTTGTCAGAGCCACAAAACAGTGTTACTTAGGTTCTTCTCAGAGCCATAAAACAGTGTAACTACGGCTCTTGTCAGAGCCACAAAACAGTGTAACTACGGCTCTTGTCAGAGCCACAAAACAGTGTAACTACGGCTCTTCTCAGAGCCACAAAGCTTTAACTACGGCTCTTGTCAGAGCCACAAAACAGTGTTACTTAGGTTCTTCTTAGAGCCACAAAACAGTGTAACTACGGCTCTTGTCAGAGCCACAAAACAGTGTAACTACGGCTCTTCTCAGAGCCACAAAGCTTTAACTACGGCTCTTGTCAGAGCCACAAAACAGTGTTACTTAGGTTCTTCTCAGAGCCATAAAACAGTGTAACTACGGCTCTTGACAGAGCCACAATGCAGTGTAACTGTGGCTCTTACCAGAGTCTCAAAACAGTGTAGCTACGGCACTTGTCAGGGCCGCAAAACAGTGTAACTACGGCTCTTGTCAGAGCCACAAAACAGTGTAACTACGGCTCTTCTCAGAGCCACAAAGCTTTAACTACGGCTCTTGTCAGAGCCACAAAACAGTGTTACTTAGGTTCTTCTCAGAGCCATAAAACAGTGTATCTACGGCTCTTGTCAGAGCCACAATGCAGTGTAACTGTGGCTCTTACCAGAGTCTCAAAACAGTGTAGCTACGGCACTTGTCAGGGCCACAAAACAGTGTAACTACGGTTCTTGTCAGAGCCACAAAACAGTGTAACTTAGGTTATGCTCAGAGCCATAAAACAGTATAACTTTGGCTCTTGTCAGAGCCACAAAACTGTAACTACGGCTCGTGTCAGAGCCACAAAACTGTAACTACGACTCTTGTCAGAGTCACAAAACAGTGTAACTTAGGTTCTTCTGAGAGCTATAAAACAGTGTCACTACGGCTCTTGTAAGAGTCACACAACAGTGTAAATACGGTTCTTATCAGAGCCACAAAACAGTGTAACTACGACTCTTGTCAGAGCTACAAAACAGTCTAAATACGGCTCTTCTCAGAGCTACAAAACAGTGTAACTAATTAAGATCATACTCACATTATACAAACAGTATAACTGCGGCTTTTGTCATAGCCCCAAAACAGTACAACTACGGCTCCTGTCAGAGCCACAAAACAGTGTAACTGCGGCTCTTGTCAGAACTACAGAACGACGTAAATGCGGCCCTTTTCAGAGCCACAAAACAGTATAACTTGGTGTCTTTTCAGAGCCCCAAAACACTGGAACTAAGGGTCTTGTCAAATCCACAAAACAGTGTAACTACGGCTCTTGTCAGAACCACAAAACAGTGTAACTACAGCTCTTGTCAGAGCCCTAAAACAGTGTTACTAAGGCTCTTGTCAGAGCCACAATGCAGTGTAACTACGGCTCTTATCAGAGCCTCAAAACAATGTAACTTAGGTTCTTCTCAGAGCCACAAAACAGTGTAACTTAGGTTCTTCTCAGAGCCACAAAACAGTGTAACTACGACTTGTCAGAGCCACAAAACAGTGTAACTTAGGTTCTTCTCAGAGCCATAAAACAGTGTAACTACGGCTCTTGTTAGAGCCACAAAACAGTGTTAACTTAGGTTTTTCTCGGCGCCACAAAACAGTGTAACTACGGCTCTTGTCAGAGCCACAAAACAGTGTTACTTAGGTTCTTCTCAGAGCCATAAAACAGTGTAACTACGCCTCTTGTCAGAGCCACAAAACAGTGTAACTACAGTTCTTGTCAGAGTCACAAAACAGTGTAACTACGGCTTTTCTCAGAGCCACAAAACTGTAACTACGGCTTTTGTCAGAGTCACAAAACAGTATAAATACGGCTTTTGTCAGAGCCACAAAACAGTGTAACTACAGCTCTTGTCAGAGCCACGAAACAGTGTAACTACGGCTCTTGTCAGAGCCACAAAACAGTGTAACTTAGGTTCTTCTCAGAGCCACAAAACAGTGTAACTTAGGTTCTTCTCAGAGCGATAAAACAGTGTAACTACGGCTCTTCTCAGAGCCACAAAACAGTGTAACTACGGCTCTTGTCAGAGCCACAAAACAGTGTAACTACAGTTCTTGTTAGAGTCACAAAACAGTGTAACTACGGCTTTTCTCAGTGCCACAAAACAGTGTAACTACGGCTCTTGTCAGAGCCACAAAACAGTGTAACTTAGGTTCTTCTCAGAGCCACGAAACAGTGTAACTACGGCTCTTCTCAGAGCCACGAAACAGTGTAACTACGGCTCTTGTCAGAGCCACAATACAGTGTAACTTAGGTTCTTCTCAGAGCCACAAAACAGTGTAACTTAGGTTCTTCTCAGAGCGATAAAACAGTGTAACTACGGCTCTTGTCAGAGCCACAAAACAGTGTAACTGCGGCACTTGTCAAAGCCACAAAACAGTGTAACTAATTAAGATCATACTCACATTGTACAAACAGTATAACTGCGGCTATTGTCATAGCCACAAAACAGTAAAACTACGGTTCCTTTCAGAGCCACAAAACAGTGTAACTGCGGCTCTTGTCAGAAGCACAAAACGACGTAACTGCGGCCCTTTTCAGAGCCACAAAACAGTATAACTTAGTGACTTTTCAGAGCCCCAAAACACTGAAACTAAGGGTCTTGTCAAATCCACAAAACAGTGTAACTGCGGCTCTTGTCAGAACCACAAAACGACGTAACTGCGGCCCTTTTCAGAGCCACAAAACAGTATAACTTAGTGTCTTTTCAGAGCCCTAAAACACTGGAACTAAGAGTCTTGTCAAATCCACAAAACAGTGTAACTACGGCTCTTGTCAGAGCCACAAAACAGTGAAACTACGGCTCTTGTCAGAGCCACAATGCAGTGTAACTGTGGCTCTTACCATAGCCTCAAAACAGTGTCAGTAAGGCTCTTGTCAGAGCCACAAAATAGTGTTACTAATAAAGATCCTACTCAGAGCCTTAAAACAGTATAACTTCGGCTCTTGTCAAAGCCACAAAACAGTGTTACTATGGCTTTTGTCAGAACCACAAAACAGTGTAACTACGGCTTTTCTCATAGCCACAAAACAATGTAACTACGGCTTTTCTCATAGCCACAAAACAATGTAACTGCGGTTTTTCTCATAGCCACAAAACAATGTAACTGCGGTTTTTCTCATAGCCACAAAACAGTGTAACTACGGCTTTTCTCATATCCACAAAACAGTGTACCTAAGGCTCTTGTAAGGCTCGTTTTAGAGCCACAAAACATTGTAACTAAGGCTCCTGTCAGAGCCAAGTGTAACTAAGGCTCCTTTCAGATCAATTAAAAATGCTCCCTACAGCACACCAGTGCCACAAAATAGTGCAGCTATCTTTTGCCGAAGTAAAATAGAAGAATGATACGATTGTAACTGAGGTTTTATTTTCGAGTAAACTATTACTTTTGACCTTGTATTTTGGTATAAAAAAATGTAGTTAATGTTAAATCAGAAAATAAAGTTGTATATCTGTTTTATGGTTAAATAAAACTGGCGTCTACTACTATTGTCTGCATTTACTGATATTTCTGCTTTGGTTATCGAATTTTGCCTTGCTCGAGATGAATGCCAAATGATACGTTATTACTTTTGTTTATTTCAGATTACTGAGTGCAGATTTAAGTCAGGAACCAAAGAATAAAAGTCAAGAGTTCGCGCAAAATGAGATTATTCGATTGGCCGCAGAGAGCCTCGCTATACAGGTATAAAATAATACAAACTGTTACTACTATTATACTTAAATTGACTTTTCATTTTATTTCGACTTTAGAACTGCTAAGAGGCCTTTATCTTGCCGTGAGAATAAAATATTATATAAAAATATGCTGTTATTAACTTTATTTTAAATTATACAGGAACGCGTTGACAAACTTTCGGAGAGCTGTCGTCGGTACAAAAATCAAATCAGGTTGCTCGTTGACAGGCTAAAGGAGGTTGGCATTGATGACGTCAACGACATTCTAGAGGGCAACGGTATGTTTCTTTTCAATTTTCCTCTTAGAATTCACATTAAAGAAGCTTATTTAAAGAATTTATCTATTTTACTTAATTATCTTTTTTACATCGACAACAAACAACAATCGTTTGCTTTTTAAGATCTGAATATGCTTATAAAACTACGGCTAATTGAGTCACTTTTTTAAAAGATCATTTTACTGTCGTATTCTAGTCGATTGTTCTACATTAAGTAATTTAATTTTAGTAAAATATATCTTACAGTTCTTAGTACGTTAGTGTATTGGGGAATTAAGTTTTTGTCATTCTGTATATAAAATAAAACACTGCATTTGTAATATTTAAATAAAGAACATAAACGTTGCATGGATTTTAAATTAGTTAACTGTATTGTGTATTTTGTTCATGTTATAAGATCCATATACCTTTAAACAGTTGAACCACTGATTGTTACGAAAATGTAAACAATGGGTTCACAAGACTATAAAATTAATTCTGAAGATTGAGATGTTGACTTGGTCATCTCTTCCACAGACACAGTGACGGCGCAACACTCCCTGTCGACTATACAAATGGCGCCTGTGACACGCAAAAAGGAGAGAGAATACCTGGGCATGTTCGAGTACAAAATACAGGACGAGCCGATCATTCTTAAAAAGCTTATTACTGGTAAGTTTTTGCGCATATTTAAAAAAGACATAATTTGGACTTTGTTACGCAAAAAGGACCTACCTTTAAAAGTAACTTTAAATAAGTGATTTTTTTTATTTTTTTTTTATTTTATTATTGTTTTTTTGTCATATTCTTGCATTGTCATTCGTATTTGAGCTATATTCAAAATATCAAGTTTCGAGCTCATCGGGAATTTATTTTGAAATCAACTACTGAATTCCACTCAGAACAGACAAACAAGAAAGTAACTTAATAAAAACGTGGTAAAATATTAAATAGGTGCTATAAAAGGAGCACTGGCAGTAGGAATAACTGTTTACATTCAAATTATTTTATCATATGACATAATGCTGCTATTTAAACGATTTTTGGACGACCTTACCACCAGCACAGCCAATAGTGCATGCCGTACCATGCCGATTTGTAAAATTTGCTAAAAGTTTCTCCTTTGTTCAAGATCTGAAACCGCGGGTAGCAGTAACTCTGTTACCTGGCCTGCCGGCCTACATCCTGTTCATGATGCTGCGGCATATGGACCACGTGGACGACGAACCCAAGATGCATCAGCTTATAAGAGCTGTCCGCATCAGCGTTAAGAAGACAGTGAAGAGACGCGCTGACAGCGTCGAGTATAATGCGCTCTGGCTATCTAACATGCTTAGGTGGGTGGAGCTTTCTTGTAGAATAGAGTGTATAAATCAATTTTCAATTAATATATCTGACGTTTTCTATCGCACGTCGTCTGCTAGGCTATTATTTCTGATTAAACCCTGCAGGTATCAGGTGTCAAGGTTATGAGTCAGACTTCCTTGCAGGATCTCTGATACCAAATTTGTTGCTTTTTGGGCCTTGACTTTCCTTGAGAGGGCTGTGAATCGCAGGGACTTAGGTACCACGTTTGTAGCTTTTTTCAGCGGTAATGTACTTATCACACCAAAACTTGTGTATTATTTCGGTTTTCAATTTGGATAAAATATAACTGTCTTCCTTTGACCAATGTGTCTGACTCTCATACTTCAGCAAATAATTTAGTCCATTAAAACAGCATGCGATAATAAAATCGCCTGTCCGTCAGCTAAGCGCTATAAATACGACAAGTCTATATTAAAATGAGAAAAGAGAGAGCCAAATTTATAAGTTCGGATTAGACTTGTGGCGTAATTGTAATGACTAGTGGTAGCCTATTAGTCAAAATTCCAACCTAATTCATTATATCTTTAAGTTTTTTATAAAAAACAAGCTGTAAGTACCTAAAACTGCACATAAATATATAAAACACATATCTATTATATAAAATCTTTATTTTTTTGCTTGACATATACTTTACAGAGTGTGAGAAAACGAACATGTAAAATTACACAAAATTTACAGCTCATTCACTTAATTAGTAATTTTTCAAAATTCTTTAACATCAATTTCTACTCTGTGTGACTGTTTGACCACAGACTTACTATATATGTTTGACATGTATAGTAAGTCTGTGTTGACTTAGCGACCTTCAAGAAAAGAGCCTACTCCTTTTTAAAAGGTCGGCAACGCATCTGCAATTCCCCTGGTTCCCCGGGTATTGCGGTTGTTCATGGGCGGCGGTAGTCACTTACCATCAGGCGAGTCGCATGCTCGTTTGCCCCCTCTTCTTTAAAAAAAATAACATTGGCAGTATGAACGTAAAGGAGGCCTTATTTTATTTTATGTATATGTAGCACATAATTAATTTAATTTAATTCCAACCAAAGCATACAATACTATAAGCTCATTTTGCGTAGATCGGTACAAAAATTAATAATTTTAAACTAAAGGTAGCCGTGGTTAACTATGTCATTAGTACGTTGAACGCCTCAGTCCCTTCGTGATCTTGGGTACTGTAAAGTACTTGAAACGGGAATATAAAATAAGTTAACAAATGCAATAAAATTTATAGTAACTACTTGCATATAAATACTTTAGTTTTGCATTTGCTTTGCTTTGCGCAGGCTGCTGAATAACTTGCGGCAGTACAGCGGCGACGCGGTGTACCAGGCGGCCAACACGCCGCGGCAGAACCAGCAGTGCCTGCGCATCTTCGACCTCTCCGAGTACCGCCAGGTGCTCAGCGACACCGCCATATGGATCTATCAGGGTACTTCATAGTTATTTATCGTCAAAGCCCACCATAAGTCCACAGCTGAATACCACATCTCTTATAGATTATCATAAATTATGATCCAGAAATGTAGAATAATTTAAAAAAAATTTAAATTCGTAAAAATTTTTATTTCTTAAATATAACGTTACCCCCCACACTAGGATTTTCTCCTGTGTCGTGGAGGCAGTTTACAAACATAAATTGCACAAGGACAAACATCCAGACCCGGAACAATTATTTGTAGGCCTTACAAATACTTGTTCCGTGCGGGATTCGAACCCGCGGCCCCCCAGCGCACCAACTGATTGCTAAGCCACTGCGTCACGGAGCCGTCAAAAAAATGATTCAATATAATGGAGCAAAAATGGGCATTTACGGGCATTTATTTTCAAAATACATTTTATCAGAATTATCAAGCGTTATCAGTTTATCATCCCCTTAGTGTCGGTACAACCCCGAACAGTTTGAAATGTACGCAGCGCTCCGTCTCTTTGTTGGTCCCAGGTTGTATAGTAAAAATTATTTCCTCTAATGTCATTATTTAGGGTAGACATAGTACGTTTGTATGGACTAAACGCCGCCTGGATACCTTCTTAACGTCTGTAAAGTCTGGCTTGGTTTTGTGAATATAATTTGGTGATCTTATTTTTAATTTTATAAGTAAAATTATAACCACATTCGCTATACGCTCGTTGTTACTTAGATCTCTGATTCGGTTAAATAAATATTAAAATGAAGTAATTTTTAATTAACCAAAATGGCGGCGATGTGTTTCGCCACCCATCACGTCTCGTTTCTCGCGGGGGCGAAAAGCGGCCCACGGAGAGCCGCTTCGCTACGTGAGGAGGAATACAAGAGGAGGAATGGATGGTAAGGTAGTTGAAGTATGTCAGATGATGGATGAACGATGCATAGACATTCTGTGCGTGAACGAAACCAAGAGGAAAGGAAGTGATACCACGCTACCCGCACCGTACGCATGTACACCGCCTACACTGGTCGGGAGTCCCCCAAACCAGCTGAGGATGTCAGGCAGTTAGTGTGATTCATTCATCTCGAATAGTGGAATGTGTGATGGAGCATGAATGTGTAAGCCCAAGACTCCTCTGGATTAGATTAAAAGTCAGACTCACTCGCTTGTCTATCCTTGGGGTCTATGCACCGACGGATCTGCGCGGAGGTGGGTCATTAAAAGCCCAACAAGAGAGAGAGGAATTTTGGGATAGCACCAGAGATGTCTTGAATAAATTCGGAGAAAATGAACGGATCGTGACGTTAGGGGACTTTAATGGGTGGGCTGGAGTAAGGCGTGATGGGTATCAATGAGTTCTGGGTACGTTTGAGGACTAGAGAGTGAATGACAATTGGAGAAGCCTGCTTGAAGTATGCTTGGAATGGAATCTGTGCGTGGCCAACACAATGTTTGACCACAAAAAGATCCTTTTTTATACAAGAGATGAGGGTGAGTCTAGAAGTATGACTAATTTTGTAATTGTGGATGAAAGACTGAGGGCGCGTTCCGACGACACGCACCCGCTACGCGCACGCCATGCGTATCAGCACCCGCGTTTAACTCGCTTTAAAATTTGTTGCATATAATTTGAGTCTTATGAAAGTGTTGGAAGGGCCTAGGCGGACGTTTCTAAACCAAATCAGGGACGTCTTGAAAAAAGGCCAGGTCAAGAGTACCCTAAACCGAAGAGCATGTATGAAGGGTATAATGAAAGTGGATGAAGCGAAACAAGTATGTAAGGATCGTAGCAAGTGGAAAGAAGTGGTCTCTGCCTACCCCTACGGGAAAGAGGCGTGATTATATGTATGTATGTAAAATGTAGTATGTTGTGAAAAATGTATAAGTTACGTCAAAAAAGAAGAGTCAAAAATGGAAAGATTATTGTACACGCCCCTAGCTGCCCCAACCAAGGATGACGGGATTAGGGCCCATGAGTAATCCCATCGACGAGCAGCAGAGGGACGGGGCCAGAATATGGCCACGTGGAATTTCCTAATTACAATAAACAATAAGGGAGAAAGCTAGAAACACGTAGTACTTACCATTATCCGAAGCCAACTTCACACCAAGGCTTGGGCAGGCCGTGAGTGTGTGTAATAGTGGATGGCGAGTAATGTACAGTGAGGTGTGAAGGTGTGGGGCCTTGGCAAGCATAGGCGACCAGCAGCGGCCGAGTTCCAGGCTGCTCCAAAATGCTGCACCGCTTCAGACTGCTTCGGCGCCGGACCACTTCTTCGTTCGTCACGATGACAGTCCATCAACTCTATCGTACTCTTAACTAACTTACAGAAGCCACTAACTCTCGTTTGTTATAAAGCCTAACACACACAATGAACAGGGAGTGTCCGGATCAAAGGTCACTACCGTTTCGCGTAGCAACAGTTATTTCTAGAATATCAAAGGCCGCACTAGCTAATATTGTCGAATGCACGTATACAGATTCTGAGTCGGACACAATGAGTCCCTGGGAAGCTCTCCAGCAAGGAATGCGCGTCACAAATCCTAGACAGAATATTTACTATCCGCGCCTAATTATACCGAGTTCCCTAACAAAATTGACAGTGTGTTGACGTTAGCACCGCTGACAGACGACTCCACTGCACCTTTACGCGTTCTCAACCCCACCGCTCGACCACCGTCAAAACCGGTATGGCACCGAGCCGCGCGCCCTCTGACGTCGATACAACAAAACAGCGTTTGGAGCGAACAATTATATAATAATTAAATTAATAATAATATTGATTCATTCATCATCAGTGGAATACGTGACACTTCTAACAATTTTTAAAAGATGTGATTTTTTTACTTTTAAATCGTAAATGGGGGGTACACGTTTTAATAACGAGACTAGACAGTTTTAATATTAGTCCGACCAAGTTAAATTCAACAGTAGTTGGTCTATAAAATCGGTAGCTAAATAAATATATTATTATATAACTATAATTACAAATCCGCTTTTTATTATAAAATGTTTTTGACCTCTGGCAGTAAGCATAAAGGTTATTGTACAAAATTTAAGATTTGTGCGGTTGTAATACAGCGCGAGGTATTGCGTAGGTTTGATCCAGCTGCTGGAGCGTCAGTTGGAGCGGCTGATCTTGCCCGCGATCCTGGAGTACGAGGAGATCAACGTGCACTCGGGCCCGGCGCGGCCGCCGACGGGCGGAGCGGGGGGCGCTACGGCCGGGCCCGCGCGGCTCAAGCACGAGCTGGCGGGGGTGCGCGATCACCTGCGCACGTTCGCCGTCGACGCCTCGCTCACCGTCACCATCTTCAAGCAGGTAGGTGCGGGGGGTGCGGGGGGCGCGGGGGCGCTACGGCCGGGCCCGCGCGGCTCAAGCACGAGCTGGCGGGGGTGCGCGACCACCTGCGCACGTTCGCCGTCGACGCTTCGCTCACCGTCACCATCTTCAAGCAGGTAGGTGCGGGGGGTGCGGGGGGCGCGGGGGCGCTACGGCCGGGCCCGCGCGGCTCAAGCACGAGCTGGCGGGGGTGCGCGACCACCTGCGCACGTTCGCCGTCGACGCTTCGCTCACCGTCACCATCTTCAAGCAGGTAGGTGCGGGGGGTGCGGGGGGCGCGGGGGCGCTACGGCCGGGCCCGCGCGGCTCAAGCACGAGCTGGCGGGGGTGCGCGACCACCTGCGCACGTTCGCCGTCGACGCTTCGCTCACCGTCACCATCTTCAAGCAGGTAGGTGCGGGGGGTGCGGGGGGTGCGGGGGGCGCGGGGGCGCTACGGCCGGGCCCGCGCGGCTCAAGCACGAGCTGGCGGGGGTGCGCGACCACCTGCGCACGTTCGCCGTCGACGCTTCGCTCACCGTCACCATCTTCAAGCAGGTAGGTGCGGGGGGTGCGGGGGGCGCGGGGGCGCTACGGCCGGGCCCGCGCGGCTCAAGCACGAGCTGGCGGGGGTGCGCGACCACCTGCGCACGTTCGCCGTCGACGCTTCGCTCACCGTCACCATCTTCAAGCAGGTAGGTGCGGGGGGTGCGGGGGGCGCGGGGGCGCTACGGCCGGGCCCGCGCGGCTCAAGCACGAGCTGGCGGGGGTGCGCGACCACCTGCGCACGTTCGCCGTCGACGCTTCGCTCACCGTCACCATCTTCAAGCAGGTAGGTGCGGGGGGTGCGGGGGGCGCGGGGGCGCTACGGCCGGGCCCGCGCGGCTCAAGCACGAGCTGGCGGGGGTGCGCGACCACCTGCGCACGTTCGCCGTCGACGCTTCGCTCACCGTCACCATCTTCAAGCAGGTAGGTGCGGGGGGTGCGGGGGGCGCGGGGGCGCTACGGCCGGGCCCGCGCGGCTCAAGCACGAGCTGGCGGGGGAGCGCGACCACCTGCGCACGTTCGCCGTCGACGCTTCGCTCACCGTCACCATCTTCAAGCAGGTAGGTGCGGGGGGCGCGGGGGCGCTACGGCCGGGCCCGCGCGGCTCAAGCACGAGCTGGCGGGGGTGCGCGACCACCTGCGCACGTTCGCCGTCGACGCTTCGCTCACCGTCACCATCTTCAAGCAGGTAGGTGCGGGGGGTGCGGGGGGCGCGGGGGCGCTACGGCCGGGCCCGCGCGGCTCAAGCACGAGCTGGCGGGGGTGCGCGACCACCTGCGCACGTTCGCCGTCGACGCTTCGCTCACCGTCACCATCTTCAAGCAGGTAGGTGCGGGGGGTGCGGGGGGTGCGGGGGGCGCGGGGGCGCTACGGCCGGGCCCGCGCGGCTCAAGCACGAGCTGGCGGGGGTGCGCGACCACCTGCGCACGTTCGCCGTCGACGCTTCGCTCACCGTCACCATCTTCAAGCAGGTAGGTGCGGGGGGTGCGGGGGGCGCGGGGGCGCTACGGCCGGGCCCGCGCGGCTCAAGCACGAGCTGGCGGGGGTGCGCGATCACCTGCGCACGTTCGCCGTCGACGCCTCGCTCACCGTCACCATCTTCAAGCAGGTAGGTGCGGGGGGCGCGGGGGCGCTACGGCTGGGCCCGCGCGGCTCAAGCACGAGCTGGCGGGGGTGCGCGACCACCTGCGCACGTTCGCCGTCGACGCTTCGCTCACCGTCACCATCTTCAAGCAGGTAGGTGCGGGGGGTGCGGGGGGCGCGGGGGCGCTACGGCCGGGCCCGCGCGGCTCAAGCACGAGCTGGCGGGGGTGCGCGACCACCTGCGCACGTTCGCCGTCGACGCTTCGCTCACCGTCACCATCTTCAAGCAGGTAGGTGCGGGGGGTGCGGGGGGCGCGGGGGCGCTACGGCCTGGCCCGCGCGGCTCAAGCACGAGCTGGCGGGGGTGCGCGACCACCTGCGCACGTTCGCCGTCGACGCTTCGCTCACCGTCACCATCTTCAAGCAGGTAGGTGCGGGGGGTGCGGGGGGCGCGGGGGCGCTACGGCCGGGCCCGCGCGGCTCAAGCACGAGCTGGCGGGGGTGCGCGACCACCTGCGCATGTTCGCCGTCGACGCTTCGCTCACCGTCACCATCTTCAAGCAGGTAGGTGCGGGGGGTGCGGGGGGCGCGGGGGCGCTACGGCCGGGCCCGCGCGGCTCAAGCACGAGCTGGCGGGGGAGCGCGACCACCTGCGCACGTTCGCCGTCGACGCTTCGCTCACCGTCACCATCTTCAAGCAGGTAGGTGCGGGGGGCGCGGGGGCGCTACGGCCGGGCCCGCGCGGCTCAAGCACGAGCTGGCGGGGGTGCGCGACCACCTGCGCACGTTCGCCGTCGACGCTTCGCTCACCGTCACCATCTTCAAGCAGGTAGGTGCGGGGGGTGCGGGGGGCGCGGGGGCGCTACGGCCGGGCCCGCGCGGCTCAAGCACGAGCTGGCGGGGGTGCGCGACCACCTGCGCACGTTCGCCGTCGACGCTTCGCTCACCGTCACCATCTTCAAGCAGGTAGGTGCGGGGGGTGCGGGGGGTGCGGGGGGCGCGGGGGCGCTACGGCCGGGCCCGCGCGGCTCAAGCACGAGCTGGCGGGGGTGCGCGACCACCTGCGCACGTTCGCCGTCGACGCTTCGCTCACCGTCACCATCTTCAAGCAGGTAGGTGCGGGGGGTGCGGGGGGCGCGGGGGCGCTACGGCCGGGCCCGCGCGGCTCAAGCACGAGCTGGCGGGGGAGCGCGACCACCTGCGCACGTTCGCCGTCGACGCTTCGCTCACCGTCACCATCTTCAAGCAGGTAGGTGCGGGGGGTGCGGGGGGCGCGGGGGCGCTACGGCCGGGCCCGCGCGGCTCAAGCACGAGCTGGCGGGGGAGCGCGACCACCTGCGCACGTTCGCCGTCGACGCTTCGCTCACCGTCACCATCTTCAAGCAGGTAGGTGCGGGGGGCGCGGGGGCGCTACGGCCGGGCCCGCGCGGCTCAAGCACGAGCTGGCGGGGGTGCGCGACCACCTGCGCACGTTCGCCGTCGACGCTTCGCTCACCGTCACCATCTTCAAGCAGGTAGGTGCGGGGGGTGCGGGGGGCGCGGGGGCGCTACGGCCGGGCCCGCGCGGCTCAAGCACGAGCTGGCGGGGGTGCGCGACCACCTGCGCACGTTCGCCGTCGACGCTTCGCTCACCGTCACCATCTTCAAGCAGGTAGGTGCGGGGGGTGCGGGGGGTGCGGGGGGCGCGGGGGCGCTACGGCCGGGCCCGCGCGGCTCAAGCACGAGCTGGCGGGGGTGCGCGACCACCTGCGCACGTTCGCCGTCGACGCTTCGCTCACCGTCACCATCTTCAAGCAGGTAGGTGCGGGGGGTGCGGGGGGCGCGGGGGCGCTACGGCCGGGCCCGCGCGGCTCAAGCACGAGCTGGCGGGGGTGCGCGACCACCTGCGCACGTTCGCCGTCGACGCTTCGCTCACCGTCACCATCTTCAAGCAGGTAGGTGCGGGGGGTGCGGGGGGCGCGGGGGCGCTACGGCCGGGCCCGCGCGGCTCAAGCACGAGCTGGCGGGGGTGCGCGATCACCTGCGCACGTTCGCCGTCGACGCCTCGCTCACCGTCACCATCTTCAAGCAGGTAGGTGCGGGGGGCGCGGGGGCGCTACGGCTGGGCCCGCGCGGCTCAAGCACGAGCTGGCGGGGGTGCGCGACCACCTGCGCACGTTCGCCGTCGACGCTTCGCTCACCGTCACCATCTTCAAGCAGGTAGGTGCGGGGGGTGCGGGGGGCGCGGGGGCGCTACGGCCGGGCCCGCGCGGCTCAAGCACGAGCTGGCGGGGGTGCGCGACCACCTGCGCACGTTCGCCGTCGACGCTTCGCTCACCGTCACCATCTTCAAGCAGGTAGGTGCGGGGGGTGCGGGGGGCGCGGGGGCGCTACGGCCTGGCCCGCGCGGCTCAAGCACGAGCTGGCGGGGGTGCGCGACCACCTGCGCACGTTCGCCGTCGACGCTTCGCTCACCGTCACCATCTTCAAGCAGGTAGGTGCGGGGGGTGCGGGGGGCGCGGGGGCGCTACGGCCGGGCCCGCGCGGCTCAAGCACGAGCTGGCGGGGGTGCGCGACCACCTGCGCACGTTCGCCGTCGACGCTTCGCTCACCGTCACCATCTTCAAGCAGGTCGGTCGCCGTTCACCGCCACGCTGAATAACTACAAAGAGAAATTTTATCTTGAAATATTTCTATTTCATAAGTGAGATTTGTTTAATCCCGAAAATTTCGAGCTTATTTTATAAAACCAATACTTTCGGGAATGAAAAATAAAAATGAACAAATATAAAAAATTCTTGAAAATAAACGCATGCTTTTTTTGCCTGTCACTTGTCAGCTGTCATTGTTTAACCGATTTTAGCCTTAAAAATAATTACTGTACTGAGGCGACAAAGAAAAACTAAACACAAAATAAACATGATATCTTCCTGATAATACAAAACACCCCCTTTGAAAGGTGAGGGAAACTTATTTCACATACATAGACACAGCAGTACCTCAACGAGCCCATACGAAATAATTTACTACAGAGTATTACGATAGTTACTCTTAATTTTCATAAAAATTCCAAAGAATGTTAAAATTGCATTCAATTATATAATCATGTAATGTAAGACTATCCACTACACGTATCATCTCGTGGATGTCGTAAGAGACTATAAAGGGAAAAACCTAAAAGAAAGACAGGTCTTCATCTAACAACTAAAAAAATTGCCGTTGCTTACTCGTACAACTTGGCGACTTTAACAAATATACAGCGTCTAAGAAACTACGGAGGAAACTGAAACAAGAGATGAATAGCAACATCTTTCTAATTACAACTTAAGATAATAAAAACTGCGGTTGCCTACTCGACTGCCAAGTATGACAAATATCTTTAGACAACCTATGTTCATCACTAGATTTTTACAGGCTCTCTAATGATGATACGATGATGAAACAAAGTATACATAATAATATTTTCTTTCAGTTGTTTTACTACATCTGCGCATACAGCTTAAATCAACTGCTGCTCCGCAAAGATCTCTGCTGCTGGGCCAAGGGTCTGCAAATCCGGTACAACATCTCACATCTCGAGACTTGGATTAAAGAGCATCTCGCCGAATATGGACAGAAGAGCGTAAGCACTCTTATAATTTAAAACTACGTGAACTACTCAATATGTATAATATCTCTTAATAATAATGTCCCCAGACTGAATTTTCGTCACGGTGGCTATTCTCAACGGAAGTTAGTCACCTGCGCAGGACAGGATCATAGGACAGTATTAATAAACGTTACTCAACGACGAACTCAAGTACGTAATCATTTGATACGCTCTCATTACGATATCAGCATCTCAAGATCGTTGCTAATTAATAAACACATAAGAACAGTATCTGAAAACGCTGTACTTAGGAATACTGTTCTGTGGCTTGCACTCAAATACACACACTTGAGAGTCGAGTTTCGTTTATTAATCAGTGTGGCACTCAGCTGATATCGTAAACCTAAACCGCATTTTGAGATATGTTTATTAATAAACTCATAACCTCAAGATTGTACTCAAGTGCGTGTACTTGAGCTGAGTAACGTTTATTAACACGGGCCATAGTACACTAGAGTATGCTCAAGCGTAGGTGCACGTCCTCACTTTCATAGTCAGATAGGACGGAACTCCGATGCGACCGGAGTGACATCAGGCTTTACGAGGCCCGGGATTGAAACCCGACCAACTTCCTGACTCCGGCTGCTACTGAGAATTTTTGACAGAAAAACTCAATAACCGGTTTTTGGTCCGACCCAGGATTCGTACTCGGGACCTCACGATCAACAGACGCGTTTATTTCCACAAAACCAATGACGCAGTCAAAGCACCTTCTCATAGGTGACTTGAACTAAAAAAAAGCATCGACAAAACCATTCAATAAAAGATCTAATCGTTAGTACAGTTGTTTGAAGATAATTCAATGTAAGCTTAATTGCTAACGTAAAGATTTAATTATTTTTAAATACGTAACTATGAAGTAAAACAGATTACCTTGTAGCACTTTTTATTCACTTTATAAAGGAATCACAATAATTATATTATACTTTACTTAATGTAAATGATAACAACTACTAGCAGAGTGACTCACTTGCACACGACTGAAGTGAACTGAACTGAACTAAGATAGCTATGGCAGATCCATTTATAGTGTACAGTGCTGTTAAACTACCCACAAATCTTATTATTTTTACCTATGTTACTCTATGGTTTTATGATTTACTAAATGTGAAGCATATGTATGCTTAATAATCATTTATGTATAATAATTTATTATATAGGTGTTGATGATTTCAAATCTATTTGTAACATTATTGATCTCATTTGTGTGTAATCTTCTTTTAAAATGTCTATTGAGTCAGGGTTGAAAATCTTATTCCATGGTTGTTTTTTTTTAAATATCACCTTTAGGTTTTTAAGCATAACCGTGTAGTGACCGGTGAGGGAATATTCACTATCCCAGCGTCACGTGGGTGTCGTAAAAGGGGATAGAGGAAAACAAACTAGGAGAATGGGCAGCAGCGTCTTCCTAACAACACAACAACTAAAAAATGAAATACTGCGGTTGCCCAAACGCGCGCCAAGCGTGGCAACTTTGACAAATATCCCCTCTATGAGATCTATGGGGGATCTTTTCAGCATGGACTTTGGATAGAATGTAACGGTAACAATAATGATTAGTTTGTTACATAGTGTTGGTACCGACACTAAGGGGATGACAAACTGATAACGCTTGATAAGTTTGATAAAAATATATTGTGGACTAGCTGTCCTCCGCGACTTCATCCGCGTGTAATTTAGGGTTTTAATTATATTGCTCAGAATCCTAATTCTTCTTCTCAAATATAAGTAGCCTAAGTTACTCCTTAGAACATCAGCTATCTGCCGGTGAAAGTCCCGTCCAAATCGGTCCAGTCGTTTCGGAGATTAGCCGGAACAAGACAGACAGACAGACAAAAATTTTAAAAATTGTGTTTTTGTTATAAGTACCGTATATACACTCATATGCATTTGGTAAAAAGCTGTTATTTTAACATTACAAACAGAAACTTCAATTTTATTTATTTGCATAGATAAGTTTACAAATTATAAAAGCTAGAACTACTGATAATGAGTACGCGTAGCGCTCTTGATGACTATAAGCGAACTGATTTTAAAATACATTTGCCGCGGAAATATGTAGAAAAGGTCAAGTTGTGAAATGATGACTTGACAAAAGTACGTTGCAGTACATGCTCGTACAGGTGGTAACTTTTGTTTGCTAGGTTGAAGAGATCCTCGGTGTACTGAAGCCCATCACTCAAGCAGTGCAGTTGCTGCAAGCGCGCAAGTCTATGATCGACGTGGACAGCACGGTCGAAATGTGCGCCGATCTCACTGCCATGCAAGTTTGTAAGGTAACTAAAAAAATATTCAAATTTAAAATATTTATTATATGTTAAGTGTTACATTTTGGTGTTCATTTATAATGTTACGTGTTTCACAACTTAACCCCCACCCTTTTCAGGCATTACAATATTTGTTATATTTTATAGGCCTGTGCCCAATACAAGTTACATACTGAATTAATGTTATCAAATGAAGTTGGTAGTTACATACATACAAACACGTAATACAGTGCTTAATTATTATATTTTTACAAATAATCCCATTCTATCTTAAGCAGTTAGAAGTACATATAACATAATAGATTAAGTATGCAAACCAACAGTAATGCTACCTATGAATACACGGCAGCGTCTTCGTAATATTATAACTTTCTGTTTTCTTTTTTTTTTATAGGGTATAGGATGATAAAAGAAGCACTCAGTCCACCTAATAGTAAGTGATTGCTGTGGCTCATAGACATCTACATCTATCCTCGATTACGAATCAAAATGCAGATGCGTTGTCACCCGTGAGGACTAAGATGGAATGCCTCTTTTCCAGTAAAAGGATCTCCGGTTCTCTACACTCACCATACAAAACACAGCAGTGTTAAGTTCCTATTTATATGTTTTGTGAGAGCGTGGTCCTTTCCCGGTCGAGTCGACCCATTCGTGCTACAACTATAGTACTAATATAGCTGCAGCATGACTTTACCACGTCTAAAAAATTTGTTCTTTATACTTACCAAAGAAATTATTCCAATGAGCATAATCACACAGTGATTTAGACTAGATGTTACAGTGAGAGAAACTTCTGAACAACTGATACTTAAGTGACTGATTCCTCGTCGCCTGCATTTCACTTTATACTGCTAGAACGAGTTCGAGATTAGAGGTCTACCTTACCTACCCTATTCGTAATTTCTTTTATTTTCAACCTCCATGCCTAACAATATTAGAGATTGATATGTACTTAGTATTCTGTCCTTTTTTGTTGGTCTGAAATTTAGATAGGTTTACCACGTGCTAGATCCATATATGCGGCTCGTTTGACACCTTTATTCTATAAAAAATATATGAATTTGGAGTTATACTATTATTGATCGAAAGTTGTTCCAGGCCTGGATGTTTGTACAGCAATTTATGTATAATTTGTAAAAAGAAAAAGAAATAAAAGATATCACAAGAGAACAATATTTATCACTCACAGATTTTGAACATGTACACGCCGGCCGAGGAGTACGAAGTGAAAGTAACGCGCGAATTCATACACGAGATACAGAAGAAGATGCAGGAGCGCGCCGGACCCACGGCTGGCAAGGAATCCGTGAGTTTTGTGATATTATGTGATTTTTAATATAAAATCTTTCCAGAAAAAATAATGGGCTGAATACATTCCACAGCTGGGCCGCTGTGCCTTGCTGTGGAATGTGTGTTAGTCAAGGTATTACTTTAATTTGCAAGCTCTTTTTCATCAGCTCGTTTCATGCCAACTGGACGTAGGCCTCTCCCATTGCAGCCAATCTTTTAAGCTGCCTTTTTGCATCCATCTGGACTCTCGACGATAGGAGGAACACGCCGCCGACCATCCCGCAGCGTTAATGCTCCAGACAGGACTTTCGATTTCTGCAGAACTCTGTGCGCACTCCTAGACTACCATAAGTCAAATGTACTGCATGGAATCTCCCCACTTGTGCTGCATGGAATCTCCCCAATTGCGCTGACATGATCTAAAGTGGTCAACGGTTCTTACGTGTCTTTTTCCATTAATTTTTAAGCAGTTTTCCGTTACTCCTACTCGTAATTCGTCGTTCCAAACTCGTGAAAGACATTTTTAGTTCACCCGTTTCCAAAAATAATAAGTTAAATTTAAAATTAAAAAAAAAACCGAAACAAAAAGAGCTGATGATCTTCGAACGGCTGAAACGAAAAGATTTTCTTGATACTTAGCAGAGAACACTTCCGATTAAGTCACCTTTCAAACAAACCAAATCAAAATCGGTTCATCCTTACAGGAGCTATGGATGCGATACACAGACACACAGATACACACTACAAACATATAACACTCCTTTGTTTTCGTCGGGGGTTAAAAAGGAGACCGGTCAGCAGGGGTTGAAGCGTAAAGGTATAAGGGTGTGGTACCGGTATGGAATTACGATACAGCTTCGATTTAAAGGTAGAATCAAAACGGTTGAATATTACGTTTGTGGTAACGTTAAAAAAATAATTATACATATATTTTTTTACGGTAGCCGTGTAGTGGCGGTTAGCCGTGTAGTGGCGGTCAAGAATATCCACTACCCCATATCCTCCCGTGGGTGTCGTAAAAGGCGACAAAGGGAAACAGGCAGGAGATGGGCAGCAGCATCTTCCTGATAATAGCCAAATTACAATAAAAAACTGCGGTTGCCAACCCGCTCGCCAAGCGTGGCAACTATGGCAAATACCCCCCTATGAATGACAGTTACAAACGGCCCCCAGTCCCCGGCGGCCCCGCTATTCCTGGCTACGGTGGCGACCATGGTAACGGCGGGGCAGGGGGTGCTAAGAATCTCCGGTGGAGGTTCGGTTGCCACCTTAGACGACTCGACCTGGCAACGTACAACGCACGCACCCTGAGGACTGACGAGAAGATCGTGGAGCTGGAAGAAGAGATAGACAAGTTGCGCTGGCATATTATAGGATTATCCGAAGTCCGAAGAGAGGGGGAGGACACGGTAATCCTCGAATCCGGCAACTTGCTCTATCACCGGGAGGGCGACCATCTGTCCCAAGGAGGTGTCGGATTTATCGTCCACAAGTCTCTCGTTAACAACGTTGTAAAGATCGGGAGTGTGTCGACGAGGGTTGCGTACCTTATACTCAGAATCACCAAACGGTATTCGCTGAAGGTCATACAGGTTTACGCACCAATCTCGGCACACCCCGATGAGGAGGTGGAGGAAATGTATGAGGATATCTCTAGAGCCATGCATTCCTCCAAAACCCAATATACGGTGTTAATGGGAGACTTCAATGCAAAACTAGGCACAAGAGAGAACGGTGAGCTGAAAGTAGGGAAATTTGGAATAGGGCAACGGAACCCAAGGGGCCAGCAGCTGGCCGACTTCATGGAGAAAGAGGGACTCTTTATGATGAACTCTTTCTTCCAGAAGCGGCCCCACAGGAAGTGGACCTGGTCGAGCCCCGACGGTTCCACAAAAAATGAGATTGACTTCATTATGACGACCAGACGACAACTGTTCAGTGATGTCTCCGTGATCGCGAGGGTGAAAACTGGTAGCGATCACCGAATGGTTAGAGGCACACTGAACCTAAACGTTAAGTTGGAGAGGTCTCGTCTAATGAAGTCAACGCTCCGTCCCCCTCGTGCTCTGTTCCAAAGTCCCGAAACCTTTCAGCTCGTGTTACAAAACCGTTTTCAGTGCCTGGAAGACTGCAATGAAGTGGACGATATGAATGACAAGCTCGTGGAAACTGTCCATGCGGTCGGAGCTAAGTTCTGCAAGACCCGCCGCAGAAGAACACAAAAACTCTCCGATCACACTCTTAATCTCATGGCTGTTAGACGGGAGATGAAGCTACATTCTTCAACAGACTTGACAGCATACAGGCATCTGAACAGACAGATCTCCAAATGCATGCGGCGGGACTTACGCAACTTCAATACAGCTCGTATTGAAGAAGCGATCGAGCGGAACCAAGGCTCCAAAGTCTTTGCCAGAGATCTGCCTGCCAGAAAGAGCCAACTGTCAAAGCTGAAGACAGAATGTGGCAGCATCGTTTCCGGGACACCTGAGATTTTGAGTGAGATTGAGAGGTTCTATGGGCAGCTGTACACATCATCGTTGGAGCCACACGCAAGTGTGAGTAACGATCCAAGAGCGAGTCTCATCCGACACTATTCCGAAGATATCCCAGATGTCAGTCTGAGCGAGATTAGGATGGCTCTCCAGCACCTTAAAAACGGTAAGGCCCCAGGCGAGGATGGAATTACAGCGGAGCTTCTGAAAGCGGGTGGAAGACCGGTACTTGAAGTCCTTCAGAAGCTCTTTAATTCCGTCCTCCATGGTGGCATTACACCGGAGGCGTGGAGCAGAAGTGCGGTGGTCTTGTTCTTCAAGAAAGGTGACAACGCTCTCTTGAAGAACTACAGACCGATTTCCCTTCTGAGCCGCGTCTACGTGCTGTTTTCGAGAGTCATTACGAATCGTCTCGCGCGCAGACTTGACGACTTCCAGCCTCCCGAACAAGCCGGTTTCCGAAAGGGCTTTAGCACCATAGACCACATACATACCCTTCGGCAAGTTGTACAGAAGTCCTATGAGAAAGAAAAGTACTATGAGAAAGCCTTTGATTCCGTCGAAATTTGGGCGGTGCTGCAGTCCCTTCAGCGGTGCCAAGTTGACTGTCGGTATATCGAAGTGTTGAAGTGCTTGTACAGTAGGGCTACGATGGCTATCCGAGTACAGAACCAGAGTACGAAACCTATCCAATTGCAGAGAGGTGTAAGACAGGGTGACGTCATATCCCCGAAACTCTTCACCGCTGCATTGGAAGACGTTTTCAAGCTTCTGGACTGGAAAGGATACGGTATCAACATCAATGGCGAGTACATCACTCACCTTCGATTTGCCGACGATATAGTCCTTATGGCAGAATCGCTGGAGGACCTAAGCACTATGCTCAATGACCTCAATAGTGTTTCCCAATGGATAAGTCTTAAGATGAACATGGACAAAACAAAGATCATGTTTAATGTCCATGTCACACCTATGCCGGTAGTTGTTGGGAGCACTAAGCTCGAAGTTGTTGACGAGTATGTTTACCTGGGACAAATAGTCCGACTGGGTAAGTCCAACTTCGACCGAGAGGTCAATCGACGGATTCAACTCGGCTGGGCAGCGTTCGGGAAGCTACGACACATCTTCTCGTCAGACATACCTCAAAACCTTAAAACGAAATTGTACAACCATTGTGTTGCCAGTGATGACTTACGGAACTGAGACGTGGTCCCTCACTGCTGGCCGTATGAGGAAGCTCAAGGTCGCTCAGCGAGCTATGGAGAGGGCTATGCTCGGAGTTTCTCTGCGTGATAAACTTAGGAATGAGGATATCCGCAGTAGAACCAGAGTGACCGACATAGCCCAACGGATTAGTAAGCTGAAGTGGCAGTGGGCCGGCCATATAGCTCGAAGAACCGACAACCGATGGGGAAGAAAGGTTCTCGAGTGGCAGCCTCGTACCGGTAGGCGAAGTGTAGGGCGTCCCCCCACGAGATGGAGTGACGACCTGGTAAGACATGCAGGAAGTCGATGGATGCAGGTGGCTCAGGACCGTGTTTTGTGGCATTCTTTGGGGGAGGCCTATGTTCAGCAGTGGACTTGTGAAGGGCTGTAATGAATGATGATGATGATCGTTATACCTATATATTACTAATACCTTTATCGAAATAATTTCGGTACCGAAAAAAATGATGCGATGAAGATCGTGCGACGCGGCGGCTGTGGTTTACTTATATGGCGCTTCATACGACAAGCGTGTCACAAAATAATTGTTCGCTGCTACAGCTCTAAAAGTTGTCGAAAATTGGTATCGTAACGAATCGGCTAAGACATGCTTAATGAGTTTGTACTTACTTTTATCCATCTTAGCGACAATCTAGTTGTAAAGTTTCAGCAAAGCACACTTGTAATTAAGTTGATAAACAAAGTAGACGCGGAAACATGAATTGCGGCAAAATGGCAAAAGAATACCTGCTTTGTATTGCTGCCGCACCAATAACGAATATCAGTGAATATTCGATCACAAGTACCTTACTCTCTTACCATTGCGGCCGACACGCCGCGTGACGCCTCGGCGCGGGCGCTAGGGTACAAAGAAAACCTTTATTTTATAATTTAAATACTTGAAAAAGTAATGATACCGCAATATTACAATATCGAAATTATACAGGTACAGTTACTTTAAGGTATACTAATTTAAAGGTATCTTTATTTTAAGGTATCGAAATTTAAAGGAGTAACGTCATACCGCTAACCGTTTTAACCATAATTTTTTCGGTTATTCAATCCTTGCCGGTCAGAGACCCATTCAACTAGAGACCTATCGACATCACCTCGTTTTTCTCCGCCAACAATTGAATCTGGATGTATGAATTAATCATGGACTATCTAACTGCTGTTTGAGGGCGGCGCAATAGAATCCATCAGCTCTTTTTGTCCTATGGTTGTTGTAAGAGGCAACTATGGAAAATGCCAGAAAATTCTTACGGCTTCCGATAGATGGCGTTACAATCATCTTGTTTACGCTTGACGTAAAACACCTAGAACGTTGCAAGACGTCTGGTACTGCGATGATCCTTCCTATAACGGGAGAGGTCCACTTACAGCTGTGACCTTTCACGACTAATAAAGAAGATGAAGAAAAAACTCTGAAAAAATATTATTTGTTTTCAGCAGAGCTTGCTGATGGATTCGAAGATGATATTCTCAGTTCAGTTCCCGTTCAACCCGTCGTCCATCCGGCTAGAAGACATCGAGGTGCCTGAAGTCCTCGAGCTGGACGGACTCCTCACAAAGATTTAAGCTTCGTTTTGTTTATCACATATGGTTTTTTTCGTCGATTGCTCATGCGTGGTGTAGACCTACCGGTGTTTGGCTCTTTTGTTTTCTTTGCTCCTTATCAGTATTTTAATTATAAAAAGAGTCGGAATCCTTGATTTCATTTCATTGGGCATAATTCTAGAATTATTGAATTCGGCTTTGTCTTGATAACTTAACTCGACCCACAAAAGTTAGTAATCCTACATTACCATGAAGCATGTGGGTAGGCGGAAATTAACTCCGAACGTTTTCTACGTTTTAACTTTTGAAAACCTTGTTCATATTTAAATTCTGAACGTTTATATGATGTGTAAATACTTTTCTCCTTTTTATGGACAAGTTACTTTCTTAATGTTTTATAAATTATAGCATAGTTTGAATTTTATATAATTTTATTAGTGGTAATAAAATCATGGTCAATTGTAAGAAGATTTATAATACTTTTCTCTCTTTTTAACACTTGTTTGTTCTCTCTCACTAATATGTACAAATTTTGTTATTGATGTCAAATAATATTTATTTAGAAAATATATATCCCTCTAATATTATAACGTCATGTTATCTACTAGATCTATTCTTATTTATAATTTGTTATGTGTACTCAATAGATATCTCTTTCTCTCCTTTAGAACAAGTAGGTTTAGCTATATGTTCTGTTTACAAATGTAAAATTAAAAACTATATTTAAATAAATCTATTGAAATTCAGGGAAATCTAACTTAATGATTATAGTTTCAAAGCGAACAGCTGTTCCATAGTTAATGTAATACAACGTAGGTGAATGGTTAGAGTTCCTGTGCTGGTCGCGAGTCCAAGTTAGGAGATTGGTAGCAGAGTAGACATTTGTAGGTCTACACAATTCATTACATTCCAATATAAACGAAGTCTTGCCGTATAGCATTTCATTGTATTATATTCAAATACATTCCTAGTTATGCCATATCGTATTTACAATATGTGTGCCATTGATTTTTTATATTTATTCTGTGAATGTACAAATTTTTTTATAAACAAGAGTTACTTTTGTTTTTATTATCTGTATAAATTTAATCGTTGGGGAGTCTGTTAGTGGTCGTGTAACTTCTGAGCGACTTGAGCGATTGAGGTCATATTTGCAAATGTATTTGTTTCATAAACGATGGTCCATAGCTATGCTAGCATCCGATAGGTGGCGCTGTAGTCAAGATAAACAAACTATGCTTAATGAAAAATGACTCGTATCGGTCTAGTTCCGAAAAAGAAAATCACAGAATCTGGACCAGATAAATAGCTCTGTGGTTGATTTACACTATAAAAAATCCACAGTGAATTCGGAGTGTAACGCGCCTACCGGAAGCAGCAAAATGTCTGTCAGGCTACCTAGTATTATATATAAGTTAAAACTCGATGCTTGTTCAATTTATAACATAATTATATATTTAATATCATGTTATGTAATCCTCATTCTATAATTATATTATTTGTATGAGTGTGGGTGAAAAGATCCAGCATTTGTAAAAAATATTGATCCTTGGATGTATTATTAAATGCTGATTGCTATAAATATCTATATATAGAATTTGAATTTGGTATTCATACTCTACAATCAAACTAGCGAAAAAAGAGAGGCGCGCTGCCTTCATTTATAGTGATGCAAAAACCATGCTTAACTTCTTGAGCGCACGTACTCACACATCCGTCTTCTTTCTTTATCAGCCAGTAACAGTTCACTGCTGGACCCACACATATGCACCTAAAACCATGTTGTAGGTTGCAAATAATTTTAGATGCATATGTGAACGTGAATGTTTGTTTTTACAATAAGTTGAGGATGGTTGTGGCTTGGTTTTTGCGTTTATACTTGAAATGTGTACGCAGCGTTCTTTCTCTCTTTTCGGTTTGAAACTAAACAATAAAATAAAATTAATAACCATTTAGTGAATGATATTTATAATTATTAAGCTTACTATTCATCATCGCATTTGAATGATTTGTACTTAATTAAAGTAAAATGTACGTTATTGCATCGGAAGTAAAGTGCATAATCGATGAGTATTATTTTTAAATAAATATTTCCACTAGTATATTTGATTTAGTTGTACAATATGTCAGCTCCAAAAACACTATGCCAATATTAAGAGTATCATATGTTCCGATCGATAAGTCACGTCGAGCTGTAGAAAGAGACTTGGTCACAATCGACTAGTTTTAGCTTACTAGATTTGTCTCTGTCATTCACAATTGTCAGACAAAATACAGGTTCTTATAGTAACTACAATCGTATACCTGCATTTTAATAAGGTAAGTTTAATTCGCGTTTATTTTACAACCATTTATAGATATCGAAATATTAAATTCACCGTGCAAAGTAGTTCTTTGAAGACTATCTCTATCCTCTTTTTAAATTTCGATATAAATATTATTATAGTTATAGGCTACAAATGATGAAAGTGCTTGGAAGAACTAGCTGTCCAATTGATAGACTATAGCGCAACCGTATACTTAAAATGTAGATTATATATGCACCATGCAAATAATAAAACTAAAAGTGCGGTGCAGTGCTTGCAACTAATGCAAATGTAGTTTTCTGAGAATTTCTCTAAAGAAGGCAATTTAACAAATCTATAAATAAGTACAACCCACTTAAATTACATTATAACAGAAATATAGAATAAAAAATAAAAATTAACAATGCAATTAGAATACAGAAATATTAATACATAATATATTTATAGCTTAGATGATTTTTTACGCAGGACACTTTTATATCTGAATTCGTTCGGACCATTCAATTATAATATATTATAATATACAAAATTAGATTATAGAGATTTTATAGAAAGAAAAACATTTTTTGTTTGAATTAAAAAAAAATATTCGCGTAATCCTGCTTAATAGCTGCACAGTCTACCTATGAATTTAATGATATATGAAATTATTTGATCCCTAGCTGCATTATATGAACTTAGATTAGACCAAAAAACAATATTAAAGACAAGCCGGCTTAATCGCTATTAATGTAATTTCTTCTTGATAGTATTATATAAAAATAAATTATAAATTAAAAGGAAAATACAGAAACAAAAAGCGGTACAGTATAAAGTTAGTTACAGCTTACATATACATTCCACTACTGGGCACAGGCTTCTCATTTAAAAGAGCTATGAAAAAATTATCAGTCCAAGCAGCCCCAGTACACACGTGCGAATTCATAGCCGCCAATAATAAAACAAGATTTAGTTGAAAGTATAAAACCGGAAAAATTATGAAATTTATAAGTATGTGTTCTTGTATTGTGTGAATTTAAAACTGTTAAGAGGTTATACCTATTCTTGAAACCATTAAAGAATTATTTATTTCAATATCTCGAAAATTTTAGCAAATTCAAAAAATCCTTAATGATCGCATAAAATCAGTTGTCATTGATTGTTCTACCTAATTTTTATCTTGTTCTATCTAATATTTGTTGCTATAATAAGCGCCCTATTGAGAACAGAACTAAAATAGCAGAAAAAAGAGATAACTTCGACACAATTAAAAATATATCATAAGACGAAAAAATTAAAAATATGTATCATATGTTTGTAGTGTTAAAGTGCAATCTTACAAAAACGTTAATACAGCATAAAAGAAAAACATGTGTATAAACATTAAACAATATATAATGTTAATCAAGAGGGTGAAAGTAAATACCTTTTAAGCATTTGTTTTTAAAACGTCATATACATTCCAGAATACTGATTCCGTAAACAAAGATACTTTATTTACTTGTATCTTGCTTACTTTAAGCTTCCGTTCTCTAAGATAAATATTGTAACATGTAATTTTACTGTGATTTATAATGCAGCTATAGTAGCTCATTGCATGCATAGTGTAAAATCGTGAAATTAAAAAAGAATAGATTGTTACCATTATACCGTTGCTTTTAAAGCAACGTTAATAGTATTATAAACGTTGAATCAAATAAATTTTTCATTTGTGTATTTAATTAGGTAATATATTGTATATATCTAAATGTACTTAATTTTGTATAGTTCCTTTGATGTATTATTTCACTACTGGTGCAGAAATTGTTATTGTTTCGTCTTTTTATAAGATTTATTTAATTAAAAAAATATGAATATTCTTGAATGTTGACAAAAATTAAAATGTTTATAAATTTTATATACTAAGAAGAAGTAAAATATAATAAATAATATAAAATGTATTAGAATAGAAAATAAGGTTCTAAATATTTGATGTTTATCATATTTTATTATGTAGGTGTTCGACCGGCTCATCTAAATATAATATTAATAATTTCACGTAAATTTGCAAATAAAATAGAAATACAAAAGCCAATAGATATATATGATAATAAACACATTATTTAACGACAGAAAATAGCATTATCACATATTTATTAAACTTAGCCGCCATTTTGAGCGATTGTGTAGGCTATATTATATCATCGATATTTATACACTTAAAGTGTAAACTGTAAAAAACCTGTGCAATCGTTAGAAATACCTACAATAATAAATAAGTTATCTTCATTGATCTAAAAATATATTTTTGAAAACAGGAATGAGTTTATTGATATTTTAAATTACAACGAAACCTAATTGAATTATGTTTTTGCTGTATTTAGTTGTGGTGTAATTTTTTTTCTCTTTAGAAATATATAATAATGTACTTAGTGTTCTATCAATCATAATAAGTGCCTAATATGTATTAATTATTTATTACCTCAGACCAACAAACAACATAGACGGAGCGCAACGTATATTTCAAGTGACGCCGAAACCTTGCTCAACTTGGCATGCTTTCCTTCTTATTTTTTTCTTTAAGATCCCGTAAAATTCCACTGCTTGACGCACACAAACGCACCTAAAACCATGTTGTTGGTTGCAAATGATTTTAAATGTATGTTTGCGTGAGTGCGTTTTCTTGCAGTAACATGAGCATGGATTTGGGTTGGTTTGACTTCACTAGAAGTGTACATAGCACTCCGTCTATCTTTCATTGTCGGTTATTGGTGGTTTATTATAAAAAGTTCTCAAACGATGAAATCAAGAACTTTTGAATAATTTTAAATTGTGTAACGGTTTCACACCTCTAATTACCTTTTACTGGCAAAAACTGATATTTCTCAATGAAGTTACTCTTAAAAATATATGATTACTTAAGCAATAATTTGCATATCCTTTAATTGTTACTAATTTCTATAGTTAATTTTGTTAAGTACCTTTTTTCTTTTCCTACTTAAAGATAAATTTATTATATAGAAATGTTATTACTCAAATATACCTACGTTATATTTGCAATTGTTTCTTAGTTTAATAATAGACATGTAGGATCTATAGTTTAAATATACGCTTCTATATATAAATTAGCCAATTTTTGATACTTTATTTAATGGCCTTACTCAGCAAATATTTTTGTTGCTTATCTATTTATTAAACAAACACAAAACTAATGTATCGTTTTTATCAAGTTGTTGTCATTTGTAAATTTATTGGTATATATGAAATCATAAATCAATACTGAATTATGTATTTTTAGATTCTTGATAGTAATTATTTTGGACTATCATAATCTTAAATTTTGAAATAGATACCAGGGACAGTAAGTCATTGACGATATTGCCGAAAAATGTCTCAGTCCTTCCAATGACCTGCTAGACTTGTAACTTCAATTTGGAATCAAATATGAAATATACAGGGTTATTTTTCAAAGACTAGCGAAATTTAATAATTAAGTTCAAAATATTAATACTGATATACACTTTGCAGTTTTGACATCAACCATTCACAGTTTTGTTTTCGAGATGGTCAATCGCTATTATTCAGTGCTTGCACACGTTGAAATGAGTGATATCTAGAAGAATTCAGTAGTTTCCACACCTAATATCTAACCCTGAATTCTCGATTGATGCAGTCATTAATGCTAGCGCGGGGGTTTCGCTCTACAAACTCGATCACTGTTTTCGACAGCCGGGCTTATTACTGAATGACCACCTCGAGCATTTCCGGACGGAGTGGTGAACTGTCCAAAGTCTAACAACATTTGGTTTTGTACACACTCTGATTGGGTGGTGTCCGCGCGTTATTTCCTTGTCTATGCAAACGGGGTAAAGACTCACTTTCCTATAATCTAATACTACCTACGAACATTTAAAAATAGGACACTCGATACATATTGAGGTCACGGTTAAGTCAACACTGTCTGTCGGCCAGGTTAACGTACCCAGCGGTGCGGAAGGGAAACGGCGGCGAGCCGGGGAGATACGTTTGTCTTTACCGAGTCATACCTAAATATTAACCGAGCAAGAGCGCCGAACGCTTCTGAACTCAATACTCCCTTACGAATATGTGCGTACATTTAAAATAGTAGCCGCTTCATATTTATGAATGACAATTAATAAAAATAATGCATTTATATATATATATATATATATATATATATATATATATATATATATATATATATATATATATATATATATATATATATATATATATATATATATACGCAATAAACTCCTAAACTACTGAACTGATTTCAATGAAAGTCTGAGTGGGCAGAACAACATCTGCCTGGTCAGCTAGTATGTATATATTTTTTTTGGAAATTCTTTAATTGCAAAAGTGTCAATTTATTTTTTTATATGATATATGATGGAGCTCACAAAATGTATACCAACAAATGATTACACGCAGGTTCATGTTACGTAACACGCTGGAAATGTTGTCCCCTTTTGTTGCTAGACTAAAATGGCTGAAATTATTTTAATTGACACTTGACAGATATATAGTACTATAATGTTGCTATGGTAAAAACAAGTTTTAAGTGTGGTTTTCACTTAAATAAGAAAGTTACAGTTTAACACATGGGAAGATTAAAAGGTTCAGTTTACTTTAGCGCATTAAATTATTGCGCGTACTACACTAAGCTTTGAGTCCATAAACGACTGGCAGCAAATTTTTTTACGATAACTTAACAAAAATATACATGGGATTTTTCTGTTCGTGGTCTGTGCATGGCCTACATTGAATTGAAATATAAAATAGTCTACGATTGTAATGTCTAAATTGCGTTGGAAGATGTCAACAGTTCTTTTTCTTAAAAAAATGCACCTATATCTTTATGAGAGAGATGTGCGAACGAGTTAAAAATTATTTTCCTAATTATATATCTAAATATGTTATCAGTACTTCCATTGATATGTATTTAAATAATATTTACTGTCGTTATTAAGAATTTGGTGATACTTAATATATTTTATTTGTTTAATGTGTATCTCTATGTACAATAATTATACTGTGGTGCAATGACACATAGACAACTCCATATACGTGCTGTGAGCCTGGTACATTCCGTGTAGCTAAATATATTGTTTAGTACTGTGTAGATAAATTATACCTAATAATTTATTGTATTAGTACAGTTTCCGTTGTTAATGCAGAAATAAATATATAATGTTAGAAAAATAATTGATTTTATTTTAGCTTCGCTAAACATTTGTACCTTCTAATGAATATTTCTTTGCCCCTGGTTGTTTAAAGAAAATTTAGTAAGGTATTTTTTTATTATAGTAGTGACAAGACTGATTATTCTCAGTACGATCGATTGTCGCACGATGGCGTTAAAATCGAGATTGGTGCTTTCTCTCTTACGTAATGAATTAGTAATTTGATATCCCTGTCCGCCAAAGATAGTTTATTATAGACACGGGATTTCCCCTGCAATAACCATACAGCTTTTTTTCGAGATTTTCATTCATAGTTCATTCCTATTCATTCGCTGTGTTTAATTGTTGCGTAATGTGTTGTCGTAGTGTGAATACGTGAAACTTTTGTAAAAAAAAAAATATTGTACATCGAAAATCAAAATGGAAATTCCTTTGAAAAGACGGTTTATGGCCAAAAATATCGTAAAGAATGGGAAACGATTGAGGAGTTTAAAATGTGGCTTAAACCAGTTGTGACAGACCCTATGAAAGCGTACGTATTGCCGGACGGTTTTACAAGCAAGAATAAATGATTTGCGAAAACATGCTGAGTCAAAGAAACATAAGGGTAAATGTGATATTATATCTACAAAAAGAATTGATTTTTCAGCTGCTCCCAAACCACAACCCAAGACGGATTTAAGCGCCTTAAGAGCGGAAGGTAGGCTAGCTCTTTTTGTAACAAAACATACTGCCTTATCTCAAATTGATCACCTTACTGAAACTATGAAAAAGTGTTTTCCCGATGAAGCCGCGAATATCAAAATGCACAGAACGAAGTGTACTGAAGTGATTAAAAATGTTTTGGCTCCCCACTTCATTCAGACGTTAATAAATGACATCGGATCACACAAGTATAACATCTTGCTTGATGAGTCCACCGATCTTAACGTATCCAAATATTTGGGAGCGGTGTTACGATATTTCAGTCTGGCAAGAAACATTGTAGTGTCATCATTCGTCGTCATTGACGTAATTGACGACGAGTTGTTCCTAATTCTTGATTATTCGGTGGATTTTTAACGATTCATTAAAAATTTAAAATTAATAGTAAAAATTTTAAACTTCTTACTAAGAACCATAACTTTAATATGTTAAGCTAAAAATTATTAAAAATAATTGAAACATTAACGTTCTTTGTGTTTTTATTTCATTTTTATGACCATTTAATGAAAAACTGCAAAGAATAACTATTTTATGATTATATGATGAGTAATCATGACTAAATAGGATCTAGGGAATTCTAACGAATTTTCAATATCCTGAATTTTCATAGCGACATTCGATGGTACTTCTAGTGACTTGTCCAAATTGAAGGTGGCAACACTGGGACGAACGCTTGCACTTCTCCCCCTGCCAGTGTCATCGATGCGGTCACGCGGTACGAATTATAAAAAGTGGCTCCAGTAAAACGTAAATTATTTTGAAAATATCATATTTACAAACCTGTAGTGACTGTCCGTTTATTAATTAATGTATGCTTGTCCCTAGGTTATCGTATTAAAGGACTTGAAGTTGTAAAATTTTTATTATTTTTTTTTTCTGTAACCACGTGGTTGGCGGATATTATGGCCTATAAAATTTTACTATAGGCCTTATCATACTCCTATTTTTTTTAAACTGCTATATAAGTAGGAGCGTGTTTTTAAAATGTTTGTTGGTGGGTAGTATGTGTACGTAGTTATACATTTCCAATTTATTTATCATTGTTTTTAGTGCTTACGGTCACGATGCCTCCCAAACGGGCATTGTGGTCAGAAGGCGATCTGGTAGCAGCTATTAGAGCAGTACAAAGAGGAACTTTGAGTACGTATAAAGCTGCAGAGATCTATAAGGTTCCTAGAAGAACAATCAGAAATTATCTGCAATCTGGCAGTTTAAAAAAAGTTTGGGATAATAAATATTGTGAGCAAAATAATATAGAACACAATTTTAATTATGAGGACAAATGCGCAGGCAAAGACTGGTTCAAAGCGTTTATGAAAAGACACCATGAAATATCCATAAGAAAAGCGCAATTCATGAACCCAGCTAGAGCCCAAAAGCTAAATAAATTTATTGTTGATGACCATTTTAAAAAACAGAGAGATATCTACGATAAATATGATTTATATGATCATCCCGAGAAAATTTATAATATGAATGAGAAACGATGCCGTCTCACTATCCACCACCAGCTAAGTGTATTGGCCAAAAAAGGGGCTAAAAGGGTTCATTTGCAGTCTTCTGAAAGCGTTACCGTCGCAGGATGTGTTAATGCTCTTGGCACAGATATACCACCTATGGTCCTATTTGAAAGAAAACGTTTGAAACCAGAATTGTACGATAATTTGCCTCAAGGATCTTTAGTAGAAAAATCAGAAAAAGGGTATATGACCAATGAACTTTTCAAAATATTTTTAAAACACTTGTCTAGATACAAAAGCCAGGGACCATGCCTTTTGATATTTAACGGAGCAGCATGTCGTTTAGATCTTTCCATAGCCGATATATCCGATTCACTTGGCATTAATTTGTACTGCCTACCTTCAAACACAACCCATCAATTACAGCCTCTCTACAAAGCCGTATATTGATAATTCGAGCACCACTGGGATTTTGAATTGTTATCATTTTTGGACCAAAACAGAGACGAAAACTCACTAAAGCACGCTTTAATATCATTCTTTCAAGCGTTTGGTCTAAATGTATGACAAAGCAATATCACGAGTGGCTTTAAAGCGACTGGCTTGTATCCTTTCAACCCACAGGCCATACTAGAAACAGCTTTTGCCCCTTACATTTTAACGGAAGCTCCTGCACCAGATGGTGCACAAGAAAACGCACCACCTCTCGAACATTCTCATGCACAAGCTTCAGAATTCGGAGATACAACACCGTCTATTTTATCGGAAACCTCAACGCCTGATCGTGATCAAGAAAATATACCACTTATTAATAGTGATCAACAGAAGAGTTCAGAATCTCCTACTAGTTCACCATCAATTTTGACACCGATTCCAATACCCGTTGTCTCGCTTGGAAATATTTCACCTGTTGATTGTCTTCGACCAGCGACTCCAGAGCAAACTAAGCAATCACCAGCTATAGCATCAAATTATCGCACAGTTTATGGAACAAGCTCTAGTACAGATGAATCAGATGATTTACCACTCAGTCGGTTGAAAAGAAATGATTTTTATGATCTTCTGCCTACGCCTGTTAAAGTTCAAATGCACATCGACTGTTAGACGAAAAACCATTAATTGTCGAGGTACTCCAGTCACAAAAGATCTATTTGATAAATATAATCAATAGAAAATAAATAGTAAAGAAGTGAAAGGTAGCAAAAGAAAGAAAAATAAACAAGACGAAAACTTTACTGATGTTAAAACAGGTAAAAAAGAAAAAACGAAGTTTAAAAAGACTTCCTAAGAAAGAATCCTAAGAAAGCTAACTAAGGAAGCGTATATGCAAAAAAGTCTACTATCGTCAAAGGTAAATCACAAAAACGAGTGAGTTGGTACTGTCATGCCTGCAAAGAATGGACGATGCAATGAGGCAACGCTCGCGATGCTCCAAGTGGTATAACGAAGAGTGTGTCGATTTGACTGCATAAGATACTGATGACTTTCAATGTCCTGATGGATGCGAATAAAATTTATTTAATTTTCTAAGACCACTATGTTTCCTATTGCTTTATGTTAATGATTATTGATCTCAAGAATACCAATTTACGTAGTATAAGTTGATTTTTGGATAATTTCAAGTATAGGCCTTTTTACTCTACCCTAGTATAATAAGGGCTATAGACTGCGTTTTAAAAAAGTTATATATTGTTTTGGTTTTAAGCTAGAGAAGCTATTTTTTCTTTAAACTCTGTAGTAATTTAAGTACATGACTGATTAATAATAAAACTTGTTGATTATGTTGGATATTTTTCATTTTATTTCAAATTTCCCTTAGCTAGGCCTTAATACCCTCAGTACCTTACCTGAACTCAATGTTTCCATTCTTGATAGCTAAAACAACATTGGCAGCTCCTTGAAAGAGGATTTTCCTCTCCACTAATAAGGCGCACCGTAACACGAAGCTCTTCCAATATCTATACAGGGTTATTTTTCAAAGAGTAGCCAAATTTCAATCTTAAGTTCAAATATATAAATAATGATATATCGTTATTGCAGTTTTTGAAAATACCAGTAAGGCTTCTACTTTTATTTGCAATTATCCCAAATTGAATGTGACTTATTAGCAACAACGTTTTTGCCTACCGATCGACCCCTACGAATGTGTGCGTGTGTAGTAAAATCAGTTAATGCATTACTGTGCATTTTAAATTTAAAAGATAAAAAGGCCAGAGTGAGATTTTTTAATTAATTTTTCTTCACCATTTGCCTACGTTACTTATTCTGAACCTTCTCTGCAAATTTGGCTGCTTATTGCAAAATAACCGTGTATGAACGTTAAGACCGCAGGATCCCTCCTTATTAATAATAAATATGTCTACATATATACCCAATTTTTACTATTATATGTTATAAAAATTGGGACCTTAATGTATTAAAAGATGTAATGTCTGGGTGGCGTTTAGTCCATAGAAACGTATGTACCTCTGTATTCTCCCTTGATAATGGCACTAGAACAAATATTTATGACGATAAAAAAAAATCTACACCTGCCATGCCAATGGGTCAGCTCTACCGGGGAAGGACCACGCTCTCACAAAATATCAGCGTAAAATAGCAGCGTCTTTCGTATGGTGATTGTAGAGAATCGGATACCCTTTTTTACTGGAAAAGATGCATTCCATCTTAGTCCTCACGGGTGACAACGCATCTGCATTTTGATTTGTAATAGACAATAGATGTAGATGTCTATGGGCCGCAGCAACCACTTACCATCAGGTGGACTGTGTGCTCGTTTGTCACCCTTATCCCATTAAAAAAAATCAAACTAATCATCATGATTATTAGCCTGTAAACAGTCCACCACTATAGAATTGAACATCGTCGAGGTAGACCATAATAGCCTCACTTGTCAAGTGGATAAGCGATCGCGGCATCCGACTTCTGGCATCTTAGTCACTCCCCATCACCTGTTGAAGTATTTTACGTCCGTCATAAACATGATGGTTATACTATCATTTTTCGTGGATGCATAAAATTTCTGGCATTTCCCATTGTCGCCTCTTACAACTTGTTTCACATACATTTGTACATTTGTACAACAGGTCAAATCAACTAGGACAGGACCATACTCGCACGAAAAATCAGCGAGAAATAGCAGCATAATACTGCTGTGTTTAAGGTGAGTGACGAGAATTGGAGACCCATTTTACTGGTAACGATGCATTCCATTAACAAGTCCTCAGGGGTGACAACGCATCTGCATTTCATTCTTATTCTCAATCGAGAATAGACATCTAGGCACGACTACGGTTCTTACGGCGTCACGATTTGGATTCGCATAGATCTCGACGAGATACGGCGAAAAGTAAGAATATTTTTTTTTTCGATATCTCGCCTAGTTATCGATATACCGAGATATCGATAGATGAGCTAGATGTAGGTGTCTCTGGGCCACAGCAACCATTTTTTTTATAGGAGACGCAAACGAACATGTGGCTCACCTGATGGTAGGTGACTACCGCCGCCCACGAACAACTGCAACACCAGGGGAATTGCAGATGCGTTTCCGTCCTTTTAAAATAGAGTAGGCTCTCTTCTTGAAGGTCCCTGAGTCGTATCGGTCCGAAAAAAACCGCTGGTGATAATCGATTCCATAAGGAAGTTGTGCGTGGAAGAAAACTTGTTCTAAATCGCACAGTGGTGGACCGCCAATCATTCAGATGATATAGATCGTGCTGTTTGGTCGCTTGTCATCCTAACTCCTCTAAAAAAGCCTTGATATTTTAATACTTTCACTACATTCCCGGTTAAGATCCTTGCTGAATTATTCATTGAAGTTTGCTGAGGCTAAATCTGCGTTTCTGCTACAGAAATCTTTTACCACACCTGTAAAACTTCATTAATGGACGTGGGCCTCTCCCTTTGCAAAAAGATTTATCATTATCGTCCACACCTTAAACGTTTGACCTC
Source organism: Parnassius mnemosyne (assembly GCA_963668995.1). NCBI lineage: Eukaryota > Metazoa > Arthropoda > Insecta > Lepidoptera > Papilionidae > Parnassius > Parnassius mnemosyne. Next base: position 29,622,590 of record CAVLGL010000088.1, read on the forward strand.
CATGTCGGTCTTTGTAATAAACGAAATAGTTAGGTAACTGATATTTTTCTGACTTTTCCTCAAACCTCGTCGCCTTTTACGAAAGCCTCGCACGCACAGAACGAAGTGGCCTTCTCGTGTTCGTGCGATCCATAGATTATACATAAATTATCCATATATTATAACAAAAGTGCGACCTCGCGAATACAAGTATCTCAAGCGCACACGCGGTTGCTTTAATGACGTGTAGCAGCTGTCACCGTTTTCTGAAAACAAATCCGATGGTAATTAAACAATAATTAATACAAACCAACCGAATAAAATTGATTGGATTTGCATACATATACGCTTCATCTATAAAAATAATTAAAATTGAAGTGTCTGTTTGTAATGTGAAAATAACAGCTTTTTACTTAATGGATATGAAAGTATATACGGTACTTCTAACAAAAACACAATTTTTAACATTTTTGTCTGTCTGTCTGTTTGTTCCGGCTAATCTCCGAAATGGCTGGACCGATTTTGACGGGACTTTCACTAGCCGATTAGGCTACTTGAATTTTAAAAAAAGAACGCCAAAAAATCTTAAATTAACAAACAGTTTTTTTTTATAGGAGTTTATGGCCTGGTATCTAGACCTTTAGGCCAAGTCTTGAGTATTTTTATTCGGTTTATTATAAATAATTATCCTTCATAGTTCACTGCTTCACAATATGTTGATGCGTCACATTGTGCAGCCCTTGAGAGATTTTGACGGCAACTTGAGCCAGCAGACAGCTGATAGTTGGCGATGGTATCTCAAGGCGCCTATGCAAACAAACAGCTTATCTTGAGAATCCATCACCATCAGAGCACTTGTTTCACTGTTTCCACTAATAGTTCACATGCGTAGACAATTAATACACAAAATCGCACCACTTTTACATATCAAAGTCCACTTCAAACCATTATTTAAACAATAATACAGGAGCAGCAAACCGCCGCTGATCAAGTTCCCGCCAAAACTCTAACAAACAGTTAGTTAAGCCATAAAGTTGTTGCTTCTGAAAAAAATTAAGGATCCCTATAAATATAGATGCTGTTTAAAATAAATGAATGTATTGAATTGAATGAATGAAATGAACTGAATTGAATAATAAATGAAATGAAAAATGCTCAGATAAAATTTCTTAGTAAGTAGAGCCGCCATGCAGTTTTTTTTAGGAGATAAATAAAAAAACGAGCATACGGCTCACCTGATAGTACCTAAGTGTCGACCGCCGCTCTAGAACAACTGCAACGTCAGTGTAATTGCAGGTGCGTTGCCGTTTTTTTTTAAAAAGGTGTAAGGTAAGCTCGCTTCTTGATGGTCCCTAAGTCGTATCGGTCCGGAAAAATCGCCAGTGGGAAACAGTTCCACAAAAAAGTCGTGCGAGGAAGAAAACTCCTAGTAAAACACACGGTAGTGGACCGCCAAGAATCCAGATGATGTGGATTGAAAAACAGTTTTGTCGCGATGTACCTTGGTGAAATTTGGCGTCTGGAATTAATCGGAACAACTTCTCATAGCACTCGCCGTGATAAATACGATAGAAAATGCAAACGATTTTTAATGCTGTTGAATAATGGACTAAGACAAACCGAAATATCAATTATAAGAGGGTTGAAGATAAGACATTATTTAAGCACGCTTTTTACAAAATAATATTCAATAATACCTTGGACATAAACAATAAGCCGATTAGAACTGTAGGTAAGCACAGCACAAGAAGAATAGTGGAACAAGAAAAACAAGATTTTAAAAGAAAACTATACGGATATGCGTAGCCTACAAAGTTGAGTCAACTTACTTTATATGTTTATAGTTATTTTTATATACATTTATTGAAGTATATATGTATAAATGTGTGTTATTATTAATATATGTATATGAATTATATATATTTTATATATATGAGTATATTTAATGTATGTGTTGCATGTATATATTTGAACTGAATTATATCATGACAATTTAACTGCCCAAACTCACTCTCTGTTCTACCCAAGGTTAGCTGGTAGAGAATGCCATATAACATTAAGCTCGCCCTTTGTACAAATATTTGGTGCAATAAAGAATAAATAAATAAATAAATAAGTAAATAATCACCATTACAGCGTATCAAAGTCCACTGCTGAGTACAGGCTTCCCCAAAGAATGCCTCATAAGGCCCGCCACATACATACGGAATTCCGTTTCGAGATTCCGTTTCGGAATTTCGAACGGTCGGCCACACACAAACGGAATCCCGTTTGGTCCGCAAAATATCGAACGGAAATCTACCGTACGTGTGTGGCGGGTCATAGATTTTATATGGACTCGCTGCGTTCGGGATTCCGAATCGGAATATCAAAACGGAATCTCGAAACGGAATTCCGCATGTATGTGGCCAGCCTTAGTGGTACGGTTGCCACACAGCTGCACGCCCGTTAGGTAGGTAGGAATTACAGCTTAATTTTATAGTTATTATTTGAAAGACACTGCTGCCCATCTCCTGGTTTGTTTTTCTCTGACATCCACGAGACGATATTGAGTTGTGGATATTCTTACACCGCCACTAGTCGGTGGATATTTTAAAGTTTTATAGCCTGGATTTTCCGTCTGTCATTTTTTTATAATTTATACTATATAATTACGTTTTCTCATAGTCACATGTTATAGATTTTCTTTCACTTCGTCAGAAATGACTGCTATCAGTAGATAAGAGTAGATAGTAGATACCTGCGTACCTACAAACTGAACAGTTCTTATAAAGTATAATTGAATGTATTTGCAAAATTTAAAAGTGTAGTATTAGAACAACATATAGGTAGGTGCGTAATTCTTTTTATTGGCTTTTATTGTTTGGTTGTGTTTTTTTATTAAGTTACCTGTAAGTCAATTTTTGAGAAATAAAACTAGATTTATTTACGCATTATTTTATTGTGTTGTTATTATTCATATTAACACCATAGTTGGTGTATCATACAATATATTTAATTAAAGGTAAACGTTTCACAATAAAGATAAAAAGCGACACTAAAACCTATAAGAGCAAAATTAAGTGGAGTAGTGACACAATAATTGACGGCGATATCGCGTAAAACATATTATAATGTACGAATGCCGTAAATTATCAAAGATAAATGATAATATTAATCTATTACATAAAGCTACGTATAACAGTAAACGCAGTTTGATAAGTACGCACTATTGTGGCGGGTGGAAAGAAAAGGGGAGATCTCTTACCGGGCAAGGTGTTCTGCCCGGGGAGCGGCCAACGCTCCGAGTGGTAGTTTTTTTTTGCGCCCGGAAGCAATTGGAAAGGGTTACCCCGATACGCGAGGAGGCAGTAAATGCTTTATGCATACCACGACAGCCGGTCTGTCGTGGTTAAGCAAACTGTCCTCACGACATAAGCTCCATCTCTCCAAAACATACGTAAGACCTATTATATCCTACGCAAGCGTAGCCTTCGCGCACGTGTACAAATATATTTTGCACGACCTCCAGTCGCCCAAAATACTTCTATTTGTAGAGTCACTGGAGCCCGATGATGTCATCGTAACTCCGACCTGCACAGGGATTACGTACTTCCGACAATCTCTGAATATTTCAAGCAAATGTCTCAGCGCTGTGCCTAACCCGCCAGAGGTAAAGCCAGCCACTTACTTTTCGACTCCAAATGTCGCGACCGGATGTCCGGAGAGCCCTCTACCGGTTTTTCTACGGTTTTAGAGCAGTTTAGGCTCCTCCGACATTGGATAAGCCAAAATATTGTTCAAGGTGCCAATTCGAAAATTCGTATCACTACCAAAACATATCTAACTTTCTCATTGCTTCATTCCGGACACATTCCATCAAAATATGTTGAACATCTTCAACTGTTCCGCATACGTCGCAATTTGGTGATGGCACTTATTTCATTAAATTGAAATTAAGAATTAATGAATTTAAGAAAAATGTCGCACGCCATAATTGCATTTAATTAGGTTGGTAAACAGCCTACAGTGAACAAAACCAGTACACTACGTTATTTGTTACCGCGAACACGTACTCATACCGAAATCAAAGAAGTAGATTTAACTTAAATAAATGTACTGTGACTGTGCGAGTATGTCGTGATAGAAAATGTACGTACTTTTAATTGTTTCTCTAAATGTGGCCATGTGCTGATCATTGCAAATAACGGACATTCTGATTCTGACTAAATATTTGACGTGAGTTATTTTAATTTTTATATTAATTATATATTTACTCATAAACGAATTATTATAACGTAAACAACATTACAACAAAAACGTAGACGAATGATGCGGAATTTCGTAATATATTTGTATAATCTAAAATATGTCGTGAAAAGATCACTATGAAACCTTTTTTTTTATATAGGATAAGGGTGACAAGCAAGCACACAGTCCACCTGATGTTAAGTAGTCACTGTGGCCATTAGACATCTACATCTATCCTCGTTTGCAAATCAAACTGCAGATGCGTTGTCACCCGTGAGGACTAAGATGGAATGCCTCTTCCAGTAAAAAGAGTCTCCGGTTCTCTACACTCACCATTCGAAACAGAGCAGTGTTAAGTTGCTAAGTTACGCCGGTATTCTGTGAGATCGTGGTCCTTCCCCAGTCGAGCCGACCCATTCGTGCTACAATTATACTACTAACATAGCTGCAGCATGGCCCTACCACGTATAAATCCTTAAAAAAATAATTTAATACTTAAAGTTAATACAATGTACCTGTAGCGTAGCACTAACGTAAAAATAAACGTTAAAGCCTTTAAATATTTCTCATCTCGAAAGCGCACGTTATTATATAAAGTAAACAAGAAGATAACTTGTACTGTAGTTTAAAATTTAAACCTGTCAACAAGACACAAAACACGTGCGGATGTAAATACGAATTTATAAAACAGACTGTCTCGTTGGTCTAGTGTTCATAGACGGGGTTGCTGACCATGTGGTCCTGTGTTCGAATCCCGGGTCGGGCTACAATCACCTATTAGGATTTTCCATCAAGAAATTCTCAGTAGGACGGAGCACGTAAAGCACGTAAAGACATTGGCCCTAAGCTCTCTCCAGTGGTGTCGGATTGCCGTCCCATCTATACAAATAAATAAAATTGAAGTGTCTGTTTGTAATGTCAAAATTACAGCTTTTTACTAAATGCATATGAAAGTATATACTTATAAACTTATTATAATTTTTAAAATGTTTGTCTGTCTTTCGACACAGATTTTGACGGGGCTTTCACTGGCAGATAGCTGATGTCATAAGGATTCACTTAGGCTACATTTATTTTAGAAAAATAATTAGGGTTCCGCGCAAAAAACATTAAAACCCATAAAATCCAATCGTAATAATTCCACGCGGGTGAAGTCGCGGGGAACAGCTAGTATCCAAATAAGCTCGAAATTAGTTAACAGTTTTGAAAGTGTGTGTTTTACACACACACTCAAGACACTCTTAAATTTTTTTTTGTTTTTATTATAAAAGGATTTCAGGTTCTCTACACTCGTTATAAGAAACACAGCGTAGGGTTGCTATTTTACTCTTGTATTTTGTAAGATTTGGTCATTCACATTTGGTTGAGCCGACCCATTAGTGCAACCATAATACAGTTGCAGCGTGGCCCTACTGCACAGCTGTTTAAATAGCATACTTGACGAAGTAATTATTTTATGTTAAATCAAAATAAATCGCTCCTGTTTATCGATCTCCGGAAACTAAACTTGTGTATTCGCGGTTACAAAAAAAAGAGCAAATATTGCTCAAAGAGCAGCGTGGTTCAGCCGTTTCGGAGATTATCCGCAACAAACAGACAGACAGACAGACAAAAATTTAAAAAATTGTGTTTTTGTTATAAGTACCGTATATACTTTCATGTGCACGTTATTAGGCGTCGACTATATCAGTGCTATTGTATTATACTTCTTTGTTCCTAATTATACAACGCTAATCTGAATCATCAATAAAACACATTACATAATTTTGTTACAATTTTTATTTATAAAATACAAAATCTTATTACTTATTATCTATCAAATAGGAGCGAAACATCTCATCCACTAAAATATCGTTGTACAATGTGTTCCTTGTAAATATACTCGTAAAACTATGTATTGAACATCCCTGAAACTTATATAGCAAATACATTAAGCAATATTCGCCACAAACTGAAGTCCACTCATTCTGAATCCTATCAACATTCCAGTTCCATCTTTTACAATTCCTTTTTAAAAACTCTAGATGATATCGTACAGGTGATCGTCCATATGAATCAAAATATTGACCGACGTCATTCGTATCGATATATAAAGCTACCCAATGTGACCCTGGTTTATCATCTGTATCCAAATTGCATATTATATACGTTGGTACGTGGGTATAGATTATTACAGTACCAATCTACTCAATGAATAACATAGGAATGGTCAATTATAGTGATTTCTAAATATTAAATTGCATTTTTGTGTTATACAAATCGTACTTGAGTCATTGATCACCAAACAAAACACAATACGAAGAAATGTTGAGATAGGCAACGGAAATGTGAGATAAACTGGTTGACGCATAAAGTAATTATCAACTCATTACGGAAATACTTTAGATTAGAATTTTTACGTACTGGTGGTATATAAGACCAACAGACGCAGTCATCGAGTTAGTGTATGGTCGTTTGACTGCAGTGGATCTATCAATAGTACATTTGTGTTACTTCAATGCACCAAAGGCTATGGATGTAAGTGTTTATTCTATTGACTAAATTACTTTTTTTCTGTTATTTTCATGCGTGTGTATTATTTTATTTAAATATTGTGTATGTATATGATTAAGCCGTGGTAACTCAGATGGTTAGCGCTAGCTGTAAATTTCACAGTACGCGACCCGGGTTCGATCCCCACCAGCACCAATTAAATTGTTAATCGCAATTTTAAGTGCTTATTACCACGTGCTTGGTGGTGAAGGAAAACATCGTGAGGAAACCTGCATGTCTGAGAAAATTTCGAAGGCATGTGAAGTTCGCCAACACACATTGAGGCAGCGCGGCGGACATTCCTTGCCCTAAAACCCTCTCAGAAATGAGAGGAGGCCTATGTTCAGCAGTGGACTTTAATAGGCTGTAACTTTAACTTTTTTAACTTTTATGATTAAGTGTTAACAAATTGATATTAACATGATAACTGTGTTGTTGCAGAAATCATTGAGCTTCGATGAAAATACCTATAAACAGTATTACTACTCGCCACTCTCCCCTCAAGAAGAGAGTGATGACCTCGTCATTAATAATAACACATGCGATGGTGGAAAAAGAAAATCGCAATCGATTGATCATTTTTTTGAAGCTGAATCAAAAATAAAAAGAGGAAGCTGTTATCATCAACCGTAGCACGAGCCGCTAGAGATGGTGTATCATACATTTCTACTAATTCTGACGACGGAGACCAATTAAATATTACGTAAAGACTAATAAGGATAGCATCTACGACAACACAAAGGCCCTCGTATACAATATAACAAAGACAATAGCAGAAAGTGAAAAAGTTAAAAAATACTTTTTTAACAATGACAGTCATTAGCTGATCATTAGTGAATGTGATTCTGTTTACTTCAATTACTTCTGTGTACTCATTACATTCTATGTCATTAGCTGATCATTAGTGAATGTGATTCTGTTTACTTCAATTACTTCTGTGTACTCATTACATTCTATTTATAATCCTTTGCTAGACTATAAATATCGAACATTATTTGAAATTTTGGTATCAGTTGGTCTACGAACACTGAACTGTTACTTACTCTGCTATCTATTTTCTTCTTTACTATAAGGATGGAAAACTTCAGTGAAGTGTGCACCAGTGCTTTTTTCTCCACAATCATGGAAGAGAATACGGAACTATTCAATAGCGAATTAAATCAGGAGTTGTCTAAAGTTTGTGAAGAAATGGAGAGGGGTCAACTGTTCGATTCGTCATACGATGATGAGTTGTATCATCACTGTGCGATGGTTGAAACACAGTTTAAGTATGTAAAATAAACATTCATTTCGATCATAATTTACATATTGTCTTATACAGTTTTTAATAAATTTAAACATTTTAGCAGTCAACCACTACAACTTGGAAGAGGAATGAAGCGAACGTGCAGCAAAGAATCCAAGATCATCAAAAAACCAACAACGGAAGCAGAAGCGCATACCTCTGCAGGGAACAGTATCAGTAACGATGATCAAGTGGAATGTCCAACGTGCCATATATTTATCAAGAAACGGTATTTAGCTAATCATTTTAAAAGTAATGTTCATAAAAATAATCTTTTAAATTCACATAATTCTTTATCAAACGTTAGTGTTATTGAATCTGCTTTTGGAAATAGGATTTTAACTTATAAAATCAAGAGTAGAGTCGATCGTTCGACATGGGTAAATTTTGAAACTCCTGAACTATTTTTAAATTCTATTAAAGATGATATTTTATTTTTATTACAAGAGTGTATTCATCAACACATAATTTTTAAGGTAAACTTCATATTGCATGCTGATTTTGTTCAACAAACTAAAGATATTCATGATACGTTCGATTTTCAAACGCTTAACTATATTATTTGTCAAGGAGATGACTTAAATATTTTTCTTTCATCTTTAAATGATACAATTACTACTAAAATTAGTGCTTTCGAAAAAAAAGATAGTGGATGGAGTCTAAAAAACATAAAATCTATAGACATGAATGTTAATAAATTTAACCCCCTACGCGGTACTTCATACATAGATCTTCCTCGTGACATAAAATTAAAAAAGGCTGTTATAAATGTAAAAAACAAGGATTATTTTTGTTTTAAATGGGCGTCACTCTCGGCGTTATATCCCGTAAACAAACACACCGATCGGGTATCATCGTACGTTAAACATGCAAATAAACTTAAATTTGATGGTATTTCCTTTCCGGTTAAAATTTCTGACATAGCAAAAGTAGAGAAATTAAATGAACATCGTGAGGAAACCTGCATGTCTGAGAAAATTTCGAAGGCATGTGAAGTTCGCCAACACACATTGAGGCAGCGCGGCGGACATTTCCTTGCCCTAAAACCCTCTCAGAAATGAGAGGAGGCCTATGTTCAGCAGTGGACTTTAATAGGCTGTAACTTTAACTTTTTTTACCTTTTGTGATTAAGTGTTAACAAATTGATATTAACATGATAACTGTGTTGTTGCAGAAATCATTGAGCTTCGATGAAAATACCTATAAACAGTATTACTACTCGCCACTCTCCCCTCAAGAAGAGAGTCTGGCTAGTCCACTCACTAATCCACTCAATATTGCACCTAATATTGTTGGTAAGAAAGCCCCTCCTTTTTGTATAATTATATTTTTTCTTAGTTTATGTTTACACTTACGTACTAGTTTACGGAGTATGTTTTTATGTTTATTCAATTTTTGTTTATCCTGATCTTTAAGAGGTACTTTTCCTTGTAAAACGTTATGAATACACTCACAAATACAGTTAATTTCTTCTTCATCACACGTTTTAAGTAATGCTCTTTGATATTTTGGTTTAAGCGTATGCAAAGCGGTTAGCAAATGTTTATACGTTGTGAGTCGACGATGCATCATTTAGCAATGATTTCAATTGTTTGATTCTTGGTGTATTTAAACTCTTTTGTGGGGACTTAGACTGTACAGAAACCATTAAATGGAAAGACATTTGTCTTGATACGACAAAAATCATTGGTATTCTGTTTTAAATCTACCATTAAATATCCATGCGCCTCTAGAGTTGCATCCCTGTAGGCATCTTCAATGAATTTTGGGTTATCTGGTGATACTTGTCTTGCTAAATATCTTATTTGAGTTTTATCTCGAGGGTTTTTAAAATATATTATATAACTTGAGTTTAAAGATATGTCTCTTTGTCCTTTACCCTGATGAAATAAATTTTGTGTTAGATAAAATACACTAGGATTCCTGTGATGACTACCTTTTGTATATATATCCACAATTCTTCCATCGGACTCTCTCATTAGATTATCAATAATAACAAGATGTGGGTTTTCACCATCAAACATATTAAGATTTGGAATTCCTTGATGATAGTTAACATTTGGTAAATTATATAATGGTTGCATTTCATCAAAGCACCATGTGATCTGATTAAAATCACAATTACATATTTCTGTAACTGATTTTATGAAATTTGTTACAAAATTTGACTTCCCACACCCACTTGGTCCTGCCACAATAGCAGTGAACGGATGGATAAAGTGAAACATAACACACGTCTAAAGTTCAAAGGGGTGAAATAAAAAATGAAAGTGTTGGTGTAAACAATTAATATATATTCCAAAAATTATATAAAACAGAATTATCTGTATACTATTTCTAACACAATTAGTACATCATAATTTTACAATTAACTCAACCTCAAATAAATAGAAACAACAATTAGTACATCATAATTTTACAATTAACTCAACCTCAAATAAATAGAAACAACAATTAACTTAAATTATTTACAATAAAACAATGATTAAATATGTAATAAACTACGTCATATTATAGTATTATCATAATTTTACAATCAATATAAATTTTTCTTAAACGCAGACATAAAAGTAAAAACTATCAACACTTAACGCAGTTTATAATGACCCCAAGCTAATGTTTTAATATTATTATCTAAAATATGTCTCTTTGTGTCATTATATGATAAACCTATCTTATTTAATTTTTGTGTGAAAATTGTGTGTTTAATTGATTTAAATCTAAGCATACTATAATATTGCACTTTTTTATTAAATAGAGAAGACTTATAACTATTCATTGTCATCTTTTTAGTGATACATTTATTTACCCCTTTTGCCTTGGCTATAGTCTTATTCTCTAAGTTAAAAGCGTACATTTTGGCTCGTAAACCTACAAATTCTTTCATGATTTTACCATTATTTTCATCTTTAAAAAAAACCTAATTTCTTTTTATTTAATTTTGGATATTCAAAAATATTATTTGTATCATAATCTGAGGTATCAAAGTATGATGAAAGGTCAGGTTTTATATCAGTGTAAAAATCATTTGTAAATATATGATATTGTTACGCGCCACTATTAATGTCTTGTACATGGCAACACTAGTTACACTAGCGCCCCCTAGTGTCGAGTAAATGAAAGTATTGCGCGCCACTATTAATGTCTTGTACATGGCAACACTAGTCACACTAGCGCCCTCTAGTGTCGAGTAGCAGAACTAGGAGAGTCGAGATTCTTCCAGAAATTTCGGGACCGATATGTACTCGAACATTCTAGATGTCGCTACAGTGGAAGGTTCTGGAAACTGTCTGAGGCCTATATAAGGCCGGTATGGACCACGACCAGGGCAGTATTGAATTGGCGATACAAGAGAATACTTCGAAGCGAAATAACGGCGAACTGTGTTTTATTATTAGTGTGTTTTAAGGTGTAATTAGTATCCGTAATTAAAGTGTCAATTTTGGTAATTTAATCGGCAGTTTTTAATTGTCTCGAACCTCAAGCTCGTAACAATTGGTGTCAGAAGTGGGATCAAATATGCCGATTTTACCTAAAGACGACACGGAGGGTATCCGTACCCGAAGTCAACGCCAACAGGAGACGGACCAGAGACGATTTGGTAATGCAACGCCGCAAACGTCGGAGGGCCAGTTGCTAACCACGGAGGCTGGCCCGTCAGCAGCTCCTGCATCTGCAGCACCTGACTTAGGTGCTCTGATGATGATGCTGCAGGATCAGGCTCGCCGACAGGAGGAACAGGCCCGCCGACAGGAGGAACAGGCCCGCCGACAGGAGGAACAGACCCGTCGGCTGGAAGAGCAGCTGCAGCGCGGTATGGAAGAACAGATGCTCCTCAGGAAGGACCTTCACGCTACCTTCGGGAAAGAGATAAAGGAGGTGAAGGATAGGGTTGCTCAACATGACAACCGCCTGTCGGAAGCTGAAACCCGAATCGACCAAGTGAACAATCGGGTTGACAACGTGATGGCTGATGTGAAGAAAACGCTGGACGACCTCAAACTTGGGGATGGAGTTACAGCTCCCGTGGTAGCTACAACACCTTCGCTACGTGGATTCAAAGTGCCGCCGTTCGACGGGACTTCTTCCTGGTCGGCCTATAAAATCCAGTTCGAGGCTGTCATGAAAGCGAACGGCTGGAATAAAAGTCAGGCCATGACTGCTCTCACCCTAGGCCTGCGCGACCACGCATTAACTGTTCTGGAAGCTCTCGGTAAGGAAGTGACTTACGAGCAGCTCCTTGAGGCATTGGAGGCGAGATATGGCGACGCTCACCTGGAACACGTCTTTCGTGCGCAGCTCAAAGATCGCGTGCAACGCAGTAACGAAAACCTGCAGCAGTGGGCCCTTGAGGTGGAGAAGCTGGTTCGAAAAGCGTACCAGTCTGTACCTGCGCTTATTGTAGGGAACCTGGTGCAGACATTCATCGACGGCATCCGTGACCTTGAAGTCAGAGCTGCTGTGAGGCTCGGGCACCACGAGACGCTTAAGGACGCCTTGACCCATGCACTGGAGGTGGAAGCCGTGCGGCAGGATCATCGTTCTCACCGCGTCAGGGAGGTTGCAACAGCTAAAGTTCAGGACCGCAATAAAAGCTACAGCCCTAGGTGCTACGGCTGTGGAGAAAGGGGCCATCTTCGATCCAGCTGCCCTAAGCGAACTGTAGGAAGGGAAGGTGATCGATCTCGAGAGGGTAGTGCGGATAATAGCACCGCCCAGCAGCAGCAGGGAAACTGGCGGGTGCTGGCTGATGTTAAAAGAGCCCCAAGGATTTCGATCTCACAAACTCATGATGGGAACAGCCTAATCATCAAGGGCGAAGTCAACGGAACGCCATGTAAACTGACCATAGACACTGGAGCCTCTCGCACGGTTGTCAGTTCCCAACTTATAAGTCGGTTCCTTGGTGACTCCGCATACAACCGAGAACGCATTAATTTGGTGACAGCCACTGGTCAGCGCATACCCGTCCGTGGAGAGAAGGAGATGGAGTTGAAGCTAGGCGACATGATCTACCTGCATAATGTCATCGTGGCTGATATAATGGACGACTGCATCCTGGGCCTAGACTTTATGAGGAAGAATTGTTGTGAGATCGACGTTAAGCAAGGTGTTTTGAAATGTGGACAAGAAGAACTTTTCATGGAAGGGGCGTTACCAGGGAATGTGTACAGCCTTAAGAAGATTGTTCTTCCGCCGAAATCGGAAACGATTGTGCCGGTTAGTCTTCCTCGGAGTCCTGGGCAAGCTCATCGTTGTGTACTCGTGGAAAGGGTAGACAATGACCTTCCATGGAAAGTGGCTCGAACCTTGGTCAGAACCACCGACATCTCAGGAGTACGTGTGTTGAACCTTTGTGATCAGGAACAGATTATAGAAAAAGGCACATTGGTTGGTACTAGTGAGGAAGTGGATTGGTTGCGTCGGTGCGAATATCTATCGACCGGGACCCCTAGCAAGGATGGACAAACGAGAGTGACCACACTTTTAGAAGACTGTCGCAGCGTTCTCTCCCCGAATGAAATGGTCAAGGCGAAGAAGTTGTTACTCAAGTACGCCAATGTTTTCTCGTCAAACGAAGCTGACATAGGAACGACTGGCTTAGTTCAACACAAAATAAACACAGGACAAGAATTGCCTATTCGTCAGCGGCCAAGAAGATTGCCTGTAGCACGTGAAAAGGAAGTGGAAACCATGATTGAGGGAATGGTGAAGGATGGTGTTATTGAACCTTCATCTAGTCCATGGTGTTCACCTGTGGTGCTGGTAAAGAAGAAGGACGGCAGCATGCGGTTTTGTGTTGACTACCGCCGCCTGAACGACGTTACGAAGAAGGACAGCTATCCCTTGCCTAGAATTGATGACACGCTGGATATGCTCACAGGCGTAAAGTGGTTTAGTACGCTGGACCTGAAAAGTGGCTACTGGCAGGTTGAAATTGACCCTAAGGACAAGGAGAAAACTGCATTTTCCACAGGAAAGGGTCTGTGGCAATTTAAAGTCATGCCGTTTGGATTGTGCAATGCTCCAGCAACGTTTGAAAGGTTGATGGAGCTTGTACTTACCGGGCTAATTGGAGATGCCTGTCTCGTCTATTTGGATGACATAATCATCGTAGGCCGTACGTTTGAGGAGCACCTTCAAAACCTGGAACGCGTGCTCATGAAGATCCAGAGTGCCAACCTCAAGTTGAGTCCAAAGAAGTGCTCACTATTCAAACGGCAAGTTAGTTTTTTGGGGTATGTAGTGTCGGAAGAAGGTATCCGCACGGATCCAGAGAAAATTGCTGCTGTCAAGGAGTGGCCGGTCCCAAAAGACAAGACACAGGTTAGAGCATTTTTGGGTTTGTGCTCTTATTATCGGCGATTTGTGAAGAACTTTGCAGATATAGCCAAACCTCTGCACAAGCTAACCGAGGAGAAGCGACAATTCTGCTGGGATGAAAGTTGCGATATTGCATTCCAGGAGCTCAAGAACCGCCTGTGCAAAACACCTATTTTGGGGTACCCTGATGCGGGCAAGGAATTCATAGTTGACACAGACGCAAGTGATATAGGACTTGGCGGTGTGTTGTCTCAACGGAATGGTGATCAAGAGATTGTGATAGCGTACTTCAGCAAGTCGTTGTCAAAGCCGGAAAGGAACTATTGTGTCACAAGACGGGAATTGCTTGCTGTGGTAAAGTCCTTGCAGCATTTTAGCAAATATCTTCTAGGGCGGAAATTCCACTTACGAACTGACCATGCTGCACTGAAATGGCTATTGCAGTTCAAAAATCCGGAAGGACAAGTTGCGAGATGGATAGAACTACTACAGGAATACGACTTTGTGATCGAACATCGCAGCGGGAAATCTCATGGCAATGCAGATGCATTGTCAAGAAGACCTTGCCCTGAAGATTGCAAGCATTGTACTAGGCAAGAGGGTAAGGAAGTGGTATCTGTGAGAATGCTCAGGACAGACCAGCTCAGCAATGAGTGGAAGGACAGCCTACAACATGCACAGCAGGAAGATTCGGACATTAAGCCGATTCTGGAATGGATGAAGGCCAGTGCTCCTAAGCCCAAGTGGAGCGACGTCTCAGCAATGAGTTCGACCACGAAAAGCTATTGGGCCCAATGGGACAGCTTGCTGATTCAGGATGGAGTCCTGTGCCGTAAATGGGAAAATGGTCGGGGAGATACGTGTCATTTGCAAATGGTTGTCCCTAAGGCTAAAGTGCCGGATATTCTACAGCTGTACCATAGTGGTTGTTCAGGAGGCCACCTGGGAGTTAAACGAACTCTCCTGAAGATCCGAGAACGGTTTTACTGGGTCCACTGTCGTGACGATGTCGAGGACTGGTGCCGCAAATGTACAAGTTGTGCGGCTGTAAAGGGACCTCAAATTCGTAGTAGAGGCGCATTGAAATTGTACAATGTTGGTGCACCATGGGAGAGGATAGCCATTGACGTTGCGGGGCCGTTTCCAGAAACTGAAAGTGGTAACAAGTATTTCATGGTAGTGATGGATTACTTCACTAAGTGGCCAGAAGTCTTCGCCATTCCAAATCAAGAAGCTTCAACAGTTGCAGATAAACTAGTTCATGAAGTCTTCTGTCGTTTTGGAGTACCTTTAGAGATTCACAGCGATCAAGGAAGGAATTTTGAGTCTCAAATATTCCAGGAAACTTGCCGAGTTATGGGTACTCAGAAAACACGAACAACTTCTTACCACCCACAATCTGATGGAATGGTAGAAAGATTTAATCAGACATTGGAGAGGTACCTAGCAAAAGTTGTGGAAAAACGGCAACGAGACTGGGACAGGCACATACAACCGTTTTTGTTGTCATATCGAAGCGCTGTTCACGAAAGTACATCAGTGACACCAGCTTTCGCAAACTTTGGGAGAGAATTGCGGCTGCCTGCAGACCTGATCACCGGAATACCACCTGATGCCCCACGCAGTATAACTGATTATGCAAATGACTTGCGGAACAAAATGAATGACATTTATGAGCACGTCAGACAGACGGGCCAGCAAACGTCTGAGAAGATGAAAACACGGTATGACCGCAAAATGAACAACAAGGGCTTTGATGAAGGTTCACTAGTGTGGTTACACAATCCAGTTCGCAGCAAAGGGAAATCTCCTAAGCTTCAAGCTAAATGGGACGGACCGTACCGGATTGTGACAAGGATCAATGATGTAACCTACCGGATACAGAAAGGTGCCAGAGGTACTCCTAAGATTGTCCATGTGGATCGACTGGCGCGTTATTATGGGGCCAATAATGCTCGGGACGAGCATGTCTTAGGAGGGGGCAGTGTTACGCGCCACTATTAATGTCTTGTACATGGCAACACTAGTTACACTAGCGCCCCCTAGTGTCGAGTAAATGAAAGTATTGCGCGCCACTATTAATGTCTTGTACATGGCAACACTAGTCACACTAGCGCCCTCTAGTGTCGAGTAGCAGAACTAGGAGAGTCGAGATTCTTCCAGAAATTTCGGGACCGATATGTACTCGAACATTCTAGATGTCGCTACAGTGGAAGGTTCTGGAAACTGTCTGAGGCCTATATAAGGCCGGTATGGACCACGACCAGGGCAGTATTGAATTGGCGATACAAGAGAATACTTCGAAGCGAAATAACGGCGAACTGTGTTTTATTATTAGTGTGTTTTAAGGTGTAATTAGTATCCGTAATTAAAGTGTCAATTTTGGTAATTTAATCGGCAGTTTTTAATTGTCTCGAACCTCAAGCTCGTAACAATATATTAAACTATCCGTATCTGTATACAATAATTTGATTTTACTAAACTTTTTAATCATATAGTTATAATGAAAATCATACATTAATGTTTTTGAAATATCTAAAATGCAAAACCCTAAATAAATTGGTTTGTTATATATTAACTTCGTTTTTCGCAACTGAACCGCAACTAGGTTTTCCGAAAATATTGAAAGGCTATGAAATTGTGGTTTAGCGATTAGATCTTGAGCACCTAAAGCTTTACCCTGGTTCTCCCAGTGTGTAACTAATTTTATGTTAACCCTTTTTTCAATATTCTCCATAGTCTTACCGAAGACTGAATTATTCATTAATTTATAAAAATCTTTTTCGAAATCTGATTTTGCTAAAGTTCTTAATTTTGTGTTTAGATCTATGTACATCTTCAACCAGGGAGACTGTTTAAATTTTAAAACTCTATGAATTTTAGTTAATTTAACCCCCATTTCTATGCACTGCTTTAAATTTCTGTAATGAATTACATATTTATCTTTATTATTTAAATTTGGGACTAGTTTATTCTCATTAATATTGCCTACACAAATGTTTTCTGGACATAAAGGAAAGTCCGAATGTAAATCATGAAGATCATCTGGATATTCCAAATCAACTTCTAAAATAAAACCGAAGTCTGATGTCTTAGACACATTAAATTCTGTATTTGGATTTACCCATTCGAATCCACCAGTAGGAAGATATTGAGACATAGCCCAACCATATAAATTGTTGGCATCAAAATATGTGATATATGAATTTGGTTTCCCTGTATCATAATCCTCCATGTATTTGTTATTAGCTCTAGCATAACGATTACTACATTGAGATACACCACCTCTGATACCTGATCTAATAAATGCAATTTTCTCATAATCTGTTAAAAGTTCTAATTCTATTTTTGTATATTTTAACATTGCATCCCAACTTAAACCGGGTGCTGTGTAATAATGGACAGGGTCTAAATCATATGTATTAATACATAACTTTCTAAAGTTTTCAAATACATCGGATAAAAGTAAAACGTCTGTTTTTAAATACAGGTTTGAATAATCTAGCATATTACAACACCCAAAATGTTCCCAAACATCTTTAGCATGATTGTAATCATCATTTGAAATATGTGAATCTGTGAGTGAACTATAAAAACATTTTTGTTCAGGGAGCGATGTTAGGCTTAAACTATCATAATTAGTCATAAGTTCATATGGATAAACACCTTTCCGTTTTAAACGAAAGAAATCTTCATCATTAGGGTAATTTCTACGTAATTCTTGAAATTGATCATTACTGAGATTTTTGGCCAATTCTTCTAATTTACACGATAAAAACTTAAATGAATCTAAGAATCTCAATATAATTTCGTGGTTATTCACTTTTAATTTTTTGGAAAAGGATATATATTTTTCTTTATTTTGAGGGATAACTTCGACTTCACCATCACAAAAGTTTAACGCGTGAACAATAAAATGAGCATCATAGTGACTAAGGTTGTGTAAAAATATTGGTATATAACGAGGTGTTCTGAACTTCGAACAACATGATTCATGAGCAACACCTATAAAACTACCAGTGTACCAATCAAAATCATAAAAATGTTTTGCCAACTCAGTTTCACAAATTTGGTTTTTGTCTTCATTTGTTAGCGGAAGTGGTGGATATTTTTGAAGTCTATTTATTTCTTTTAGATTGTTAGATAAACTTTCCATAAACACTTGTGCACAGTTGGGTCCGCAATATGTTACATATTTTGATAATTTATCATCATATGAACATTTTATATAATATCCAAAACTATGTACTTCATGTTTCTGAATATTACGAGTGAAAGGTTTGGAAGGATCGTTAGAACATGATTCTATTGGTTTTAAAAATGCTTCAAAATCAGCATAAACTACGAATGGTATCTTTAACTTTTTTTCATAACTATCAAATTTAATTTTATCATTTGAAATAGGTTGACCAAACCAATTCTTTTTTTTTTAAAGTTTCACTGTTTGGTAATACTGTACAAATGTGGGCACAATCGTATTGTTCATGGTTATTTAACCTTTCCTGAGATGGAAAACGAAGTAGACATGCTTCACAAATGTACATGATGTGACCGTCTTTTGAAATTTGTTTACTAACTAACCGCGATAAATTTTTTATATAGCAATAATGATTTTTTGTATCCTTGGAAAAAAATAATAAATTGATATGTCTATCTTTACGACACTTTGTTAAAAATAATGGACCTACTATAGAATTACATCGTTTTTCTTTATTATATTCTAACCCAAAAACATTAATACTAATATCATTTAATTTCTCTACTTTTGCTATGTCAGAAATTTTAACCGGAAAGGAAATACCATCAAATTTAAGTTTATTTGCATGTTTCACGTACGATGATACCCGATTGGTGTGTTTGTTTACGGGATATAACGCCGAGAGTAACGCCCATTTAAAACAAAAATAATCCTTGTTTTTTACATTTATAACAGCCTTTTTTAATTTTATGTCACGAGGAAGATCTATGTATGAAGTACCGCGTAGGGGGTTAAATTTATTAACATTCATGTCTATAGATTTTATGTTTTTTAGACTCCATCCACTATCTTTTTTTTCGAAAGCACTAATTTTAGTAGTAATTGTATCATTTAAAGATGAAAGAAAAATATTTAAGTCATCTCCTTGACAAATAATATAGTTAAGCGTTTGAAAATCGAACGTATCATGAATATCTTTAGTTTGTTGAACAAAATCAGCATGCAATATGAAGTTTACCTTAAAAATTATGTGTTGATGAATACACTCTTGTAATAAAAATAAAATATCATCTTTAATAGAATTTAAAAATAGTTCAGGAGTTTCAAAATTTACCCATGTCGAACGATCTACTCCACTCTTGATTTTATAAGTTAAAATCCTATTTCCAAAAGCAGATTCAATAACACTAACGTTTGATAAAGAATTATGTGAATTTAAAAGATTATTTTTATGAACATTACTTTTAAAATGATTAGCTAAATACCGTTTCTTGATAAATATATGGCACGTTGGACATTCCACTTGATCATCGTTACTGATACTGTTCCCTGCAGAGGTATGCGCTTCTGCTTCCGTTGTTGGTTTTTTGATGATCTTGGATTCTTTGCTGCACGTTCGCTTCATTCCTCTTCCAAGTTGTAGTGGTTGACTGCTAAAATGTTTAAATTTATTAAAAACTGTATAAGACAATATGTAAATTATGATCGAAATGAATGTTTATTTTACATACTTAAACTGTGTTTCAACCATCGCACAGTGATGATACAACTCATCATCGTATGACGAATCGAACAGTTGACCCCTCTCCATTTCTTCACAAACTTTAGACAACTCCTGATTTAATTCGCTATTGAATAGTTCCGTATTCTCTTCCATGATTGTGGAGAAAAAAGCACTGGTGCACACTTCACTGAAGTTTTCCATCCTTATAGTAAAGAAGAAAATAGATAGCAGAGTAAGTAACAGTTCAGTGTTCGTAGACCAACTGATACCAAAATTTCAAATAATGTTCGATATTTATAGTCTAGCAAAGGATTATAAATAGAATGTAATGAGTACACAGAAGTAATTGAAGTAAACAGAATCACATTCACTAATGATCAGCTAATGACATAGAATGTAATGAGTACACAGAAGTAATTGAAGTAAACAGAATCACATTCACTAATGATCAGCTAATGACTGTCATTGTTAAAAAAGTATTTTTTAACTTTTTCACTTTCTGCTATTGTCTTTGTTATATTGTATACGAGGGCCTTTGTGTTGTCGTAGATGCTATCCTTATTAGTCTTTACGTAATATTTAATTCTCGTGGAAGCATGTTTCCAATGATCAGTAGTTGGAATCTTGGATAGCTTCTTCATATCGTACATTTCAATTTTGATGAGATGCGTCGCTTGGTCTCCGTCGTCAGAATTAGTAGAAATGTATGATACACCATCTCTAGCGGCTCGTGCTACGGTTGATGATAACAGCTTCCTCTTTTTTATTTTTGATTCAGCTTCAAAAAAATGATCAATCGATTGTGATTTTCTTTTTCCACCATCGCATGTGTTATTATTAATGACGAGGTCATCACTCTCTTCTTGAGGGGAGAGTGGCGAGTAGTAATACTGTTTATAGGTATTTTCATCGAAGCTCAATGATTTCTGCAACAACACAGTTATCATGTTAATATCAATTTGTTAACACTTAATCATAAAAGTTAAAAAAGTTAAAGTTACAGCCTATTAAAGTCCACTGCTGAACATAGGCCTCCTCTCACTTCTGAGAGGGTTTTAGGGCAAGGAATGTCCGCCGCGCTGCCTCAATTTGTGTTGGCGAACTTCACATGCCTTCGAAATTTTCTCAGACATGCAGGTTTCCTCACAATGTTTTCTTTCACCACCAAGCACGTGGTAATAAGCACTTAAAATTGCGATTAACAATTTAATTGGTGCTGGTGGGGATCGAACCCGGGTCGCGTACTGTGAAATTTACAGCTAGCGCTAACCATCTGAGTTACCACGGCTTAATCATATACATACACAATATTTAAATAAAATAATACACACGCATGAAAATAACAGAAAAAAAGTAATTTAGTCAATAGAATAAACACTTACATCCATAGCGTTTGGTGCATTGAAGTAACACAAATGTACTATTGATAGATCCACTGCAGTCAAACGACCATACACTAACTCGATGACTGCGTCTGTTGGTCTTATATACCACCAGTACGTAAAAATTCTAATCTAAAGTATTTACGTAATGAGTTGATAATTACTTTATGCATCAACCAGTTTATCTCACATTTCCGTTGCCTATCTCAACATTTCTTCGTATTGTGTTTTGTTTGGTGATCAATTACTCAAGTACGATTTGTATAACACAAAAATGCAATTTAATATTTAGAAATCACTATAATTGACCATTCCTATGTTATTCATTGAGTAGATTGGTACTGTAATAATCTACTAATAGCAGTAATATCATGGATACACTAGATGTACAACAACATCTGAAAAAGATTCACCCCAGTCTAGAAAATAATGTTTATGCAGCTAATAGACTGCCTATGTATACCCACGTACCAACGTATATAATATGCAATTTGGATACAGATGATAAACCAGGGTCACATTGGGTAGCTTTATATATCGATACGAATGACGTCGGTCAATATTTTGATTCATATGTCCATATCTCATCCAGATCACCTGTACGATATCATCTAGAGTTTTTAAAAAGGAATTGTAAAAGATGGAACTGGAATGTTGATAGGATTCAGAATGAGTGGACTTCAGTTTGTGGCGAATATTGCTTAATGTATTTGCTATATAAGTTTCAGGGATGTTCAATACATAGTTTTACGAGTATATTTACAAGGAACACATTGTACAACGATATTTTAGTGGATGAGATGTTTCGCTCCTATTTTATAGATAATAAGTAATAAGATTTTGTATTTTATAAATAAAAATTGTAACAAAATTATGTAATGTGTTTTATTGATGATTCAGATTAGCGTTGTATAATTAGGAACAAAGAAGTATAATACAATAGCACTGATATAGTCGACGCACACGCTGCAATGAAGGTAATTAATGAACAATAGAACAATAGAAATAGGAACAATGGGACGCTAGGATCGTGTGTCGACGAACGTCGTTGAACCGCTTCTGACTCAGGTGGTCCAGAAGTGGTACAACTACACTACTTATAGATAAGGAAGAATTGGCGAAAACGCGGACAAACGCGGAGCACACAGAAGAAATTGTTAGTTATCAGTTATCAGTGACAGTACAAAAGAGACAATATGGTATAAGAGTAGCCAATATACTCCAGGTTCCTGCAAAATACAAAGATACCATTCCTCGCTTCCGATTTCTGACCCTCAGGGGTTGTGTATCCACGTTACAGGGACGCTAAGTTCCCTGAATAGTGTTATGTTTATGTTTTATATATATTTTTAGCTTAATAATATAATAAATAAAATAAGAAATA
Organism: Parnassius mnemosyne; assembly: GCA_963668995.1. Classification (NCBI taxonomy): domain Eukaryota; kingdom Metazoa; phylum Arthropoda; class Insecta; order Lepidoptera; family Papilionidae; genus Parnassius; species Parnassius mnemosyne. The sequence goes on from CAVLGL010000088.1 coordinate 29,645,408, forward strand.
AAGAACATTCCCTGTAGGACCTTCTACTGACCTCTCGTCCGGGCGGATATCAGATTTCCGTCGACGGCCCTCTTGGCTCCTCAGTTGTCCGGAGTGTGGTGCCACTCAGCTAACATCGTCGATGCATTTTGCAGGCTACTGTCGTGTTTGGCACTATAGGTCGGTCAATTGGGATAGCGTTGTATTGTATTGTAATATGGACAGTTCGAATCCCGCGCGGAACAAGTATTTGTATGGCCTACAAATAATTGTTTCGGGTTTGGATGTTTGTCCTCGTGCAATTTATGTTTGTAAACTGCCTCCACGATACAGGAGAAAATCCTAGTGTGGAGGTAACGTTTTTTTTTTAAATAAACAAAGTAAGTAAACAAACAAAAGTTAAGAAACCACTGCAGCAGTTGGCTGTGAAACAGATTATTTTACTTCTTAAAATATTTAAAAAACGGTAGGACTTTTTTGCCTAAGAGTACTTCGGAGTGGATACTACCCTCTTATTTATTTTCGCCGCCAAATAGTCCTTTTAAAGAGTATGTTTTAAAGAGTATAGAAAGCCAGTATAGTTAAGGCTGTGAGGCATTGCATCTTAGTCCTTAGCGATGACAATGCATTTGCAGCTTTCTCTTTCTGTTTATTTGAGGTTGGTTTCAAGTGTCCATGTACTGTATCAGCCACTCACCAGCAGGGCTAAATGAATTTACAGTCCGTAAATTCGTTTAGCCCTTCAATTTTATAAATAAAGAAAAATAAACAAACATCATCTTGAAAATTAAAGTTTTAGACTGTAAACTCCGTAAATGATTGACAACAGAATGGTTTACTCAATTCTACAAACTTGTTTTTTTGTTTTTGGTACGTAATTAAAAACCCATTTCATTGAAAAGTCAAGTAAAACCTGTTTACAATGACTAAGTCGATTAAATTGAATTTCCAAATTAACTAACTTGTTTCAGAGTTACAATTACAATGTTATGAGAAGTGAAAAATTTTGACATTGATACTGTAATTTTAATTAGATCACAGACTAATTAGTAGATTCTACCTCTCCGCTAGGAGTAAAGTATTCTGTGATTCTACCGAATTTGATGTTATATCATGATGATGCTGCCGCCCATCTACCAAGCTTTATCAGGGATAGTATATTTATTGGCACAAGCCACGATTAAAGGTCGCAACCCGATAATTATTTTGAAAGCTCAGACTAGCAAAAAAAAATACTAAAGGCAGATAACTGCGTACATTTCAAGCATTGAAGTGATATGTACTTAAGTACTAGTACATAATACCATAATAACTCAATGATTTCAAGTGACGACGAAACCATGTTCAACATATTGTGAAAACTCGGACTTAGATACGCACACACATATGCACCCAGAAGCATCTAACGACTTTTCCACGCTGAAATACTTGGCAAAATAACAAGCTCTCTTATCTACCTGTAAAATACATTTACATTAGTAACAATAATTTGGCGCAAGGGAAACATAATAACGTTAAAATTGTTTTGACATTATGTTTACCTGGGTACTTTGTTTAGTGTTTACATTATGTTTCTAAGGTTTACCTGGTGTCAGGGTACATAGTCATCATGTCATTGATGACAATCGTATATGTCCAAATAGCTCTATTAGACTTATCTGTGTGACATTCGTAATAATAAAACAAATAATAATTACATTTGTAACAATTCTCTACCTATTTACGGTTGAATTTACATTAATGTATATTTATATCGACTAGAATTACGTCAAAATATGAGTTTTTAGAGAACTTTTGAATGTGACTGTGTATCTAGTTTTTTTATTAGTTGAACGATGTCCAAGATACTTAAAAAAGAACCTTTAGAAATCGACTTAAAATGCCGTTCATTAAATGGTTTCGGAACCGAATTGTGAATTAATTGACGATGTTTCCTTCACCACCGAGCACGTGGTAAATCAGCACTTAAAATTGCAGTTGTATCAAAAATTGTAAGAAATGGTCAAATAAATATCTTTTTCCTTCCTTTATTTTCTGTTCATATCTCTGGGCCATGGTATTCTAGTACCAGCTTCTTTTCCTTGACCACCTCCTGTGAAGAACGACCGGATAGGTCGATGACCGAATTGTTTCTGATCGCCTGGATCACTGGGGCTGCAAAGAGATGTTGCATCCCTTTGTTTTTCCTCCATTTTCTGTCGCATTTACCACGACGTACTTCAAGGAATAGTTCGGGTTAATTATTGCGGCGAAATTTCACTACCGATGGCGATATCATCCACACCATCTGGACACGGATTTATTAAGGATTTTTTTTCTTTTCACGACTGCTTTGTGGAATCGGCTACCACCAGCGATTATTCTCCACCAATAAGACATAGACCTTCAAGAAATGAACCTATTCCATAGAGTATTTATAAGCACACTATTATAAATACTCTAGGCTTACTCCTTTCTAAAAGGACGGCAATGCGCTTGCAATTCGCCTGTTGTTGTACTTGTTAATGGGTGGCAGTTGTCACTTATGATCAGGTGTGTTGCATGCTCGTTTGCCCGTCTTCCATTAAAAAAAATTTCTATATAAATTCTGCCGATGGAAATCAAACTCTGTATTCCCGCGTCCTGTGAAATTTACGACGAACGCTGCGCTCTTGAGCTTCAACTACAACTTCAATTCTAAATGTCATAAAGTACGTAATAACGTTACGCGAACAAATGGTCAATTATTAGGTATATGCTGCGCAGTGTAGTAATATAGTTCAGTAACTCTCTTATCGACATCCGTGATAAATATATCATTAAATTGACTTATCTAGTTGCTAATTTATGCCAAATTTGATGGTTATCGGAAAATGTAGTAAATTTACTACAGCATAGATATGAATACCAACGTCAACAGGCTAATATTAAATGCTTATGAGTACTATAATGTGTTTATACCAGAAACACGTGCCGGCTTTGGACTGGGGCGATTCATCAGTGTGACGTTATCTTCATATTTTATCACTTCATCAATAACGCTTCCATTTCTCTATTGAACTTACATAAAATATGCAAAATAACAAAAAAGCAAAATCGTACATTGAGAAATTCTTTACATCACGGTGACAACGAAAATCCATCAAGTATAACAAATCCACAAATTGACTTAGAATTGGATTTTTATTATTAATTAGTCCCAATTGTAGTGGCGCTAACAACAAATTCGCTGAATTCTGATGATGTTAGTGCTGTTAGCTCTGACAGTTAGACAGTTGGACTCAGAGCTCGCGGCCTGAAGGCCTAGGAGTCTAAGACGCGATAACATCTAAGCGCCGATCGGTACGCAGTTGCTTTCTGTACGACTGGTCATCATATCATTTTTAACTAAGATGTGATTTGCGATCTTAGGATCGCGATACTTCACTTCAAATGCTAGGCTTCAAAAAGGTCTCTTGCATTGCACTGGCATAACGTCAACATCATGCTTGCGCAGGAAGATTGGTTTCAGAGGCCGTTTGCGTTAAAGAACGCGACAGTCAGGGAGCGTGGTTTAGTTCTACCTAACTGTTGTACTGCCATTATGTTATTATTTATGAGGTGGATAAGTACACTGGGAAAACTAAATTGCGTCGATAAGTCCTATATGTTCAATCGTAGCGTTGAGCTTGTCTTGAGGGGTGGTGGCTCCGCGTAGTTTGCGGGCCAAAAAAGATAATTCAGCACCGTTAATGTTACTGGTAAAGCCGCAGACTAGTGAGAAGTCAGCGGTAGGGGAAGAAGAGCCATGTGGGACGGGCTTTGGTTTGGGGGCCTGGGGAGGTGGCATTGGCCTCGCGGCGACAAGTGCCGGTGGTTTCACCCAAGCGTTGGGTTTCGGCGCGGAAGGCGCGGGGAGGCTTACACCTTGTACGGAGACTTCATTTACGGGGGCGGCCTTGGTTACAGTCTGAGGCATAGATGTCGGCACCGGGGATGGTAAGGGTGTGGAGGTTATCCGCATGTAAGACACGGCTTTTGTCTCCACGCTGCTTCCTTCGTGGCGCTTTAGAACACCCGTGATAGTTCGTTGGGTGGCCCTTTTCACCACAATTGACGCAGCTTGGAGGCTCAACCGTCTCGGGCGTGTAGGTGTAGTAAGTTGTGCCATGGTCACCTAGGCACCTAGGCCTGGCATAGCAGTTTTTGGCCGAGTTGCCGTAAAGTTGGCATCGATGGCACTGGTCAATGATGCCCCTGTTTCGGGGGGCTTCAAATGCAATCCCCGTTAGGTTGCAGATGCGCCGATTATCATACAGTACTCCCTGCGGTATCGTGCCAAGAACGATGGCTGCGTTTCCCCGCTGAATGACTATACTTAGCCTTTGAGCGAAAAAAGAACCAGCCCTCTTATCACCAGCAGCAACGAGCAACCGCGGATGGAGTTCCTTTAGGAACTTCACCGCACGTGGGGCCACGTTTAAAATGAGTTTAGTGCGTATTTAACTAATTCGACACTAGTGTCGCAATAGCATATATCGTCCTACGACTATCCCTATTGTTGATGACATTAATTTACTGTTCACAGATCTAAATCAGTAATAGAAAGATTCCGTAAGGAACAAAGAACTCTTTGTACACTTTTTGAAGTATTAATTGACGCCTACCTGCCAGGAAATTTATTTAGTTTTTCTGTATATTTTGGAATTAATGTAACAATGAGTTTAGACGGAAGCTGTGAAGGTAATGCTATACTACTACTATGGTACAAAATATGTGCGAAGGTTTATATAGTGTGCTACATGATTTTTATCAAGTACGGAAGTGAAAAGTTGGAAAAACATACAAAAAATAAACGAAAGTATATCGAGATTCACATCTTTTATGTCATGAACGGACGCATTAAGTGAGCAAAACATACGAACCATATACGGAATATACAGAGTACCACGTCATTTCCGTCATGAACGGATGCATGAAGTGAGCAAAACATACGAACCATATACGGAAAATACAGAGTGCCACATCATTTTCGTTGAAAAGTGCCGTGTCATCTGCGAAAAGAGCTGCATTCATTACTGAGTGTTCGGGATGTCACTCGTAAAGAGTGTGAAGAGTAGTGGTGAGAGAACGGAGCCTTGAGGGGACGCTTTGTAGAGCGAGTACCCTCTATTCGATAGCGAAAATAGCGATTGCCAAGAAAGGCTCTGATGATTTGCATGAGCCTATCAGGCACGTTGAGTTTATACAGTTTGTAAAGCAAGCCGTCGTGCCAGACTTTGCCTAACGCTTTTGCGACATCGAGCAAGATGGCACCGGTTATGGTGGTTCTGCCACAACTTTGTGAGAGGTTGAATCCTTTCAGAATGTATTCTGTGAGGCAATGTAACTGATCGGTGCACGAGTGTTCGGGTCTGAAGCCGAAATGCTCGTCTGGAAGAAGTTTGACGTATTTACGAAGGCGATTTAATATGAGTCGCTCGTAAACTTTTCCCAGTGTGCTGAGGAGACTAATTGGTCTGTCACTAGAGGCTAAGTTGCGCGGTTTACCCGGTTTTGGGATTCCTATTACGTCTGACTCTTTCCATGCATCCGGGAAGGAGCACCTGAAAAAAAGAGCGTTGAATATGCCTACAAAGAGGCATATTAGCGGCGCGGAGAGAGATTTCAATACCCTGTTGCTAATGCCATCGGGGCCGGGTGCATATTTCTTTTAAAGGCTTTTGATTACTTTTGTCTGACTTCGTCAATAGTCACAGGTTCTAGGGGGTCGCCAGCAGGTGGTAGTGCAGACTTACGCTTGACTTCCGTTTCGACCTCTGCGAGGTGAGCGGGATTTGTAGGTTCGCTCGGAGTACATTGGCTCTTTAAACTGTCAGCGAGGCATTCAACCTTTTCAGAGTCGTCAAAGGCGAGATCGTAGTTTCCTGGCCTGATGAGAGGCGGCATAGGTGAGCATTGTTCTACTTTCGGAGCTCGGGTCAACTGCCAGAAGGCAGTTTGTGATGGCTCGATGTCTGTCAGCAGATTATTAGGCTGTGCTGTCGGAATTTGTTATCTATAGTACGATAGTGATCGTATTGTCTTAGGGCCGCGTTTTTTCTTCTAATTAGTTGTCGAATGTCACTCGGAAGCTTCTTGTGTCGATTGCTCGACGCCCGAACCTTACGAGAGCATTCTTCAACTGTAGAGGTGAGGTGGGCCGATAGTGTGCTAATCGCCTCATTGGCCTCCTCAGGCGAGTCTATCTTGTCCGGTATTTTCTGGGAGGACGTAGACTCGAGTTTGACCTCGAGTTTACGCCAGTTCACGATGGTTTTGGTCTGAAAGAGCTCACCTGGGGGCTGGCCCAGCTGCAATAGGACTGGTCTATGGTCCGAGTCGAGTTCTAATATTGTTTCAATTGATGATGTCGTCTTTGAGTATCGCCACGTCAAGGACATCCGGTTGTTGACTGGTAGCAAAGGGGTAGCGGGTTGGAGTCTCAAGCGTGATAACATCGAAGTTTAGTCGCTCCGTGAGATCGAACGATGCATTACCATTGAGATTGCTTGTAAGCGAGTTCCAGGAGGAATGCTTACTGTTGAGGTCTCCAGCTATTATGACACTAGAGCCTAGGTTAAATAATTTTGCAAAGTCTGATTCAACTATGCGTTTGAGTGGCAGTTGATAAGCCGATACGATGGTAAGTGGCGGACGGCCATTATTTAACGGGGGAGGGGGGGGGGCGTCGATTGGTACGCAGTGCAAGGACCTTTTGTAGTAGATCAAGGTGCCGCCTCTAGGGTTGGTCAACCTATCACTTCTAACTAAGGTGTAGTTTGCGATCCTAAGATCGCAAACTACACCTTAGTTAGAAAGTACCACCACCACCAAGTAAGCCACCTTAGTTGGCGATGGCTAAGCTTCAAAAAAGTCTCTTGCATTAACATTACGTCTACATCGTGGTTGCGCAAGAAGAGCGCGATCTCGTCTTTTTGGTCTCTGAGGCTGTTCGCGTTAAAGTACGCGACAGTCAGAGAGCGTGGTTTAGATCTACCGAGCTTTTGTGCTGCCATTGTGATATTTAGCAGAGGTGATTAGGCGCACTGGAAATACCAGATTGTGTCGATAAGTCGTATGTGCTCAATCGTAGCGTTGAGCTTGTCCTGAGGTGAGGTGGCTCCGCGGAGTTTGCAGGCCAAGGAGGATAACTTAGCAACGTTGATGTTGCTGATGAAGCCACAAGCGAGAAGTCGGTGCCGAAGGAGGATGAGACTTGTGGAACGGGCTTCAATTTTGGGACCTGGAGAGGCGGCACTGGCCGTGAGACGACAAGTACTGGCGGTTTCACCCAAGCATTGGGTTTTGGCGCGGAAGGCGCGGGAGAGTTAACACCTTGCTCGGTCGCCTCGGCGACTTGGGTGGGCTTGGTGGCGATTTGAGGCGAGGAAGTGGGTACTTGATCACTTTCATAAATAGTTTGATCCCGCAGACCCCCTACACTAGTACAGAACACTAGGGCACACACATATTTTTTTAAAAAACGTTACCCCAACACTAGGATTTTCCCATGTGTCGTCGAGGCAGCTGTTTACAAACATAAATTGCACAAGGACAAACATCCAGACCCGGAACAATTATTTGTAGGCTATACAAGTACTTGTTCCGTGCGGGATTCGAACCCGCGGCCCCCAGCGCAACAACTGGTTGCTAAACCACTGCGCCACGGAGCCGTCGGTCTATTATATATATATATATATATATATATATACTAGCTGGCCAGGTAGAGAGACAGACGTTGTTCTGCTCTTCCTAAAAAACACTTCCTAAAAAAATCCTTAAACTCGCAATAAAAAAATTTTGGGGCCATTTAGCGGGATAAAAACTATCCTATTTCTCAAGTTGGACCAAACTGCACACAGTGTGCAAAATTTCATTGAAATCGGTTCAGTAGTTTAGGAGTCCATCGCGGACAAACAACGTGACACGTAATTTTTAATAAAGATATTAAATATATAGCTTTCTATATAATTATTTATTTAGTTAACGCATTGACGTCTTACTGTTCACACAATTTTTTTTATAGAATTAGAGTGACAAACGAGCACACAATCCACCTGATGGTAAGTGGTGTCTGTGGCCCATAGACATCTTTGCTTACGAATTAAAATGCAGATGCGTTGTCAGCCTAAGGACTAAGATAGAATGCCTCTTTCCCAGTAAAATAGGTCTCCGGTTCTCTACCATCACCATATGAAACACAGCAGCATTAAGCTGATATTTTACGCTGGTATTCTGTGAGAGCGTGGTCCTTCCCCGGTCGAGCCGACCCATTCGTACTACAACTATACTATTAATATAGCTGCAGCACGGCTCTACCACGTAAAAAACTTAGATGATGATTAAACTTGATGTCGGTTGCTTTCTATATTTTCGGGTAAAACTAGTCATAATAAAGTCCGAATAATAATCAGGGCATGATTTAACCATAGACTATCTAGGGCGCAAGGTTCGAGGGGACACCGAGCTTGCCTTTTCAAGCACCACTTATGTACAGAATAAAATTTGGTTATTTATTACCTACTATGATTCCATTTTACAAAATCTACTTTTATACTACAAAAATGAGTTTTTTTATAGGATAGGGTGACAAACGAGCAAACAGTCCACCTGATGGTAAGTGGTTGCTGTGGCTCATAGGCATCTACATCTATCCTCGTTTGTGAATCAAAATGCAAATGCGTTGTTACCCGTGAGGACTAAGATGGAATACCTCTTTTCCAGTAAAAAGGGTCTCCGGTTCTCTACACTCACCATACGAAACACAGTATTTTTAAGCTGCTATTTTATGCTGGTATTCTGCGAGAGCGTGGTCCTTCCCCGGTCAAGCTTTTATATCTACTAAGCCTTTCCATTACAGATTTTTTAAATTTAATATTTGATATATGATTTTCTAACAGTGTAAAATGACATTTCTATTAAATGAGTTTATTTAGGTAAATAACATTCTGAACCATTTAAAGTTATCAAATAGCTTATTAAAATAATCAACTAGAAATTAAACTATCACATGCTTATTGATTATTGCGCCTGAAGTGATAACCACGACGCGTTAACAATCCTCTCACTATCTTCTTTCATAAACAATCTTATCAATTCAAAAGCCTTAGTTTGACGTTCGCCGTTTCAGAGCGCCGATGTGCGTCGTGCGCGTTTCCTACCAACAAGAAACTATTTCCTTCGCACGCGTGTGAATGTGTTTTGTAATTCTATTTGTTCAGTTTTTTTTTATAAGTATTCCGCAGAATTATTTATGACCAGCGTTAAATCATGGTAGGTAAAATAATTAATAGTATTTAAAAAAAAAACGCTATATATTAGGAATTTCTCTTGTACATCGTGGAGGCAGTTTAGAAAGATATAGATATTTGTATCACATATTATGTTTCATGGCTGATAATGATGCACTATGACAAACATCCTGATCCGACACAATTATTTGTAAGCCATAAAATACATTTTTTGTGCGGTATTCTAACCCGCGACCCTTACCGCCGCAACTCAATGCTAAGCCACTGCGCCACGGAACCGTTATATTATAATATGTACTTATTATATGTACTTTATTAGAATTTAAAACGAGGTACTTACCAGTTCTTCTATCGATTGATCGATTCTATCTTCCACTGAAACCATTTAAAGTGTTTTCTATTGCGTGTTTAGCGTCTTTTAGTTTTTGAGTTTTTATTACAGTTTTCTTTTTTTAATATGGGCTCTTATCTCTATAAATGTTCCCTCGGTTTTAGAGCCTTGTGGAATATTTAGAGACGATGGCAGGAGACCCGACGGTATGACATTGGTCCCTTGGGAGAGAGGTAAAGCCCTAGTGTGGAATGGTACTTGCGTAGACACTCTGGCGGCCTATCATCTCAGGGGTACCTCGTTTAGAGCCGGGGCGGCATCAGAGGCAGCTGAACTGAGTAAGTGGCGCAAATATGAGTCTCTGAGAGATGACTACATATTTGTACAATTTGCTGTAGAGACTATCGGTCTGTGGGGTCCTCGTGCGGTGAAGTTCCTAAAGGAACTCCATCCGCGGCTGGTCGTTGCTGCTGGTGATAAGGGGGCTGATTCTTTCCTCGCTCAAAGGCTAAGTATAGCCATTCAGCGGGGAAACGCAGCCAGCGTTCTTGGCACGATACCGCAGGGAGTAGGACTATTTATGATAATTAAGTTTTAGTATTATTATAGTTTTTAATATTGTATGTATTTTAATCTTATGTAAATTTCTATTTTTAATCGTTTTTTATCATAATTAAGCTTATAACATACATTGTAAAATATTATTTTCAAAAAAAAATTCCCGTTATATTTTTTGTTGACATTTGCCTTTTAATAAATATTTTAATCTAGGTCTACTAAAAATATTCTTTTCTATTCCTGTAAAAGTTTTCCACTAAATGTACCCTATACCATACCCCGTCCCGTGGGTGCCGTAAGGGGCGACAGAGGGAAACAAATCAGGACATGGGCAGCAGCGTCTTCCTAATAAGGACTAAGAATAGTAAGCTACGGTTGCCAACCCGGTGCCAAGCGTGACAACTATGTCAAATATCCAAATGGGGCAATCTATGGGGGAGGCCTATGTTCAGCAAAATGTAACGATAAAAATGTATACCTACTTTTACTAGGCAATTCAATGATGATGATGACACCACTATGAGTGTGGTAACAAAAAGGGTTTCAAAGAAGTCCCTAACTGATATTAATAATGGTAATAATTGATTTGGTTGACACCAATCTTGTCAACCTCGAGCACAGGCGCAGAGTAGCCAGTCTCTCGGTATTTTATAGGATGTATTTCGGTGAGTGTGCGCAAGAACTACACGCTTTAACTCCTCCCTCTCCTTTCCACCATCGGACGACCAGACGGTCGGCGGGTCTTCACCCCTTTGTTGTCGATATTCGCATTAGATCCAAACGGTTTGCTTCGTCTTTTGTAATGCGTACAGCAAAGTAGTGGATATTTCGGACCGAATACAATTTGGGCGTCTTGAAGGTAAGAGTGAATAGTCTCGACTATTACACTCGAATATTATAATAAATTGAAAAAATAAAATACCCCCAAAACAAAAAGAGCTGATGATCTTCAAACCGCTAAACCGATTTTAATGAAACATGTCTAAGAACCACCGCTAGAAAATCTTCTTTTAAATAAAAATAAGCCGTGCCCAAATCGGTTCACCCGTTTGAGAGCTACGGTGCTGCAGAAGACAGACAGACACACATAGCGGTCAAACTTATAACACCCATCTTTTTGCGTGGGGGGTTAAAAAAGACAAACAAATAGAACAATTTGATCCCATACAATCTTTTAAATGCGAATTTATCCAGGTTTAGGTAATTCATTAATTAATATTTCTGACCCTCTTGTCTGTCAGATCATCGGTTAAAAACCGACTAGCTATTACCTATTATAAGGTTAGAGTGTTAACGAGAGTATTACTTGTGTTAATAACTCTGCTGGTATATTTTGAAAAACAAAAATAAATAAATAATGGAGCTCGTTGGTACGAGTTGCGCAGTGTGATCGTACCACTGAAAATAATAAGACTCTACTTAATTCAGGGTTTTCAACCGTACACTATTCGCCAAATTAACTAAGCCCTAAAATATATCACTATTTTACGCAGATGATCACTATTGCCCAGTAGGCTACAATATTATATTTGTTTAACAAATATCTAAACATATAAACCTCAGACCAAAGAATAAAAAAGAATGGGCGCATAGAGTTAAAAAGAGAAACTTGAAAATAAAAATAAAATAATATCAAAAGCAAATCCGGTTTCCTACTTAGATATTTTTTTACAATAATACTATATAATCACAGTATTTGTTTTGCAACGATTAAACATACATCAGCATCAACTTCTGAAATGTGTAAAAAATTTAAGAATACAGCGCTGAGGTATGGTTTTGAGTACATACATAAATTAGACACCGAAGAACATATAATTATATCGTAGATTTTCAATGATCACACTGTGTGAACATCTGCGTAGCAAATAAGATCACCGTAGTCCCGACTAGAGACATCTGGTGAGCGTAAGATTATTCATATTCCGCTTTTTGGCTTCATTTGATGATAATATGCACTCCATGTAACTTATTCAAAAACAATCACATTGACCAAAGCCAAGTTATTTACTTAATGAATATTAAGTAACAGTTTTTTTTTTTCATAGAGGTAACGGTGATAATCGAACATACGGTGATATACGTGGTAGAGCCATGCTGCAGCTATATTGGTAATATAGATGTAGCACGAATGGGTCGGCCCGACCGGGGAAGGACCACGCTCTCACAGAATAACAGCGTAAAATAGCAGTTTAACACTGCTGTGTTTCGTATGGTGAGTGTAGAGAACCGGAGACCCTTTTTTACTGGAAAAGAGGCATTCCATCTTAGTCCTCACGGGTGACAACGCATCTGTATTTTGATTTTTTACTGAGGATAGATGTAGATGTATATGGGTCACAGCAACCACTTACCATCAGGTGGACTGTGTGCTCGTTTGTCACCCTATCCTATAAAAAAAACGAGTACATCTGATATTAAGTGGACACTGTGGCCATAAATCTATGTCTGAGAAATAAAACATATATACTTCGAAGACATGTGAAGTCCGCCAATACGCTTTGAGGCAGCGTGACGCGATTTTCTTGCTCTAAAACCCTCTCAGAAGTGAGAGGAGGCATGTGCCCAGCAGTGCGACCTATATAGGCTGTAACTTTACTATTCTGAGAAATGCTGGTACGCTGGTACTTCTTAGCGGAGCAGACCCAGTCATGTCAGAATATACCTGCAAGTGGCTCTACCACGTTCGATTTATACCTTTTCAATGAGTGTTAGTTATGTTAGTTAGTTATTATTATCTATGTCGATTCAGTACCTGAAACATTCGTTCTGCTTTAATAACCCGCTGAAGAGAGGGGCAGGGGTAGACACCCTGCCCGTTGACGTTTAAGTCATATCAAGCCTGGCACAATTGACATGGTTATGCTTCTACCTATTAGATGCCAAAAAAAATGTTTTGCGAAATTCCAACTACGTTATATTCTTGCTTAATTTTAGGTATCATTATCATTACATCCCTTTATAAATCAACTGCTGAACATAGGCCTCCCCCTAGCAATGCTACAAAACACTCTCCTGAGCCATCCATTGACTTTGCGATGTCACAGTGCGGTTTAATAGAGATGGTAACACTGCCCGTCGTCTATCAGAAAATGCTTTTGACTTTTTCCTTTGTTGTCTCTGGCAACGCCGCCTGAATTAAAAGGATTGGATTAGATTCATGGATTTTTCAGTGCCGTCGCCACATAGCGTACCTAAGTAAATCCTAGTTTGAAATTAATAATTTAATTCCAGCGAAAATTATATTTATTTTAAAGCGTATTCTATATAACATATCTTAAAAATGAAAACCGGAGAACACAATACTACTACGGTTAAAGTTCCACTCCATGCCTACTTCTAAACATCGGTAAAATTGTGCGGCATCCAACGCCAAAGTGAAAAAAATCTCGTGAACGCTTTCCGATCCAATCTGCAATATATATAAATATATAGCTAGCACGATACATTGCGCAACAGCTGTCTAAGGGCGACCATTTAATTCTTCATCTGTCAATGTTAGTGTACCGTGCTGAAATTTGGTAAACAAACAGAAAGGATAATGGGATTTTCGGGCCTGAAGTTAACTAATTGGTTTATACTTTAAAAAATTGGCCATATTTTTCTTAAGTAAAATAAAAAAATAGTTTTTTTTTACAATCTACATTTCGAAAAAACAATAAAATAAGAAATAAGTTAGAAAATCCATTGTAGTGTATTCTTTATGGCAATAAATCGATTACCATAAAGAATACACTAGTTTCTGAACCTTATCTTCCAATAGAGGACTTCTAATTTTGAAACTTGACAGTTCAAACTTCAAAATTTTTACTTAAAAGAAAATTACAGATTTTCGATTCAATTTGAAACGAGCGCAATATAATCGATTCTCGATTAAATTGAGCATTTTAATATCTATTTTCGATTATTCTTCTGAATTAACTAGGGAGATAAAAAAAAATAATAAAACATACAAAATATCAAAATTCCAACAAGTAAGTTACAACAACAATTCAAGTAATCGATCTCAGATCGATATCCCTAATATTCGTTTCACTTAGTTGTTGTTGTTTTAACCTTCGTTAATCGTTTCACCATTTCGTTTCATTATTAACTACAGCTTTTTGGTGATTTTATAATAATCCTGCTTTTATATCTTTAAGTAATTATAGTAAAAAATAGCCTGTTACAGTGTAATAACAGTGAAAAATCACCTGTTACAGAGTAGGTAATAGATAATCCCACGTTTACTTATCTTACAATAACTCCGCTCCTAGATTGCCAAATCTTGCCAGATTTTCAGCTATGAATTGTTTATATATACGCTTTCAAATGGTCCTACTTCCATCTTGTTAACACTTGGGCCCAAGAATGTATGGAGACGTCTCCTTCTCCTTAAAAAAAAGAAGTTGCTATGGCTTTTGAGAAACGTTTTACAGATGTTCTTTTTTTGACAACAAAATCATTAAATTGTTCTCCTACTGTCGCCGAATCATTGCTCAAAGAAAATGTAAAGACTTGTTCAAATACTTTTAAATTCCATAGAGTACTGCCAAAAGATATCGTTAAATATTTTAAAACTACCGAGCGCCGAGCGTCGCCCGACAGGGAGCGCGGCTGAGCGCCCCCGCCCGTGGGAGTCGAGGGCCCGGCGGAGCCCTGACAGGAAGCGCCGTTCGCACCCAGGCACAAAACGGCATGGTGATTGCCCTGGCAGTGCGATGGCATCACTTCTAAATACAAATTACTACGCGGCTCAAATACAAATCAATAAACAAATAACAAATACAATTCCTATCAAATCAAGTAAAATACAAATTACACAAATACAAATTACTATTTATTAAATTAAATACAAATTACACTACAAATAAAGGTACACACCACAGTCGATCAGCAAAAATGCCTCGCTTGGACAACCGACCCTTCGACAATTAATCTACTATAATTATACGACAACGATAATTATCCGATTACGTGATAACAACCATCTACCTACCCGACGCGTACCTAGCCCTAACAAACTCCCGCTTGCGCAGCCTAACGGGCGCGGCTTTTAATTCTACCAGCTAACAAACAAAGGAAAATATTTTTATTATTACGTATTACGGCCGGGCGTGATTGTAGAAACAATTAACCAATCCAAACCACGCTCTGCTACCAAAAATGTACACGCCCTGAGCTGCCCCAACAAAAGTAGACTGGACTAGGACCCATCAGTAGCCCAATCGACGGGCAACAGAGGACGGAGCACAACAGCCTATGGAGACTTATCATTCTACACAATAGATATAAGGCTAGGTAAACAAATAGTACGTACCTGGTTCCGAAGCTAAGACTGCTCCAAGGCTCGGTCAGGTGGTAGGTAGGTGTAGGTGCATGTAAGTGGTGTGTAGTAGTGTTTATATATGTGACCTTTTTTTTTTTTTTTTTTACATGGGGAAATGCCTACGCATACCCGCCTCGCGGGGGCAAGGACGGGTTATGTCGGACTCGCACCGACTAAAACCCCATGGTGTTCCACCCTCGTCGCATATTGGCAGGGCCACGGGAACGCTTTCGCACACTTCCGCGGCCCCACCTGCGCCGGCCACCCCATGGCGGCCCCTCCTCGGGAGAGGACCACTCCTCCCCCATCTCCTTCTCCGGTGAGGCGCACCAGAACACATGGCGCGCCCTCCTCCTCGGCCTCCAATTTGATACGCGCAACAGACGCCCCCGCGTCCGACGCGCGAAGGCCATGGGGCCAGGAAAAACCAGCACTAAGTAGCACCAGCCTTCCCGACCCCAGCGGCGGATCTGGTCTATGGCTCCGCCGCCAACCAAGATTCGGCTGCGGAGGGTAGGGAGAGCGGCGCCTCGCAATACCGACACTCCTCTCCCCCCGCAGCCCCACCACCACCGCATCATTCAACGGTGCGGCCCCGTCTGAGTCGCGGAGGATAGGGCGAGTGGCGCATCGCCATACCAACACTCCTCTTCCTCCGCGACTCCACCTCGGCTGCAGCGGTAGAGGGTTGCGGACTCCCCTCTCACCACAGCCCCCCGACACACATCCGAAGTGGGCTTCCCAAGCCCACTCGGAGTGGCCACCTCGGGCCGGCCCTACACCTCGGGCCAGCCAAGGGGTTCCTCTTCGTTCACCGTGGTTGACCAAGCCACGGCTACTAAGCCCCCCCGCCACGACAAGGCGGGAACCCGTTCGGGGGGGTTATATATGTGACCTGACCCAACTGAGGTGATCGGGCAGCGGCCTGGTCCGATGCTGCCCCGCAATGTAATTTCACTCCAGCGGACGTCACCAATTGACAACTTCTTTCTTCATCTCACTATTTCAGTCTATCAACTTTGTTGTACACTATTTCAATCCATCAACTTTATTGTACATTTAACAAACTTCAAACTCAACTAAGTCCCCGTTAATCGTAATCAAAAACGTAACACACGGCACGACTAATGAACGGTGGATCAAAGTTCACTTCCGTTTTCACTCAGCAACAAATTATTTCTAGAACCGAACACGACCTTTTCTAGGGTCACAAAGTTCCGCGTTACAAACAACAACTAAATTCCTTCGTACGATATTAAATACTTCGCCCGCTAAGCGCTTAAGACTCAAAATCCGCATAGCTAACACGTAAACTAACTACAGAGTCAACACACAAAAGGCACTTAACGCGACGTCACAAATCAACTTTAACTTCCAAAAACAATTAACCGGGCCACGCCCTTGAAATGGAATGCGAGCTTCAAACTCCAGACCGTACCTCTACTCGGCGTGCGCGCAAGGTTCCACGTCACACAAGCAAGTTAAATATTGCAAAATGCACTTACTCATGCAATCACTATACAATTGACGTAATTACTTTCAAACGAAATTACTTTAATCAGTCACATTCAATACAAGCCTCTTGTCACGAATGTACAATTCAGACAAACTTACTCGAGGCGGTCTCCACGAAACCCCAAATTCAATAGCAAATTCAACGCGCTCAAATAATCAAAATCTAGATCACAAAACCAAAACTGGTCGCGCGAAACCGCTGCAGCGGTCACCACAAAATACGTTAATCGATCGCGCCGCTGCTATCAAGCTACTGTCTTCGCACTCGCGTTCTGCGCCCGCGTCCTCTGCCGAGCGACGCACACGAGAGTGGGGCGACGGTGACCTTTACAAAGTCAGCGGGCGGACACGAGTGTTGAATGCAAATTTCAAATGTTAATTGTTTGGCCTAAACAGACAGACTTATGGGGGATTTCCGTTAAAGTTATTTTATCTATAATAGATATAATAGCACCTTATCTAGCCACTATATTTAATACAAGCGTCGAATCTGGTGTGTTTCCTGATTTAATGAAACATAGTAAGTCATACCTATATTTAAATCTGGTAGTACATTAGAGCCCGCCAATTTTAGACCAATTTCTGTACTACCAACATTAATTAGTAAAATTTTGGAAAAAATTATTTTAGATCAGATGTTAAATTTCTTTAATATTAATAAATTGCTACATAAAAATCAATTCGGTTTTACAAGAGGTCGCTCGACAACTGACACTGGAGTTGAGCTTATTAAACATATTTTTTGTGCATGGGAGAATTCAGAGCATGCTTTGGGTATATTTTGTGACCTTTCCAAGGCCTTCGATTGTGTTCACCATGAGACATTAACCAGGAAGCTACAGTACTATGGTGTCAAGAACACAGCGCTTAAACTTATTATTTCATATTTTTAAGTAATAGAAAGCAGAAGGTTATTATCAATGGTAAAAGTTCTTCCGGGTCACATGTACTAATGGGTGTCCCTCAGGGCTCGATTCTCGGTCCATTCCTGTTTCTGGTGTATATTAATGATTTACCTTACCTTGTAGGGGATAGTCATGATATAGTATTATTTGCTTATGATACTTCCTTGATTTTTAAACTTAAACGTCAATCATTTAAATGTGACGAAGTGAATAATGCTATATCAAAATTAGTGCATTGGTTTAACGTTAATAATCTGCATTTGAGCAGACTAAGTTCTGCAGGCTATGCTGTAAAAAAGATTAGAGGTCTCACTAGTGTCGAGACAGCTAGATTAGTTTATTTCAGTTATTTCCATAGCATAATGTCTTATGGGATTTTGCTATGGGGAAATGCAGCTGATTCGGGAACTATTTTTGTTTTACAGAAGAGGGCCATTAGAGCTATTTAAAATCAAAAACCGAGAGTGTCTCTTAGAGATAAATTTAAAGAAATAAATATATTAACTTTGGCCTCTCAGTATATTTACGAAAATTTAATGTATGTTCACAAAAACAAAGGTAGTTTTAGTAAAAAAAGTGATATACATTCTGTAAACACTAGGGACAAGCACAAGCTAGTGATGCCAGTTTCTCGACTCCACAGAGTTACTAATTCATTCTTGGGGCAATGTATACGCTATTACAACAAGATCCCGGAAAGTGTACAGGTTCTCTCTATTACCATGTTTAAATGTTTTATTAAGCTGAAACTGTATAAAAAGGGTTATTATAGTATAAATGAATACATGGTTGATGAGAATGAGGTGGTCGCTTCCAAGCAGTTTTGTTACGCAGCCCTAATCCAGGCAATCTGCTGCGTTGCATCGGCTTACGACGATCACGAGGCGCCGTGTCAGCATAACGTGTCTACTGTCTTATATTACCTGGATCTAATATTTTACCGTGTGAATCCATTCTACATTCAAACATCGAATTAGAGTCACCTCACTTAGTTATAAGAATTAATTGTAATAATTACTTTAAATTAAATATATATTAAATAAAGATTGCTTTTTTTTGCAACCTCTGGCTGGAGCCCACATAATTGGCGCAGTCGGTAGGATCTTCTAAAGTAGAGTCAGTGAATCAAGAGTGACCAAGAAGATACAGAACCTACGGGAGCACCAGTCCAGAGGCGAATCCAGGCATTGATTCCGCAAGAAGAAGTAATGCTGTAAGTGCTTGAATCTTTCAATCCTTACCCTTCCTAGTTCCGTAATTAATTTTTTACTCTATCCTAATTTTATATACACCTTTTTTTTTCTATTGTATTTTATTGCATTTTAACTGTGTTAGTATAAAGCTTCCAAAATTTTCCATCCAAGGGGAACACGGAACGTTAGGTTAGATAGTAGTAGGATTTCTAAGCTTAGTATTATAGACGAGAACAGAGGTTTAGAGACCGATAGTATGGCCCAATCAAATGAAATAGACCTAATTTATAAGTCACTTAGAGTTTTGCCCGAATTTGACGGTAACCCGTACATCCTTACGCGCTTTATTAACCTGTGCGATCAACTTGTGTTAGCCCACGTAAGAAATGAGCCCGGATACGAACTAGCCAATCTTTCTCTTATTAACGGGATTTTAAATAAAATAACGGGATCCGCGGCTAGGCTAATAAATTCGAATGGAATACCCGAAACCTGGGCCGGCATCAAAAGCGCTCTTATAAATAACTTCGCCGACCATCGCGACGAAACCGCATTATACAGTGATTTATCACTACAAACCCAAGGGTCTAGTACCCCGCAAGAATTTTACGAGCGAGTCCAAAGTTTATTTAGTACAATAATGACCTATGTCACTTTACATGAAACCATTAGTACGACAATTGAAGCTAAGCGCGCACTCTATAAAAAACTGACCTTGCAAGCTTATTTACGCGGATTAAAAGACCCCCTAGGGTCTAGAATAAGATGTATGCGTCCCGAAAGTATGGAGAAAGCACTTGAATTCGTACAGGAGGAATTAAACACCCTTTACCTCCAACAACGAAATGAAGGCAGCCAGAACAGGAAAGAATGGACTCAATCTACCCCTAGCTCTAATCTACCATTAAATCATTTCGTTCCAAAACCTACCACATTTAACATGCCGTCACTACCTAGACCACAGGGTAATAATATACTGAACTCGTTTAGACAGCCACCTATGCAACCGCATGCTGCACAGGGTTGGAGGCCCAATCTACCACCCCAGATGCATGTACCACGCGGACCCACTCGTACGCAACAGATGATGCGTGCTCCTCCACCAAATTATAACCCCCAGAGTAATGTGTTTAAGCTTCCTAACAGACCTCAGCAACCACAGGGCTTCAATTTAAATAATAATTCGCGCCCTTCTCCTATGAGCGGTGTCACTCCCTTTGTTCCGAAACCCTTACCACCGACTGGACATGACTGGAGACGATTTGGCAACCCACCGCCGAGCAATTACTTTAAAACACGGGAGGTAAACTTTAACGAGACGGATTTTGACTACGACTATAGCACCGACGCGTACTATGAATACGACTATCCTGACTATAACTATAATCAAGAGTACTGTACTTACGAACAATATCCTAACTATGGATACGAGCCACCGTATAACCACGCGGAAGCTCCTATCGTAGAGGAAGTAGAGACTAATTTCACCCCGACTAATGATGAGGATTTTCGGAAGTGCCCCAAACCAGAAAAACAAAAATAGAAATAAATTTCCACATACAAAGGCAACTCGGTTACATTCAGACAAGTAATCCCCCACTGAAATTCTTAATAGACACCGGCGCAAACCAATCGTTTATTAGTCCCGAAGCTGTAAGAAAATATTTTAGCCATATTCCACTGAATTATGACCCATTCGAAGTCACCAATGTTCACGCGACAAGTAAAAACGATTATTCTATAACTCTCCCATGCCCTTTAGAATTTAATGAACGAGATAATATAACCTTGTTCATTTATAGATTTCATAATTACTTCGACGGACTGATAGGGTTTGATTTACTAGACATATGGGGTTCTAATATCGATCTTAGAAATAAATTACTTATTACTCGTAACGCAAAAATCCCCATCGAAATGTATGACTCACGTAACGCAAATTTATATGAAGAAATTATACCCGCGCAGTCATCAAAATTAGTTAGGTTGCCTATAAACTCAAAGGACGGTGACGTAGTAGTTGAAAATCAAATAATTTGCAACTGCATAATCTCTGATTGTATAACGAAAGTAATTAATAATCGTGGTTGGGTCGAAATTACCAATAATAGCTCAAATGATGTAATTTTTTCAATGGACCGTCCGGTAGAAGCCGAAATATATAATGTCGAGTGCCAGTTTACTGAAACGTTATCGGATCGCGCTAAAAATGTTCTATCCCGTCTTCGCACCGATCATCTTAATCCTGAAGAGCTAGCAAACCTACAACGGTTATGTGCCTCGTATGCCGACGTGTTTTACCTTGATGGTGAACCTTTAACATTCACCAACAAGATCAAACATAGAATTAAAACACATGATGAAATCCCCGTACATACTAAGAGCTACAGATACCCGTATGTCCACCGACAGGAAGTCCGAGACCAGATCAATAAGATGCTCGAGCAAAATATAATTAGACCATCGGACTCTGCTTGGAGCTCTCCTATTTGGATTGTACCCAAAAAGGCGGACGCTTCCGGCAAAATAAAATGGCGTCTAGTTGTGGACTTCAGGAAGGTGAATGAAAAGACAGTCGATGACAAATATCCTATTCCTAATATAACCGATGTTCTAGACAAACTGGGCAAATGTCAGTACTTTACCACGCTCGATTTAGCCAGTGGATTTTATCAGGTAGAAATGGATCCCGCGGACATTCACAAAACTGCTTTTAATGTAGAGAATGGGCATTACGAATTTCTTAGGATGCCAATGGGCCTGAAAAATAGTCCATCGACCTTCCAAAGGGTGATGGACAACGTATTAAAGAACTTACAGAACGAAATTTGCTTAGTGTATCTAGATGACATAATTGTCTTCAGTACATCCTTACAAGAACATATGACAAATCTGGAAAAAGTATTCAAAAGGCTACGGGAATCCAACTTCAAAATTCAGATGGATAAATCAGAGTTTTTGAAGCTGGAAACCGAGTTTCTAGGTCATGTTATTTGTAAAAACGGGGTTAAACCCAACCCAGACAAAATTAAAGCCATCGAAAAGTACCCACTGCCAAAAACTACAACCGAAATTAAGCGTTTTCTAGGACTTCTAGGATATTATAGAAAATTTATACCAGACTTCGCACGTCTCACAAAACCACTCACTCAATGTCTTAAAAAGGGATCAAAGATAACATTAGATCAAAATTATATTAACTGCTTTGAACACTGTAAAACTCTCTTAACAAATGACCCAATCTTACAGTATCCAGACTTCAGTAGAGATTTTATTTTGACAACCGATGCCTCAAACGTGGCGATTGGTGCAGTTTTATCACAGGGAACAGTCGGTTCAGATAAACCCATTGCATATGCTTCTCGTACACTTAACTCCAGCGAAAGTAACTATAGCACGATAGAAAAGGAACTTTTAGCTATCGTATGGGCGACTAAGTATTTCCGTCCCTATTTATTCGGCCGTAAGTTCAAAATTATTACAGACCATAAACCCTTACAATGGATTATGAGCTTAAAAGAACCCAATTCGCGTCTAACCAGATGGCGCCTTAAGTTAAGTGAATATGACTTTAGTGTCGTATATAAGCAAGGCAAGTGCAACACGAATGCCGATGCACTATCGCGCATCGAACTTCACAATGACGAGCTAAGACCCATAATAGATGAATTGCTTTCCATTTTACCTAACCCTTCCGAAGGGGTACACACTTTAGATGACTCTAGGACTATAACGGCTACCGAAGCCGCAGACGATTCCAGAACCATCACCGTTCACACAGATAAAGAAAACCCCATCCTGGAAGTTCCCATTTCTGACGAACCGCTAAATAAGTTCACTAAACAGATAATCTTAAATATAGTAGGCGACATAAAAGCTAGACCAGTTATCACTAAACCATTCGAAACACACACACGCATTACGATACAAATAGCTCAATCAAACATAGAAGAGGATGTCATTAATGCTATAAAAGAATACGTCCATCCGAAAATTAGGACAGGATTACTCATTAATCCAAACTCTGCAATGTACACTGTCATACCAATCATACAAAAGTCTTTTAAAAGTTCATCTCTTAACCTTTTTCTAACAAAAAGTGAATTGGAAAACGTTAGGGAGTATTTAAGACAGCAAGAAATCATTCATAAATATCACGATGGAAAGACAAACCATCGAGGCATTAACGAGTGTTTCTCGGCTTTGTCCCGCAAATATTACTGGCCGAAAATGAGAGAGCATATCACTAAATTTATTAATGACTGTACAGTATGCGGACAAGCTAAATACGACCGCAATCCAGTTAAACAGAAATTTAAAATTGTACCACCAGCTTCTAAGCCTTTTGAACTAGTTCACGTAGATCTATTAACAATTCAAGGGGAAAAGTATTTGACAATAGTAGATAGTTTTTCTAAATATGCTCAGGCGTATTATTTGCGAGACGGCACTGCTGTCAGTGTAGTACAAGCTTTACTAATTTTCTGCACACATCATGGAATTCCAATTACCATAGTTTCCGATAACGGCCCTGAGTTTACCAACCAACTTATTGCAGAATTCGTTAGACTTCATAAAATTCAGCACCATAGAGTAGCCCCACATGCACCCAACGAAAATGGTATCGTTGAACGATTTCACGCCACCATATTAGAACATCTCCGTATTTTAAAGATAAATCAAAAGAATGAATCCGCTATTAACCTTATGCCCTATGCCCTATTAGCTTACAATCATAGTATACATAGCTTCACAAAATGCAAACCAATAGAAGTAATTACAGGACATTTTGACCCTCGCGATCCTTTTGACATAGATCTGTCCGCCCACTTACTTCAACAGTACGTCGTAAACCACAAAGACAGAATGACTGAGACCTATAAAACTATTCACGATCTATGTAACGACATGCGTAAAGACTTGACTAATACTCGCAATAAAAACCGAGAACAGGAAGCTGAATATTCCCCGGAACAACAAATCTTTATAAAAAATCCATTCGCATCCCGTCAGAAATTAGCTCCTCGATACACACACGACACAGTTATGGCAAACCTCCCAATTCACATTTATACAAAGAAAAAACGAGGCCCCGTAGCAAAAACTCGATTGAAGAGAATACCTAAAACGAACCAATTGTTACAGGACTCTCCTGGTACTTCATCTCCTTCTGGGACCAGCTCTAATGCAGGAGATAAGACTTGAAAGTCTTAGCGATGGACCTGGTATATTACCCTTCAAATTAGGCCCCGCTCGAATCCTATCCCACTACCATGCATTTCTGCAATATGTAAATCTCCAGGAATTAGGAGATAAAGTAAATTCAGTTAAAACACAGTTAATCAGTATTAGCCCTAACCTTAACAACATAACCAATTCGTTATTTCAGCCTCATATTGATTATCTTAAAAATAAGCTTGAAAGTGTCACCATACAGTTGAGTAGCTTTAAAACGAACCGTGAGAAAAGAGGACTTGTAGATGGTCTCGGTTCCATCATAAAAAGTATAACTGGTAACCTTGATTATACAGATGCAGATCATTTTAATCGTGCTATAAAATCCATCCACGAAGACGAAAATAAAATCGTTACGGAATTTAATAATCATGTAAGCCTAACTAAAGATTTATCAAATCAATACTCCAGAATAATAGATAGCATTGTAGATAATCAAAATAAATTAGAAATACTAATAGGTAAAATAAATCAATCCGAGGCTACCAGAGACTATGACCTAATTAAATATGCCCATTTTGGACAAGTACTAATGATCCTTAGTGATAACGTTGATTCCATTTCACAGGAATTAATTAAGTTACAGAACAACTTAGCATTTATAAGAGCTAACACTATGCACCACTCTATAGTTAATTTAAAATCTATCCGAATAATGATTAACAGAGCAACCGAACTTTATGGAAATAAAAAGGTAGGAGATTTAGATATTAGGGAATATTATGATATTATTAGATTAGGTTCATATTATGTAGGAAATGAAATAGTAATAGTATTTAAGTTCCCAATTCTATTACCCCATATATATATGATATGTATAAGTTATCTATTGTTCCTAACAAGAGACACGAAATCCTCACACCACCCTTTCCATTCCTAGCCATTTATCAGAAAGATTTTCAGTACATAGAGGCAGAATGCCCGAAGACCAGTAAATGGTACATCTGTAAAGAAAAGCGGAGCCTGAGAGGTCAAACATCCCCTGATTGCATCCATCACCTCATCACTAAACAACAGACGAATGCAGTATGTAACCCGTATACAGTCACCCTAGATAAACCAGCTTACGAAGAACTGGACGACAAGCATTACACCATCACTTTCCCCACACCAACGAAAGTACATCTATCCTGTGGACAAGATCTCTACAAAATACTTCAAGGTAGTTATCTCGTTATTGTCCCTCTGAAATGCTACATAGAAACGCCACTATTCTCGATCTCAAATACTAAAGATCGATTGAAGGGACAAGCCTTAAAGATAATGGACATACCTGAGGAACACACCAGCATCCCATCTTCATGCAACGAACACTAAAATATCCCAGCAATCGCCATTGAATTTAAGAAGAAACGATGACTACAGTCTATATCATACTACAATACCATTTTACGCATTAATAATAAGTGCAGGTGCACTGATTCTATGCATACTCTATAGAAGATACAAGCCGAAGCTAACTGGAGGTACGCAAAGGAACTCAGAAGAGGACCATCCTAAATCATTAAGGGTATACGCTGTTCCAGACACTGAGAAGATTGATCCCGATCAACTCCCAGCTCAATTCACGACCAAGGTCTTCCATAGTCGCTGTTCTTCGGGGGGAGGTGTTACGCAGCCCTAATCCAGGCAATCTGCTGCGTTGCATCGGCTTACGACGATCACGAGGCGCCGTGTCAGCATAACGTGTCTACTGTCTTATATTACCTGGATCTAATATTTTACCGTGTGAATCCATTCTACATTCAAACATCGAATTAGAGTCACCTCACTTAGTTATAAGAATTAATTGTAATAATTACTTTAAATTAAATATATATTAAATAAAGATTGCTTTTTTTTGCAACCTCTGGCTGGAGCCCACATAATTGTTTCTAAAATAAATTTTGTAAATAGTTCGTAGCGTAGTTTTCGAACCAGTGGTAAAGTAACAAATGACTTTCAATAAGAATTACACATGTAATGTATATTGAATAAAAATTTATTCTATTCTATTCTATTCTAAAAACACATTACAATAGATAGTATAAGTATAAGTATATCAAATGATTCGTCTGGTTTTAAGCGACATTAGAATTCATAAAAAATCCTCGCGTGAAAATGTTCCCGGTGCAAACAATGCGAACAAAGTATAGGTACTTCGGTTAAAAATAATTTGGAGAGAAATTTAAGCAGTATTATCACATTAAATCAGTAGTATAATTCTCTTATTTTATTTTCAAAATAATTTATGTCTGTTCAATGTCTCATATAAAAAAAAAACATGTGTACAGTTCACACACGGTAGATTATTTTTTTTTATATGATAAGGGTGACAAACGAGCACACAGTCCACCTGATGGTAAGTGGTTGCTGCGACCCATAGACATCTACATCTATCTTCGATTACGAATCAAAATGCAGATGCGTTGTCACCCGTGAGGACTAAGATGGAATGCCTCATTTCCAGTAAAAAAGGCCTCCGGCCACCTGCACTCACCAAGCGAAACGCAGAGGTAAACCTCTATTTCACGCTAGTATTCTGTGAGGTCGTGGTACTACCCCGGTTCGAGCCGGCCCATCCGTGCGACAGCAAAAGATGCCGCGTGGCTCTACCACTATTAAAAAAGATGTGAAACCTTCAGAAAATTGCGAGCAAAATTGCTTTGTAATAGCGTAAAATATACTTCATTCTATAGGTAACGTTCTATAGGTATCGAACCAAAATTGAATGACTCTCAAGGTGGTACGTACTCGTATAATAGACGTTAGATGGCCTTATTAACTTATGAAATCGTGGATTGTTATGATAATTTTATTCAATATGGTTAATTTTTTTATCTTTTTTTAACTGTTTATTTCAACAGTTAAAAGTTATATTAATCATTTATAAAGCACCACGCAAAGAGGATACCGAGATAATAGGAAATGTATTCTATCACATTATCGTTAACATTTTTACATTGTAGAGCCATGCTGCAGTTATATTGGTAGTATAGTTGTAGCACGAATGGGTCGGCTCGACTGGGGAAGGACCACGCTCTCACAGTATTGTGAGATGTGAGATACGCTGCTGGTATACACCAGCGTAAAATCGTAGCTTAACGCTGCTGTGTTTCGATTGGTGAGTGCAGAGAACCGGAGACCCTTTTTACTGGAAACGAGACATTCCATCTTAGTCCTCACATGTGACAACGCATTTGCATTTTGATTCGTAATCGAAGATAGATGTAGATCTCTATGTGCCACAACCATCAGGTGGACTGTGTGTTCCATTGTCACCCTTGTCCTATAAAAAAAATCTCTTGCAGGCTAAATCCTACAGATGTATATGTTTGTCTCTTTTTAGTGTCACTTTCGCGTTTCAAATCACAACGATTCTAAAGAAGTTTTCACTATAAAAACTTTTTATTATCTCCGTGAAAAGGAACGGGGTAACGGATTCTTTTACACTACTACCACGTATATAATTTTTTAAAATTATTTTTAAAATAATTTTTAAATGTAGAAAAAATAATTCTTAAGATTTTATTCAACATCTCACCGGCCAGAACATCAGCAGATAGGAGCTAGCCGTCGTAGCTGGGGCCCGCCACCCCTGTTCGGTTAGATAACACATCTATGTGCAATCAAAAGTCAAAACTCTCATAGGTGAACATCGTTACGTAAGTAACGTTGGAAATACTATATCAACACCACCCCCCTTTTTATAGTTCACAGCCTTGCAGCCCCTGAGTCCTATAAAGCCGTAAAAGGCAAAAAGGTTAACAGCACACAAACTAGAGTTAAAAAAAATAAAGAGATTCATACATACGAGTACATACAGGTGTTAATAAACGGGTAGTTCAGTCCTAATCTTCGAACAAATAAATAAAAGAGTTTAAATAAAAAACTACATTGAAATATTATGTTCGTGACGCGTAAGTATGATATTATAAAAAAGTAGAATAGTAAGATATAAGTAATATCTTTATCTTCTATTGCAAATCAAATCAGTCCCAAATTCTGAAACGCAGGCGATGTATAGCTGTCAGTTGTCAGTGTTACTAGATAATCCATTATCAAAGTAGATAAAAGAAATTGATATGGTTACATTACATTTAATCCGTGTTATAACGCTCAAAAATGTATCGAACGGTGAGGATATTGTCTTTTATCGGCTATTATTTTTATCACCAATACTGGGCAAAAAGTTTTTTAGATATTTAACATTACTCAAATATTTATACTACTATGCTAATTTTAATGTCAATCAACATCCGTTAGGTATACCAGCCATCATCACCAGTAAGCGCTTGCTTGCAGTCGCTATCCTTGCATGGCGTTCCATAGCAAAATATTGACCTATCTGTAAACGCTCTAGTCCCCTAGGCGTTTAACTCTGCTGTGGTTACATAATATAGTATATTGTGACATTTTTGGCATATTGTAGACTAGATAGTTTAAACTTCAACTACATAACTTGATAAGAATTTTGTCACATTTTCTTTCTGTAGTAGATCATGTGGACTTAATTGTGTGTGTATTGTGGGCATAACACAAGCAGCATGCAAGCTGTATACGAGCTGTATTGAAGTTCGTTTTTATACTATAGGCTGTATTTTCTATCTGTATAAAAGCTGTATAAGCGCTTATACAGTTCTTATAAGTAAAAATTGGCACAAATTATGCAGTTTATGCATTAGTAGCGCTGTACAGTAGCTGTACATGCATAAAAGAGGCTGTATAACTACTGTACTACAGCTGTTATTTGGTGTGCAAGGAAACTATTACACTTCAGAAATTGTCTTACTTATATGTAACTTATAAAGACAAATGTTCTAAATTCGTTTTTGAACGGAATCACAAATGAATAAAAAATATAAAGATTATTGAATGATTGCGACATTTAAGGTCTTAACATAATATTTCATTTATTAATATTATATTCGGATTGGAGTTGAGTTTTGACGGTGATAATTGGTGAATTGAAAGTGCGAAGTTAGATTTACGTAAATGTTTTCTATCAAAAAATTGCGGTGCCAGCAAAATAACAAACTAATATAAGGACAAAATACTAAATACGGTAACTAAATATCGGTTCTATAGGTAAAAAAAAAAAAATGGATATGAAGGCACATTGGGGCACAGTTGTCATTAGTCAAACTGAAAGTATTTATTGGCTTAAACTAATGTCTAATATTCCCAAAATTATATTTTAAATTTTGTTTTTATGGGTATTAAAATGGCGACAATTTGCTAAACAGCCTAAACGGTAATTGGTTTTAATTAGTTTTATAATAGGATATTTTTATTACTTACGCACTTACGCTGTATAGCAGTTTTTTTTTAACGTAAGATATAATTCTGTTTAGAGATATATATAAATAAAAGATAAAAAAGCTTATCTTGGAAACAGTGTTGGATAAATTTAATTTAGATATATCTTTTCTCATAATCTTTTTACTGCACCAATTCTTTTTCTTTTTCCACGAGGGGGAGGGTCTCGATGTGATTCAAGGGCCCCTCAGAAGAAGGTATGAACCTCAGCTTGAACCATTATCTCAATGTGGAAGTCCGGAGTGTCAATGTTTCACGTCATTTATATAATATTCTTCTTTACTTCTGGTGTTAATGATCGTTTTGTGTATATATATAAAAAAAAAGAGTTCGAACAATTCCTTAGAGCACTCTCCGTGGTAGATGCGATAAAATACGCAAAGAGATGTAATATCTCTTCGCAGTGCCAGTTAGTAAAGCCGATCGGAAAGAACTCTTTGAAGAAGAAGAAGAAGAACGGAAGAAGACTTTGTTCAACAAAGACTCGACTTCAGACACAAGTTTTTTCCGGTACTCGGCTACGTTTTCCCGAGAAATGTTGGCAGGGCCGGTGTATAAAGCATCACCACTGCTGTCGTCTGCATAGCAATGGATGATACCGGTTTGCAACATATCATTGATATACAGAAGAAACAGCGTTGGTGATAGCATGCACTCTTGTGGAACATCAGCATTGTAATCGGAGCATGAACCGTTTACTACGGCCTTGATGCTCCGATCTGCAAGAAAACTGGTGATCCACTCGACATGTTGACTTCAAGGGAGAGGAATGCTTTGCGCACCGAGTGCTGGGTAAACAGTACCTCCAAGGAGCGCTCACACCGCGGGATGTTCGACGGTGCGTTCCCCCCGTCATCAAGAGTCGAGTTGGACTGGATGAAGAGAGTGCGGAGCAATAAAACAAAGGTGACTCCTGCCACGCTATCCGTGAATTTATGGACCAGGTATGGACCAGGGAACTTCATTCGAATCTCAACACCGTCCACTAGCATCTGGAGACGGCGCAGCCGGCCTTGCTCTTTCTAACCGAGACACAGGTGTCCTCTCCGGCTGTTTGGACATCGAAGAAGCGGGTGCCGATGCTAGTGGTCCTACGGCCTCTTTTTGAAAGGTTGAAACCTTTCGGAATGTACTCTGTCTAAAGCCGAACTGCACGTTTGAAAGAAGCTTGTTAGCGAAGACGTGTTTACGAAGGCGATCTAATATGAGTCGCTCGTAAACTGTCCCCGGTTTGCTGACGAGACTGATTTGTCTGTAACTAAGTTTTGGGTTTCCTATTACGTATGTCCTTTTTTATACGATAGGGTGACAAACGAGCACACAATCCACCTGATGGTAACCACTATGCTACCACTATGCTACTAATATAGCTGCAGCATGGCTCTACCACGTTCAAAACGTTCCAGGCATCCGGAAAGGAGTAATTGGAAAGAAGAGCGTTGAAAATGTCTACTAGGAGGCAAACAAGTGGCGCTTTTTGTACCCTGTTCGTAATACCATCAGGGCCGGGTGCTGATTTATTTTTGAGGCTTTTTATTACTTCTGTGACTTCGTCGAATTTCACAGCATCTATGGGGTCGCCCGTAGGTGATAGTGCAGACTTACGCTCGACCTTCGCTTCGACCTCTGAAAGGTGAGCGGGATCTATAGATTTGCTAGTGGGAGTACATTGGCTCTCTAAACTGTTCGCGAGGCGTTCGGCCTTTTCAGAGTCGTCAAAGGCGAGATCGAGGTTTCCTGCAGATTATGCCACTTATCATGTCTAAATTCGGCAAGGCGCTATTTCACCTTGTTTTGGAGGTTGCGTAGTCGAAATTTGTTATTTATTGTACTAAGTCACTATTAGGTTTTCCATCAATCAGTTGCCAGAACCTCGTCCACTAATCATCAGGTTAGGTTAGCATTCGTTTTGGAGAAAAGTTAGAATATCCTCCCTTCAAGTTCGTCGCTCCGTGAAGTCTGTAGTCTGTGCTCATGTTAAAAACCATTTTCGCTATTACATCAGATTTAATAGACCATCGATTATTGAAGTTAAAAAAGAACATTCAAACTTCAATTGAAAAGATAGACGGGGTGCTTCTAATACCTAATCGTTATCATAACAACCTATTAAAGTTCAGTGCTGAACATAGGCCTCACAGTTTTTTTTATTTTTAGTCGTTATAGGAAGACGCTGCTGCCCATCTCCTGATTTATTTTTCTCTGTCGCCATTTACAACACCCACGGAATGATATTATGGCGTAACGGTTATTTTTACACTGTCACTACACGGTAAACTAATGCCTTATAATTCTATAATTTCTCTAAATTCTTCACTACAACGTTAATACTACTAAAAACCGGAGATCCTTTTCTGCCGACTTCCAAAAAGGAGACGGTACTCAAATCGACTTTATGTTTTTTTATATGTGTTACCCCATAACTCTTTACTGGGTGAACCGATTTCGATAATTCTTTTTTTATTTGAAAGCTGGTACTTCTCTTGAATTGAATTTGATCAAGGTCAGATCAATAGTTTTTGAGATATTCTTAATAACTTATATTGAAGTCGGCAGTACAACATTTTTAATTTTAAATTATTACTGGTAATGAGGCATTCCATCTTAGTCGTCAATGGTGCATACCATTTGATCCTAAATCGAGGATCGATGGAAGGTGGGTATTTATGGGCCACAGAATCTACTTATCGTCACATGGACCAAGTCATTGTCACCTTCATTGAGGCTGACTGTTTCGTAAAAGTATATCAGAAGCAGTTTCCAATGTTGACATTATAAAAGACTTTTAAACTTAAACATACGCAGTGGAATTAGTAAATGTTGTAAAATTACGGATATAAAACAATAAATGTGAAGTCATCGATTACACACATTGCAGCATCTTATCAAATACGTTATTTGCGCTTTTCCTTAGTGATAATTCCCATTTGAGATAAAATCCCAAAGAAAAAAATCTCAATGTTTATTTAGTAGTAATATAGTAGTCAGTTTATTTTAAGATATTTGATTTTTAAATTGTGTGTTGTTTACCTATTTGAAGCTGATTTCGGAAAAGGAAAAAAAAATCTTAATCCTTGTGTGTCAGCCGCATGCTCGTTTGCCTCCACTTCCATAAAAAAGGAGGTTTACATTTTTTTTATAGACAGGTAACAAACGAGCACATAGTCCACCTTATGGTAAGTGTATATGCATGTTAACTATGCTTGTTTAGCACCTAATGCCGCGGTATTTTCAAGACGTATTTTCACGATATTTTCCCGTTTCTCTGACAATATACCTTTGCCTTACGTACGTCGTACGTCTTTTATTTTAAATTGTCTAATAAACAATAACGTATCTCAAACTTAAAGAGTTACTCACACGGAACAAAAATAATCAAAAAATCACTATTAAAAAAACTTGGCACTTAAGTGTATAAAATCCAAAATGTATGAAGCGTGGGTTTAGACCAGCTGCTGACGCAAAACTGACCAATTATTTTAAAATGTACTACGCAAAGTTATACTAAAATTCAAAAGAGATCTTGCAGTAAAAAAACGCTTGTAATTCGCTCGTAAACACAGTTTTTCTAAATACATCGGAATATTATTATACGCGGTAGAGGCATGCTGCAACTATATTAGTAGTATAGTTGTAGCACGAATGGGTCAGCTCGACCGGGGAAGGACTACACTCTCACAGAATACCAGCGTAAAATAGCAGCTTAATGCTGCTGTTTCGTATGGTGAGTGTAAAGAACCGGAGACCCTTTTTACTGGAAAACAGGCATTCTATCTTAGTCCTCATGGCTAACAACGCATTTGCATTTTAATTCGCAAACGAAGATAGATGTAGATGTCTATGGGCCACAGCAACCACTTACCATCAGGTGGACTGTGTGCTCGCTTGTCACCCTTATTCTATAAAAGAAATATGATGCCAATTTTAGAACCCCTCGGAATTAGGTGCCTTTACCTTAATACGCAATACCTTCGTCATTTATTGCGGACCGATTCTGATACTTCTTTTTAATCAAAAGGTGTTGAGGTGGTTCCATATAAAACTAGATACAAAAAATCCACTCCTGTGGTTTGCAAAATCCCCTGAAAAAGTAAAATGAAATTTATATTGTACTATTTAAACAACATTGAGATTGTGACATTCCTTAGTCCACTCAAAAGGGTAAACATTAACAAACATTAACTTTTAATAAAAAGTAAAAGTCGACTTCTAAGAATTAAAAAGAATAAAACAATTTCACATTTTGAAGTCGGAGCATCAATTCTCTTACAAATTATGTTTTAGCACCGACTTCAGTAAATGCCGTCTTCAAACGACTATATTTTTCATTTAAAGTTATTTTTTAATTTGTAACGAGTCATTTCATTTTAGTCCCCCCGGTTGGCAATGGATCCTTATTTGGATTGGGCCGCAGTACCAACTCACGATCAGATCAGGAGTGTGTGCTCAGTTGTCGCCCTCACTTGCAAAAATGGCGTAATACCCCACTTTCATATTTATGAAGCAACAAAAAATAAGTCAATTAGGTAGTAGTTTCATAAAATGAACTTAACCTAATGGTTTTGCACATTTTAACGACTGGACCAACTATACTATAATGCTTTTTACAAATTAAATAGCACAATTATTGTACGTGGTAGTGCCATGCTGCAGCTGTACTCCTGGTATAGTTGTAGCATCAATGGGTCGGCTCGACCGGGGAAGGACCACGCTCTCACAGAATACCAACGTAAAATGGTAGCTTAACGTTGTTGTGTTTCGTATGGTGAGTGTAGAGAACCGGAGACCCCTTTTTACTGGAAGCGAGGCATTCCATCTTAGTCCTCACGGGTGACAACGCATCTGCATTTTGATTCGTAATCGAAGATAGATGTAGATGTCTATGGGCCACAGCAACCATTTACCATCAGGTGGACTATGTGCTCGTTTGTCACCCTTATCCTGTAAAAAGAAAACAAAAGTTTCATATCCAACAGCACCCTCTTGAAACTATCGTAAAACAACATTTGTCTAATCCTAACTTTGAATAGAACTGAAATTGTTGATTGTCATTTAAAGTGAGCTATAACCACAGTGATCAGTTTCCTCACGACGTCACAGAATATTCTTGCACCGCCGAACATGTCAGAAAAGGAAAAAATGTCATGGAATTTTTCATGTTTTACTTTAATGATAAATGCTAGTTAATTACACTGTGCTTATATTCTTTTCTTTTGTTTCAGATAAAATGATTTGTGAGAAATCAATGACAACGGGTTGTTTGGAACTAACCACGTAGAATCAGCAATTAAAGATCCTATCAATTAAAAAACAACAGAGAAACAAATGGATTCGAATACTACGACACATGGGCGTACCAATGGCGTAAGCTATTCTTTTTATAGATGTAGTTGTAACAAACGAGCAAGTAGTCTACCTGATGGTAAGTAGATAGATGCTGTGGCTCATCTACTACTGTAGAGTTAGAATCCAATGCAAATAAATTGTCATCCCTGAGGAACAAGATGCCTTCGTCACTCGTTACTCGTTAATGAGGGGGTATCCACGACTTGTTCTATCACCATGGCGGCATATTATATATAAGTATATAACTTTATCTGTATATTAGACAGATTTCACTAGCATCATCACATTCAACTCGCAACATCTGGTGAGCGTGAGATTAGCTCTCATTAAAAGGGTCTCCAGTTAATAGTGTTCATATAGTCTATTTGTTTAGATACGGTCGCCTTTGTGTCGCGCCGACTTGGCACGAGTCGCATTTTGTCAAAGACGCCGTCACGACATCAAAGGTTGCCGCGTGCGGCGTTAGGGTTGCCAGATGGTCGGGATTCGTCTGGATTTTCCCGACATTTTAAATGATCTCCAGACTCCCGACAAAACTCAAAATCTCCAGACAAACAGCTTCTTGGAAAGTTCTATACAAAATAATAATTTAAAATTGCCACGTGCGTTCACGTTCTTCTTCGTCATGTCCCGATAAGATGGCTATCTCATTTGCCCACTTTAGATAATTTACAGTATTGTTAGACTGCTGTAAAGCAGTTTTTTTTTTGTTGAAAGGGGAAGTCGAAAAGAGATATTAATATGGGAGTTTGTAACAAAAAACTATTAGCCATATTGATAATAATAGTGAACGGATTGACGAATGCAAACAGGAAGGGGATTTCAGAAGCCTATTTATACTTTGTACTTTGTAACGTAATGTTGGAGTTCCAAGTAGCAATTTTAGCATTGGAAAGTGCTGCAGGCACTATCCTACAACTTAAAAGTGTAATGAAAACACTAATGAGTCATCTAAAAACAGGTTGGATGACAAATTCTTAGGTAGTAGAAAAATAACCTTATCAAGGAACGTTTCCGATAGCGAGAAAACCCCTTTTTGCGTCAAAGCTGAACATTTTTTAAAACGAGCTATTCAATACTTGCAAGAACGCTATTTTTCTGAGAACTCTCTTTAAAAATTCGCAATAGTATCTTTAGAAGGTGCAAATTTATTTACGTGGGAAGAGATAGTTACCCGTCTGATGTACTTAATATTTCAAACCGATATTGACTTTATATACCGATATATGTCTTCGAGAAACACTTAAACATCTTCCAAAAAACCAGGATATGTAAAATGACAAAATTTGAGCATTTTTTTAAAATGCAACCAAAACGACCTAAAACTTGAAAAATAATATATCATAATATATGCCGATTCCTATATGCAAGTGTTTAGTTTGCTATATAATTTATATACCAAAGAGAGAAATCGTTAGTAATTGAATTGAACAAAAAATAGTTTCTGAATACTACTAAAGGACCTAAAGTATCAGTAAAGTCCAATGCCAAATACATGTGACAACCTAAAATTTAAATATAATTAAATTGGTTATATGTTAACAATGCTAAGTCTTTTTGTAGCCTATTAATTAAAAAAAATATTTTTATTTTACGTTTTTATTTTTCATATTAATTTCTCCCGACAACAACCCCAAAATCCCGACATTTTCAAATTTTGTCCAGATATTTTGGCCTTCCGATCTGGCAACCCTATGTGACGTACACCCGAAGGAGAATTTGGCATTTTAAAACGAAGCGTCGTAGTGAAAGGTTCTTAGCTACCTAACTTGTTTTTATTAATTATATTCGTATTTTACTACAATAACCATAAGTATAAAAAGTTATTCTATATTATTCTTAAAATAAAAAAAACATTTATTTAACAAACATTAAAAAATAATAAAATAAAAGCAAAATAATAAGCGCGCCTCCGGGTGTACCGACAATATCTTAGCGAACAGATACCTACCTACGAATTTAAGTTCCTCCGTAATTTAAACTTAATCTATTGTCCTTTAAGTCGATTTCAAAAGAGGAGGTTTTACGTGATTTCTACATCTATATTGATTTTAATGGTTACTTTTCTTATTAAATGGGCTAAGTACCTCATTACTCAAGGGTGGTCCCATTTAAATTTGAAGCAAAAAAATCCATCCCTAAGAATTCACATTCACGATCAGTTTTTGGATGTACGTCAGTTCGACTGAGCAGTTTAACTGACAGCACGCCCGAAAAAATCCGTGTGTTGCCTTCAGTTAAAAATTTCAACTTAAGATTTCGCATTCACGGTCAGTTTTTGGATGTACGTCAGTTAAACTGTTCAGTTTAACTGACCGTGAGTGGGGACCATAAGAGTCTAAAAATACACCCACACACACACACACACATAAACATACACACATATTTAAAACTAGGCACGCTATCATAATAATCTAAACTACACATCTCACACAGATAGGGTAAGTAAACGACGAATTTGTATGCATAATATATTTTTGTTTTATATTTCCGGCAATAGTGTATCTATTACCAACATGAAACAAAGTAATCAAATTTATTTAGTATTATATTGAATATTAATAGCATTTCTATACGTGGTAGAGCTATGCTGCAGCTATACTAGTAATATAGATTTAGCACGAATAGGTCGGCTTAACCGGGGAAGGACCACGCTCTCACAGAATACCAGTGTAAAACAGCAGCTTAACACTGCTGTATTTCGTATGGTGAGTGTAGAGAACCGGAGACCCTTTTTACTGGAAAAGAGGCATGCCATCATAGTCCTCACGGGTGCCAACGCATCTGCATTTTGATTCGCAAACGAGGATAGATGTAGATGTCTATGGGCCACAGCAACCACTTACCATCAGGTGGACTGTGTGCTCGCTTGTCATCCTATCCTATAAAAAAAGTTATATTATTAATATCCAAAATGGGTGTCTCACATTGTAGGTAGGATTTGCTTTAATTGTTTCACTTGATTGATCAATCATAGAAACCATAGGATTCTTCTGGCAGTTTCTATAGTCACCTCTTACTACACCCATGGGACGAAATAGGGTAAAAGTCAACAGCTATATGGGAACCCTTAAAGTCGCTTAGGGAGCTATGTAAAGGTCTATTCTCAGTGTTTCTTTTCGTGATAGAATCTGTAACTATAAGATATCCACATTAGAATCAGATTAACCAACATAGCCCTACGCGTCAGAGGGCCAAAGTGGGCAACGGACATAGAATAGAATAGAATAGAATAGAATAATTTTTATTCAATATACATTTTATGTGTAATTCTTATTGAAAGTCATTTTTTACTTTACCACTGGTTCGAAAAAAAAACCCTCTGTCCTGGGAAAAACCAGCAAGAAACCCAGCGAGACTTTTTTTGTAAATAAATTTTACAATATAATATAATAAATGATTACGAACTATTTACAAAATTTATTTTAGAAACCGCTTGGAAGCGACCACCTCATTCGCAGGGGTTATTATCAACCATTATATTATCAAACAAGTCTTATACCTCAAAGAACCGATAACTGGGGGAGAAAGGTAGCCGATCGGCACCCTCGTCCCGGTAAGAGAAATGTAGCGCGGACTCCAACTAGAGTGACAATCTGATAAGAAGCAGCAAGTCGATATCGATATACTGTGTGTCTTATGTATACATTAGGGATGTTGCGGATGCAGAATTTTTGACATCTGCGGATGCGGATGCGGATTTCAAGTTTTTCATAGGAAATACTACTTTTTAGTTAAACTCATATTCCTATTTGATTAAGATCCCTTTTGAAAAAGTCGCCATCATATAATCATAGCCGAGAATTAGTTTTCATTGAGTCTGGCTGTAAGTATTTTAAACTTATAAAACAAGATTGAAACTACCATTTATCTGCACCATCCTTTTTGTTCTTCAGTTGTTTTCGTTATTCGAGCTTTCGAACAAATCAAACTTTCCTAAGTGCATCAAATTGAGATCTAATAAGAGGCAAGAATGGGAAATGCCACAAATGATATGGCTTCCGATAGATGACGTTAAAAGTAAAGTAGTACGTAGATCGGCGACAGGCAGCACCAATGGTGCAAGACGTCTCGTACTGCAATTGTCGTCCCACCTGCCTAGCGTTATTATTGAGAGGAAGGGGCACATGTCCAGCTGTTGGAGCAGGCTGGTGAATTTCATATTGTAATTATTCCTCGGCATTGAGCGTTGTGCAAACCTGATACGTGTGATACCGTGCACATCAGCATCACGTCAGCGTAACAACACCGATTTTATTTTTCCACGTATTCTATTGTTAAGAAAGACATCGTGAGGAAACCTGCATGCCTAAGAAATATAAACAATTATTCTGAGGATATGTGAAGTAAATCAACACGTAATAGAGCAGCGAGCGGTGGACGGCTACCTGGCGCAATGACTTAGCATTGAGCTGCAGCGCTGAGTTTCGCGGGTACGAATCCCGCACGGAACAAGTATTTGTATGTCCTACAAATAATTGTACCTGCAGATATCTTCACGTAGTTTTCCTTCACAAAGAAAAAAAAATGTTACTCCCACACTAGGATTTTCTCCTGTATCGTGGAGGCAGATTACATAGCTACATAAATTGCACAAGGACAAACATCCACAACCGGAGCAGTCACTTGCATGACATGTCTAGAAATATAAACAATCATTCAGAGGATATTATGTAAGTCTGCCAACAGGTCTAACATAGCAGCATGGCGGAGTCCTCCCTATTACAAAAAACCTCTCACAAACGATAGAAGTCTTGACCGGCTGTGGGTTAACTATAGATGTTACATTTTGCACGACCTGGAAAATAATTGAATCCGGCCATTGAGATAATATGTTACTGTTACGTAGTAACATATTATCTCAATGAATCCGGCTGAGTATCGAACAGGACTCATGGTTTAATGAGCTAAAACCATTGTGAATACACCTATAGTACAAAATTATGTAAGAATATACAACTAAAGGAATTTAAAACATTTACGTCCCACAAATGGGCACAGGCCTCCTTTCATCTCTGATAGGGTTTTAGGGCAAGGATAATGTCCGCCGCGCTGCCCCAATGCGCGTTGGCGGACATCACAAATCTTCGAAATAAATATTTTTTTATTTCTCAGACATAGGTTTCCTCACGATGTTTTTTGTCAGAACTTAAATTGCAATTGACAATTACATTGGTGCCGGCGGGTATCCAATCCGGGTTGCTCGCGTATTGTGAAATTTATAACGAGCGCGTAGTGAGCTACCACGGCTCAAATAAAAAAAAAATAAAGAAATTTATAAAGCTAAAATAAAAACTATAGGTAAGTTTTCATGTTTATATTACAAACATAAACTTAAACGTTTATATCATAAACAATAAAATATTATTAGGATGACAATTCACTAGCGTCACAAAAACCGTTTTATTTTTCAACCGTGTAGTGACGGTGTGAGAATATCCACTATTACCCTATACCGTCCCGTGGGTGTCATAAGAGCAGCAGCATCTTTCTGATAATAAATAACTGCGTTTGCCAATCCGTGAAGCGTGGCAACTATGGTGAAATCCCATATGAGACAATCTATGGGAATGGCCTAAGTTAAGCAGTTGACTTTTATAGCTGTAATGATGATGAATATTGAAAAAAAAAGAAAAAAAATGTAAAAAATAAGTACTATACATTTTGTAAACTTTTTTTTACAAAAAATATAAATTCAAAACCAAGTCAATATTATTACACGTTACATCGAATTTTACGTCTACCTAGAAATAAAACGCCAGTTATATAAATCCTTTTGCTTGGTACATTAAGCTTAGATTAATTACGCGTGTTATAATATAGGTGATAGGGGTCCTTTACTGCTTAGGAACACAGAATAAATAATAGTACTAATCTAGGGCCCGTATTAATAAACGTTACTCAGCTCAAGTACACGCACTTGAGTACAATCTTGAGGTTATGATCTTATTAATAAACTTATCTCAAAATGCGGCTTAGGTTTACGATATCAGCTGAGTGCCACACTGATTAATAAACGAAACTCGATTCTCAAGTGTGTGTACTTGAGTTCAAGTCACAGAACAGTATTCCTAAGTACAGCGTTTTGAGATACTGTTTTTATGTGTTTATTAATTAGCAACGATCTTGAGATGCTGATATCGTAATGCGTATCAAATGATTACGCACTTGAGGTCGTCGTTGAGTAACATTTAACGCCTTTGAGGCCGCAGCATACACTTAACATCAGATCGACTGATGTGTGCCGCTTTATGTAGACACATATTCAAAGAAAAGAGGACGTTAAAACATAAGAATCTGAACCTGAAAGATCTATTTGTCTAGTTTGGTTCCGACTCGTTAACTTCTGTATTCCTTTAACGTTTATTAATACGGGCTTAGGAGTCCATCTGGTGGTATCATTTACTTACCTATTTGACCAAATAGTAGTGCTTGCACTAATGTGGTCCATATGAAGGGATAGAGAGGCAGTATAATTACAGGCTATTAGGGACTTCATCTTAGTCTTCAGAGGTGATAACACATCTGTAGCGCCTTTGTTTGAAGTTGGCTACAGGTGTCCATGGACTACAGGAAACACTTACCATCAGCAGGGCTATTCACAATCGTCTCGGAAAGCGAAATCGACTCGGATTCGATAACTTCTCGCACCGAAACCAATAAACGCTATTCACATTTAACGTTCGGATAAAGGTCACTTAGATACATTCTATAACTATTGTATCGTCATTTAGTTACATGCATTTACGAATTTTGTAGATAAATAGGCTTTTGTATTTTTTTAGAGCAACGCCTGAACAAAAACATAATGCAATACTTTGGAGTTAGCCATTGATATCGAATATAAAAAATATATAATTTAACTATATAATAAATAACAAAATAACTGAGATATGTCTCGTTTCTGTCGGGTCTGTGTTTTTTCTATGGGGCGTGACCGTACATCTTTGACGTTTGTTTTCGATAATTGTGACTATTTTTTTTAAATTATATATTTTAATTATATATTTTTTTATTTTTAATTATATATTTTTTATATTTGATATCAATGGCTAACACCAAAATATTGCATTATGTTTTTGTTCAGGCGTTACTCTAAAAAAATACAAAAGCCTATTTATCTACAAAATTCGTAAATGCATGTAACTAAATGACGATACAATAGTTATCCGAACGTTAAATGTGAATAGCGTTTATTGGTTTCGGTGCGAGAAGTTATCGAATCCGAGTCGATTTCGCTTTCCGAGACGATTGTGAATAGCCCGGCAGGTGGACTGTACTGTAGATTCATTAACCATATAAGTTTTATATTTAAAAAAAAAGTTGTAGGTATCACTTATTTTATTAAAAGTTTTTTTTTAATAGGATAAGGGTGATAAACGAGCACACAGTCCATCTGATGGTAAGTGGTTGCTGTTGCCCATAGACATTTACATCTATCCTCGTTTGCGAATCAAAATGCAGATGCGTTGTCACCCGTGAGGACAAAGATTGAATGCCTCTTTTTCAGTAAAAAAGGGTCTCTGGTTCTCTACACTCACCATACGAAACACAGCAGTGTTAAGCTGCTATTATACGCTGGTATTCCGTGAGAAATGTATTAAAATTGCAAGAATTCCATAGCCGTCTATTCCAATAAACATTACACGTAACAGTCGCAAGTGTGTACAAGTCTTAAATTTTGTTTATCAACAAACATGCCTAACTAAAGCCGCCTATGCGTTCATTCCTTCACTGTTTCGATTACAGTGAAGTCACTATTGTAAGTCAGAACCATTAAAAATACCGCGTCGATTTCTATTTAACGCTTTGAACAAAGATGTTTTATAGGTCTTTGAAGTAACGAATCAATCATTTTTTGATCGTGATCAGTCGTCTGCTATATGTTTTTTTGTTTCCACGGATCTTTTGCTACAAAATGCGTTAAAGGTAAGTAAAACTTTTTACAAAAAGACTACTTACAAATCAATTTTGTAATAATTTAAAATTAAAAATTTTGTACAGCCGACTTCAACATAAGTTATTAAGAATAACTCAAAAACAAAAACTATTGGTCTGACCTTGATCAAATTCATATGAGACCACACGAGAAGTATCAGCTTTCATATAAAAAAAGAATCATCGAAATCGGTTCACCCAGTAAAAAGTTATGAGGTAACACACTTAAAAAAAACATACGCGTCGAATTGAGTACTGTCTATCCTTTTTGGAAGTCGGCAGAAAAGAAATCGAGAGAGAGAGAGAGTTAGAGACTTGTATATTTTTCACCAGTCCAGCCCACGAATATATTTCTTTATTTGCAAGCTTTCTATCCCGCGGTTTCGTTCTCATTAAATCAAATTTTATACATTTTGTAACAAAAAAAGAATTTTGCAAATCGGTTCAGGCGTCTTTGAGTAATCGAATCGGTGAATATACATAAAAAAAAGATTCCGACGAATTGAGAAACTCCTCCTTTTTTGAAGTCGTTTGAAAAAGGAAATAAGTTCGTTTCTAGAAAGCATGGGTAAATTAGGCCCTGGGGTACCCGGCATTACTACAATTTCTTTGTCATTCGATGGGATACATCTAATTAAAAAGGGGGATGCGGGTGCAACTCAGGACTTCAGGACAGGAATTCGTGGCAATCTATGGGGGAGGCTAATGTTCCTCGGCGGACTTGTAATGGACTATAGTAATAGTAGTAGTACAGTAAAACCTGGATAACTGGGACCTTAAAGAACCTACAAATTTGTCTCACTTAAAGAGGTATTCCACTTACCCAGTGTCTCGGATATCTGGATATATATATATATAGGTATAAATAAATATCTGTCTCATTTACAGGGGTCCTATTAATAGAGGTGAGAATAGAGGTTATTTCAGTTATAGAGGTGCGATTATTAAATTAAATAACGTCTTCAAGGAGACGTAAGCAAGAGTTTCAGCTATGGAGGTTTCTCATTTATCCAGGTCTCACTTAACCAAGTTTTACTGTATATACATTTAGTCGGGTAGTGTTTTCTTTTTATTTGCCTCTTCTGTATTGAAATAGGTCAACACTAGGTAAAGGAAGGAAAAATTGTAGGCAAAACT
Organism: Parnassius mnemosyne; assembly: GCA_963668995.1. Classification (NCBI taxonomy): domain Eukaryota; kingdom Metazoa; phylum Arthropoda; class Insecta; order Lepidoptera; family Papilionidae; genus Parnassius; species Parnassius mnemosyne. The sequence continues at coordinate 29,689,402 of CAVLGL010000088.1, forward strand.
TTAGTTCGTAATTAGTTTTTATTTAATTTTTCTTTTTCTTTGTGATTTTATTTTTTTATCTCTTTTTATACTTAACACTATATATACGTCTTTATAATATTGAATAGAAGGAAAGTATGCACACGTCTGACGGCCACGAATTCTTGCCTTGGTGGATATGGTTCCGAGTAATGAACGCTTGACTTTTTTCTTCGTATAAATTCCACAGGGGTTTATTCTTGGGACTGCATTCTCTATTATTTTTGGTCATTACTAAATGTCATAATATTTAAGCGACAGTAGGTGGACCGCTAACTCAAAGGTCATCGATTCGAATTCGACTACTGCCGTGACCTATTCCCAAACTTACTGGAGTGGTAAACTCGAATATTAGTAAAGTTAATATAATTGCTATTTATTTTTATTTAAAAATTATTAAAAAAATTTATTATATTGAATAAAATTATCATATCCAAACCATTCTTAACAATCCACGATTTCATATCATACCCATTTATGGACCACCTTGAGAGGCAATCAATTTTTGTTCGATAAAATGACTTTACATACATAATGTGGTAGACGTCGCTATTATAAATCAATTTAGTCGAAATAAAACATATTCTTTTGATTTAATACACTAAAATTTAGGCTCTACATGACTAAAAATAAGGATTGTAACATTTATTTGCTATAAAATTAAACTTGTATATTTTATGCCGCACTTGTGGTTGCAAATTATCAAATTAAATAAATCGTTTGCCGTGAAAGATTTTGTTTTATATTTCACTTCATTTGGTTTCACTTTCTTTACTGACTTGCTTCTACCGCGTGTGAACTGCACTCATTAAAGTTACTCAGGGACTGACGCTTAACGTTTTAAGATATTTTTCATATATAGTCGCTACAATTTCTTCTCAACTAATTTATACATATTTCTATGCAATTATAGAGTGATTATTTTTTATCTGAGATGACAACTTAAAATTTTTTAATTTCATAAACGTCTATCCAATAATATACTGATATCACATTAGATTTCAAACTCAAACTCACAATTCCGTAGATACGATCATTAAGTTATTAAATAAATCATAATCAATTTACAGCATTAAGGTCACTTGAGAACACCCATCGGATATATATATATATATATATATATATATAGAACCTTTCACGGTAAATGTTGCTCCAGTGAGAAGTTAGAACAAATATTGATCCACCTATTTTACGTATATACTCAGCTCTGCGTCGCGCAAAATAATATACTTTGATCAATCCTTGATGTGCGTGTGACGTCGGTGGATCTGTGGTTACTAATTTTCAACATACTCGTCAGCGATTTGACCAATATTTGTTGGTCCATCAACGGTCGAAAAAATCATACTGAATACGATTTCTTACATCCAGAATATATTTAACTTATATGCGACATTTACCTAAGCTAAGTGGATCCAGAGCCTAAACTGACATATAGGTACGCAAACACAAAGCGGCAACGTCGCGTTCTGCGTGTGACAGAGAACTATTTTGTTAGAGTAAGAAGGTAAGAAATATGCGTTATCTGATACGTTGCGTTTGAGGATCAAACTGGCAAATTTGATTGCGGCAAGACGTTTGCGCGGGTTTTTGTTATCGTGTGAGTGGAGTATGTTTTCCAATCAGAAGATGAAGGTGAGTATTTTATTATCTATATTTGATTATCTATTTAGTAACTCGATATTATGTAGGTATTATATTAATGAGTTAATCCGGATGTGATCCCGGCTCAAATGAAGGTGTAAAGACCGCCTCAGTGGAAACGCACCCCCTCATCCATGATCGACACGTATGATAATAAATAAGTATTCACATAATAATACCTAAGGACTTACCTAACTACCTAGTACCTACCTACCTACCTACCAGTTTTTTTACCACCAAAAGAGTTGTGATTGTGTTAAATAACTGTGCTGCCTGCCAGAAGCCGAATCAGAATAATAAAAGTAGATAACCAATAACTATTTAACTGACCTTTTCGCTCTGTGGTTAGTAGCTCTGGATGCGGATCCTGAGGTCGTGGGTTCGATGTCCAAACATGCCAAACATTTGTGTGACGAACACTGATGTTTGCTCTGTGTCTAGGTGTTAAATAACTACCTACTTATCTATGTATTTCTCAGGCCTCCATACCTAGTACAGTAGGTTTCACAGAACACTAAGGGAGATCAGGGACTACTTATGTGTGAAATGTCCAGGATATTTATTTATTTTATTTAAGTACGTAAAAAGACTAAACATAGGTACCATATTTACAAAATTTCAGAAGTTTTGTTTAATGACGTCGCAGCATAAGATGGCGTCTTTGTCCGTCTTTCTGTCCGTCCGTCCGTCTGCCTGTCAAGACCCTTTATCTCGGGAAAGCGTGTAGGTATCGAATTAGAATTAAAATCATATACTCAGGTATACTTACGGCCGTGCATGTTGGTTTTATATGTAAAAATTAATTATAGGGTGGGTGCCCCTAATCCCAGTTATGCCCCTAATTCCAGCTTTTTCGCCTTTTTACTTCGTACATAAGATTTCTAGTAGTCTTAACTATAAATATTGTCACCTAAAAAATTCTCCGTAATTACATAAAGACTTTTTTAAGTTGTAGCACGAATGGGTCGGCTCGACCGGGGAAGGACCACGCTCTCACAGAATACCAGCGTAAAATAGCAGCTTAACGCTGCTGTGTTTCGTATGGTGAGTGTAGAGAACCGGAGACCCTTTTTACTGGAAATGAGGCATTCCATCTTAGTCCTCACGGGTGACAACGCATCTTTATTTTGTTTGATGTAGACGTCTATGGGCCGCAGCAACCACTTACCATGAGGAGGATTGTGTGCTCGTTTGTCACCCTTATCCTATAAAAAAATTGTTTGAACGTATAAAACTTAATTTCCATCTTATGAACATAATCCCCTAGTATTTATGGTCGCATCAAATATAGACAACAAAAGAACAAGTAATTATGCGCTTTTACATATTTCATTACACAAGGTTGTGTAATTTGTAAAATTATAATTTCGTTCGTCTTATGAATTTTAATTATCACTGATTAGGAAGGACTTCGGCGTGCCTTGCAATCAATGTGTTGCCGTGAGAACTATAATGTACATATTACAATATCTCAAGAGTTACAACATGTTTCGAATTTCTTCTTGTCTCCGTTATTACCTGGTTTTTTCGAGTCATCCTTGCCACTCCAATCAATGCATTGTTCGGCGGCGACTTCGTAGGGCATAGATATATGCCCTACAAAGAAAACTATATGGTAACCAATCAGACAACATTTTGGACTGTTATAGACTATTTTTGTAAATTTATACGAAACTATGTCATAGGCTGATTATAGTATTTGTTAATAACTGAACTAATTTACTGTATTCCTCAATTTAAAAAAATAAATAAATAGTATAATGTAGAAGTATTTCGTCTTTTGTACGTTAACATTAAATGGTATGAGATATTAAGAAAGAATTACTTAGAAATGGATTTCGAATAATTTGGCATCATAGATGTTTATATAAGTGCTAAATTATGAGAAGTAAAATCAATTAAAGTAAGTTTTAAAAAAATATTAATCAATCAACCTATGGGGAAGCCCGGAGTAAGTTGCAAGATTAAATTAATTGGCATCTTTCGTTTGCACAATGCAAACGAAAGATGCCAATGCATGTCTTAGCACTGATTACAGAAGCTGTTCTGTGGAAGTTATTTTATTCGGTTTTTAATCTTTACTAAACATTAATGTTTTGCTCTTTTAAATGTTTTAAGTAAAAGTTACAGCCTATATACGCATACGTCCCACTGCTGGGCACAGGCCTCCTCTTATTTCTGAGAGGATTTTAGGGCTAGGAAATGTCCGCCGCGCTGCCCCAATACGTGTTCGAAATATTTTTTCTTATTTCTCAGACATGCAGGTTTCCTCAACATGTTTTCCTTCACCGCCGAGCACGTGGTAAATCAGCACTCACAATTGCAATTAAAATTTTAATTGGCGCCGGCGGAGAACGAACCCGGGTTGCTCGCGTACTGTGAAATTTACAGCGAGCGCTTAGCCCCTGAGCTACAACGGCTTTGTGGTTTAAATAATACCTTAAACCTTTAAATTTAGAAAAACCCTTGAAATATATTCCATTTAAAATAAAAAGATCATTTTAATGGGTTCAGGAGTTTCCAAGAAATCAGTGGATATACATAAAAAAACATGCGCGTCGATTGTCGTGTTTGAAACTCTGCTAAAAAGAATGAAATCAATTTTATTATATAAAATATGCGATATTAAACATTTTGTTGTAATCCTTGTAAAATTATGCTTTTTTTTTAAGATAAGGGTGACAAAAATGCAGATGCGTTGTCACTCGCGAGGATAAAGATGGAATACCTCGTTTCCAGTAAAAAGGGTCTCCGGTTCTCTACACTCACCATACGAAACAGCAGCGTTAAGCTGCTATTTTACGTTGGTATTCTGAGAGAGCGTGGTCCTTCCCCGGTCGAGCCGACCCATTCGTGCTACAACTATACCAGTAATACAGCTGCAGCATGGCTATACCACGTTAAAAACGCTTACTTTACATTATCTCATATATAGGCTTTTTGATTTGTATGAATATGACTATGACATAGTAATGCAGTTATTTTTGTTTAAATTTACAAGTTATTTATTTTCTTTTAGCGGAAATTAATGGGGCTGTAACTAGATATACGAAATGTATGGAGTGCACAATGTCAGCCGTCAGGCTGTTATTTATTTATTATTTGTATATGCTGTTATTATTTGGTGTAATGTACCTAATAAGAAGTATGTGCCTAATTTCAGCGGCGTAATATAAATCAGGGCTGTCATAAACTGGAATAAATACCATTAATTAGATCATAACTTATTTTATACCTAAGGGAGTTATGATCAATTCGGCTGTTTTAAAATAAGTTTTAGATTTTAAAGTTTAGCAAAAGATGTACTAGCTTTTCTCTCTGACATTCGATGTATATTAAGAACACCTTATGTAATTATTCAATTATTTTTTGAGAAAGAAGAAAAAACAAGCAATAAATATAGTATATACAAGCAAAAACCACAACTTAGTAATACTAATTATAACTTGAAAATAGATGAAAAACTCATGACAAGGAATGTGGTTTAGGACCAGGCTTTGCGGCAGTCTATCTAGGAGGATGTTCAGTAGTGGACTTGTGTAAGGTTGTAATGACGATGATGATTAGAAAACTTGGATGATTAAACTATTAGAAATCGATGTACTACATAATATTTTATCATAATTTTTAACTAAGTAGAATACGATGATTTTTAACTAAGTAGAATACGATTACATTGCTGTGTTCCGCGCCCGCTCAGCGGTGAGCTCCGCCTGTACAGAAATGAGCCCTAAGGTATGATCTAGATCGGGCGCGCCGCATGGAATCGCACAGCACAATTACAAAAGGAGATTCAAACATGTCAATACGAATTAACCCTACCCGGTTACCATAATACTTTATAGTTCATAAATCAAATGCTGAAATAAAACTTATTAAGTAGTGAGTTGTGACATAAAAGTACCTATAAGTCAAGTTGCAACAAGGTTGCAATGTTATTATGTTTTTATAATTAATTTTTTTTTAATTTTATTTTTGGTTATTGTTTTGATTATTTAATTGTGAGGACTAAGTAAGTCAGGTTGAAATGTTATTGATTATGTTTCTTTAAAGTATATTTTTGAATCTTGTTTGAGATTATTGTTTTTTTTTTTATAAGATAAGGGTGACAAACGAGCACACAGTCCACCTGATGGTAAACGGTTGCTGTGGCCCATAGACATCTACATCTAAATCAAAATGCAGATGCGTTGTCACCCGTGATGACTAAGATGGAATGCCTCGTTTACAGCGTTAAGGTGCTATTTTAAGCTGGTATTTTGTGAGTGTGTGGTCCTTCCCCGGTCGAGCCGACCCATTCGTGCTACAGCTATACCAGTAATACAGCTGCAGTATGGCTCTACAATGTAAAAATTTGGTTTATTATGTTTTTATTCTGTTTTTAAATGTGTGTTTTGTTTTTGTATTTAATTGTTTAATTCTAGTGACTAGCGACTTAATAAGTAGTTCAGGTTGCAATGTTATCAATTATTATGTTTTTTATATATATTTTTAGTTTTGTTTGTGATTATTATTTTGATATAGTGAAACAGTGTTTTTGTTTTAAAGTGCTTTAAATTAAAAAAAAATTAAAACACTTCGAAATAATTTACACAGATTTTTATTATTTAAAGTTAATAATCTAAATGCCGATTTTCATATGTCTAACTTCAAAAATATAGGACTCATATAACCTTTCAAACCGCATTTCACCCCCTTATATTTATATACACAACATCTAACGTAAATAACGCACATCCTCAGACACCCCAATAGTATATTATGTTATAATCATAATACATACACTGAATTCTTAGTTAAACATGTTTATGCATTGATTATTTATTATTATTAACAATTTCATTGGTGCCGGCGGGGATCTAACCCGGGTGTGCATGTCTGAGAAATTAAAAAAAATATATATTTAGTAATGCCGGGTTTCCATGCTTGCCAAGCCTCGGCAAACGTCTTCAAGCCCCAAGCGTCCACAAATCTCGTTTGGCGTTTGGAAGTCGTTTCCATGCTTGTGAATGCGTCAGTGTGCTACGTAAACCCAAGCATGGCGGAAACCGAACTTGTGTCGGCTATTGCGTTTAGTTTAACATACTTTTATTTCAAATACAAGCAAAGTAATACAAAAACAAGGAATTTATGGCTTTTAATTCTTTTACTGGCTTTCCCGTTAACTCGGCAAGACGAATCCAAGCATTTGCAACTTTCTTTTTATTTTTATGATTAGACTGGTAATATTCCAGAAACAATAAACTCTCTTCGTTCGACCAGTCACTCATTTTAAACAAAGAACTAAACATGCGCTTGTCGCGAAATCACAATTTCTACTAAACGCGCACCAACGTGTGAATGCGTTGCAAGCGCTTGCCGCAAGCGCCCTTTGATCTGTGTCCAAAAACCGGCACTAGCCCGGATCGGCGACAAGCGTCCACAAGCTCACGCAAGCCAAGCCAAACGCCCTCTTTACACACTTGTGCTTGTGGATGCTTGCCGAGACTTGGCAAGCGTGGAAACCCGGCATAAAGTTCACCAACACGCATTGGGGCAGCACGGCGGACATTTCCTTGCCTTAAAACCCTCTCAAAAATTAGAGGAGGCCTGTGCCCAGCAGTGGGACGTATATAGACTTTACTTTCTTTTACTTTTATAATTATATTATATTACAGACGAAATTTTAAATAAAAATAAAAAATAAGCAACCGACAACCTCCTAGGTTGACCTGCGAGATGTCAGTCTAACAAAACAAAACAGCCCAGAAAAACAGACTTTCCAACTGATATCTAAGAACAAAAAGTTTGTTTCGTTACCTATAGTAGGTACTGTTTTCTCGCAAATGTGTTGAAAAACGTTGTATGACACACATGCGTAAATTGGGAATAGATTCATCTACGAGTTTGTAAAAACCAACTTTCCACATAGTATCATAAGTACCTAACTATTTTTCTGTGTATTAGGAATAATTTATTTTGAGCTATAGAGGCGGTAATTACAAACCGCAGACGTAAAAGGAAACAATGTCAGTAATTGTGTAATTAATTCAGTAATAATAATTTAATTACAAAACTTATTTTTTCATTTTTAAACGTATTTATAAAAATAATTAAAATGTGATAAATAAATTGCACCAATTTCATTGGTGCCGGCGGGGATCGAACCCGGGTTCATCGCGTACTGTGATACCTACAGCGAGCGCTAAACATCTGAACTACCACGGCTCTCAATGAACATCTTATAAATAAATAAATAATCAATAAATATTTACAAAACAGTTTAATTATTTATTCGACGACTTTTGCGGCGGACAAACTAGGTATATTAATATTATGTAGGATTATCATAGATACCTACTGTTACTTTACCTACAACCTACAATACAACAAACTGTCACAAATCATTGCTGCGTCGTGGACACTAAAATGTAAACTTTAGGTAGGTACGTCGGTACTAAGAAAACAATCTTGATGGGTCACTTGTCTTGATAAAAACCTGTGTTTACGTTTAGTGATATTGAGTATACAACACAAACACACACAAACACTCACGCCTGTCACCCAGAGGGGTAGGCAGAGACTACGGACTTCCATTTGGCGCGATCCTGACACACCTCTCTCGCCTCCTTTACATCCATATAGCTACGCATACACGCTCGTCGGTTAAGGGTACTCCTAATCTGGCCCATTTTCAATGTATCGCCGATTTGGTCGATAAATCTTCGTCTAGGGCGTCCCTTCCCGACTCTGCCGTTCACTTCTGAAACATAAATTTACTTTGTCACTCTTTCCTCGTTCATTCTTTCTACATGACCAAACCACCGAAGCATTCTTTCTTTAATCTTGGTCACAACGTCATCTTGGAAACCACACTTTTCTCTTATCATACTATTTCTCACCCTGTCATTCAGATTCAGCCCTAGCATACTCCTTAATGACCGCATTTCTACAGCATTTATTCTATTCTCATGCTTCTTCTGCCAGACCCAACTTTCACTACCATACATTAAAGTAGGGACTAACACAGCACTATGGATTGCCATACGTACCTTCTTTGACACATTCTGACAACACGTAACATAATTAACGCACTTTGTGAAAGTAGTTTGTTCAGAATCGTTTACTGAATCGGTTTCTATCATTTTTAATATAGGTAATTTTTTTATCCCAAAAATAATTGAAACTACGTAATTTACAGTCACGCCTAAACCTGTACAGTCAAAACAAACTGAAATGGACAGTAACTCAAGGCAATAAGACTTTTAAAAGTGAGTTTTACTTGTATTAATACAAATTCCGTCATTCAATACAAAATAAAGAAAATTGAACCTTATTTCTAGTATGTTAAAGTCTTTACAAATACAGAGTTTGGAGTGCCTTAGGTCGCGGCGGCCAGGCCACTGACCTCCCAGATCAGCTGATTTGACGCCTCTTGACTTTTTTTATGGGGATGTATTAAATCATTAGTTTACTTTAGTGAGCCAACAAGTGCCGAGGACCTTTTTGTGACGATTTTAGAATAGTAAAAAATGACACTGAATTGCTTTCTAAATTATTTTCTTTCTTTTTTAAAACGTAACCTCCACACTAGGATTTTCTCTTGTATTGTGGGGGCAGTGTACAAACATAAATTGCACAAGGTCAAACATCCAGACCCGGAACAATTATTTGTAGGCCATACAAATATTGTTCCGTGCGGGATTCGAGCCCGCGGTCCTTAGCGCTGCAACTCAATTGCTAAGCCACTGCGCCACGGAGCCGTTGTGGTTTAAATACAACATTGCATGAGAGTTTAGGCTATCAGTAAGTTAAATATTTGATTCTTAAAATTATTGTAATCTTGATTCACATCTTTTAAACACGCCGTCTTTGAATTATGTTAGTTTTAGCAGTTCATTATAATCTATACAAATAAATAAAATTGAAGTGTCTGTTTGTAATGTCAAAATTACAGTTTTTTACTAAATGCATATGAAAGTAAATACGATACCTATAACTAAAATACAATTTTTAAAATTTTTGTCTGTCTGTCTGTCTGTCTGTTTGTTCCGGGTAATCTCCGAAACGGCTGGACCGATTTTGACGGGACTTTCACTGGCAGATAGCTGATTTCATAAGGAGTAACATAGGCTACTTTTATTTTAGAAAAAGAATCAGGGTTCCGCGCAGAAACATAAAAACACTAACACGCGAACGAAGTCGCGGGGATCAGATAGTTTACAAATACAATTAAAATGTTATGCAAATTCAAAAAAAAACTAGCAAGTACCTACACCTAGCGTTCGTGGTTTTGTACGGTGACCACAACATTCTTCCGGAATTAGTATAACTAATTTAATAAATAATCAATGCATAAACATGTTTTAGTAAGAATTTAATAATAATTAAAAATAATGTATTATGATTATAACATAATATACTAATTGGGGTGTCTGAGGATGCGCGTTAATTACGTTAGATTTTGTACATAAAAAAAGTAAGAACACAGGTTAGTAAGTATTTTAGAAAACAATTTATAGATAGGCTGAATTAATTATAATTATTATCTAAACATTATAAATGCGAAAGTTTGGATGTTTGGATGGATGGATAAATGGATGTACGTTACTCAATCACGCCAGAACGGTTGAAGGGATCTGGATGATATTTTGCTCAGAGATAGGTTTATATAACACATATGATACCGTTTATTCAGGTATTTCGTTTCTGTTGCATAATTTTGGAGTTACATGCGTTCGAAGCCGCTGGCAACAGCTAGTACGGACATAAACTGCGAAGACTGTTCAAGTTCATGTGTCGGCGTCGTGAACTCTTGAGTGATCGCTGCATGAACACCCGGGGAAAACTCAACTTCCCTCTCCAATGAGTCATATATGACTCACAGGAACGTATTAGAATAAGTTCATGAGTCACAGGTGACTCATTTCTCAATACAACTTAAGGCACATTTGTTGGTATGAACGTGACGTGATATTGTTTTAAATCATACGTGGACGTATAGTAAAAAACCTATTGTTTATAATAATAAAAGAAAACTTCGCAATTTTTTTTAAAGTTGTCATTTAATAACTACAATAAACTTGCTATAAATAAAACTCAAATACTGAAGGTGAGGATTTTATTCAAAGAAAATATTATAAAATCAAGCATGTTTCTCATTATAACATTCTAAACTGAATGCCTTTTCACACCTTTTGCACTCAGTGTGTACTTGCTTAGCGTTTCTAGCCAATAATCCTTCATTTTTCAATTTGACATAGCAGTGCATCTATCTCGTACGAGTTTATTGTCGGCCTTTCGTGGTATTTCTTCCAGAGAATGTCCAGAATTGCTTGAAGAAGCAATTGAAGATCTTGGAAAGCTACAGGAGATTGAAGATCTTTGAGGAAGATTACTTTCTGCGGTTGATGCTGCAGGTCCAAGGAAATGTCGAACTAGATGTTCTTGGACTTGTAAAATTATTATATAAAATTATTATAATAAATTATATAATAGTTCGATTCTATAACTATCAATTTTGCAAATGCATCCTTAATTCTAGTGACTAGCGACTAATAAGTAAGTCAGGTTGCAATGTTATTGATTACTCTATGTTTCTTTGATAGATATTTTAGTTTTGTTTGTGATTATTATTTTGATATAGTGAAGCAGTGTTTTTGTTTTTCAAGTCCACCTTAGACAATATCGTCGCTGCCACCGCCAAAGAAACGAAACGGCAACGTCGCGGATTTTTTCAGCCAATCCGATCGTTTGATGTGCTCTGATTGGCTCATTTAAATCGGATCAACATTTTGCGTAACTATCGCAAGGTGGATTTGTATATCAGATCAACTTCGGGGAACGCTAGTAAGTAGTCCCGTGAGTGTAGATGTTGATCCTGTCGGAGCAACATTAGTTACCAGAGATGCATATTGGATCAAGAAAAGGCGTCGGATCAACATACATTTTCGGATCAACAAAGTGCTCGCGTGAAGTCGCGTCTGATCAACATTTACCGTGAAGAGATCTCTATATATATATATATATATATATATATATATATATATATATATATATATATTCTCATTAGAATGTCATTTTATTGTTAAGTATAACTCGTTAAGGTTAATGGTATTTTAATTTATTAAAAAAGCGAACGCGAAATCGTAAACAGTACCCAAAATCATTGGTAGAGATAAGTAGGTATAAAATTTACTTATCCGTACCAGTAGGGCTAATTAGTAGGTCTAAGTGTACTTGCCGAAATTCTCTGTATTTTTTTTTGTAATGATGTGACATATAGACATCTACAATTAACCTCGATTAATAATCAAAATGCAGATGCGTTGCGGTGACAACCTAACCTACCTAAGGACTAAGATGGAATGTCTCGTTTCCAGTAAAAAGGGTCACCGGTTCTCTATAATCGCCATACGATACACAGCAGCATTAAGCTGCTATTTTACGCTGGTATTCTGCGAGAGTGTGGTCCTACTAAGGTCGAGCCGACCCATTTGTGCTACAAATATAATATTGCTGAAGCGTGGCTCCATCACATATAAAGTATCCTCTCCGCTATTGGGGCTATGGAGAGTTTTTACCAGACTCATGTGGGCTAAAACCTCACAGTGGTTGCCATCAACGCAGGCGGGGGTCTCCGTTCGAAGCGCAACCGAAGACCCTCCATCGCTTTGTATATTTAAACAAATCCCCCGGGTTTTGCATGCCTTAAGCGCAAAGTGCGTAGGTATGTTCTACTAGCGCCAAAAAATCAAGATTCCAACGTTTTGTGGCATCAAATCGTATCTAACAATCATATTGAACATATAAATGATAAAAAAGCATATTGTCAGAAAGATAAGTGATTTTTGAACTTATTTTTTTTAATCGATCAATTACTATTTTCACATAAAAAAGCGGTTTAAGTGGCATGAGGTGTACATATATAAGTCCGCATGGAGGCGTAAACACAATAACTTTTGAAAATACCAATTGTCCAACTAAATCTATTTTTTAAACTCTTCATCTATCATATGTGAAGCCATGGAATGTAAATGGCAGTTTAATTTTGTTTTGTTTAGTTATAATTAATTAAAATCAAAAATATTTCCAAGTATTACCAAATTTGATACATACTTGACCAATGTAAGATATTATTATTATTTTTATAATCACAGTAATATTTTGTTTCACTAAAAGTACGCAGGATTTATATACTATAAATATACTTATTCGTCTTGGACTTTATGGAGATCTGAAGGTGTACTTCGATATCCTGCTACTGGAACTCCTCGAGGAGTAGAACTAGTTGAGCCGAGATTGTGCTGGCTATGTAAGTTATGATGAGACCTTACCCTGACTTGAAGGTGTACTTCGGTGAATGCTACTGGAACTCCTCGAAGAGTAGTAACAGTAATACGAGTACGTGTGCTGAGTTTGGGGTCGTTTTGTTAGTTGTGATGAGACCTTACCTCCGGACAGTGGCGGATTATCCTTAAGACAAACTAGGCACGTGCCTAGGGGCGCAAGGTTAAAAATGCGCGCGTGGAAGTTTTTAAAGAAAAAAAATCGTCGTATTTGATTACTCCTATATCGCTCTTACTTTCTCATCACATTTTTCACTTAT